>OX451740.1:457806096-457843596 GCA_948472305.1 Vicia faba
TATTTGACGTTGTTTTTGTTATTTATTTGACGTTGTTGTTGTTGTTGTTATTGTTTATTTGAAGTTGTTGTTGTTGTTGTTGTTTATTTGACGTTGTTAATGTTGTTGACGTTGTTGTTGTTGTTTTTGTTATTTATTTGACGTTTTTGTTGTTGTTGATGTTGTTGTTGTTTTTTATTTGACGTTGTTGTTGTTGTTTATTTGACGTTGTTGTTGTTGTTGTTGTTGTTTATTTGACGTCGTTGTTGTTGTTTATCTGACGTAGTTGTTGTTATTGACGTTGTTGTTGTTGTTGTTGTTGTTTATTTGACGTTTTTGTTATTGTTGATGTTGTTGTTATTGTTTTTTATTTGACGTTGTTGTTGTTGTTGTTGTTTATATGACGTTGTTGTTGTTGTTATTGTTGTTGTTGTTGTTGTTTATTTGACGTTGCTGTTGTTGTTGTTTATTTGACGTTGTTGTTGTTTATTTGACGTTGTTGTTGTTGTTTATTTGACGTTGTTGTTGTTATTTATTTGACGTTGTTGTTGTTGTTGTTATTGTTTATTCGAAATTGTTGTTGTTGTTGTTTATTTGATGTTGTTAATGTTGTTGACGTTGTTGTTGTTGTTTTTGTTATTTATTTGACATTTTTGTTGTTGTTGTTTTTGTTGTTGTTATTGTTGGTGTTGTTGTTGTTTGTTTGACGTTGTTGTTGTTTATTTGACGTTGTGGTTGTTGTTCTTTATTTCACGTTGTTGTTGTGGTTGTTATTGTTGTTGTTTTTGTTGTTGTTAATTTGACGTTATTATTGTTGTTGTTGTTTATTTGACGTTGTTATTGTTGTTGTTGTTGTTGTTTATATGACGTTGTTGTTGTTGTTATTGTTTATTTAACGTTGTTGTTGTTGTTTATTTAACGTTGTTAATGTTGTTGACGTTGTTGTTGTTGTTTTCGTTGTTTATTTGACGTTGTTGATGTTGTTGTTGTTGTTGTTGTTTTTGTTGTTGTTAAGGTTGTTGTTGTTGTTGTTTATTTGACGTTGTGGTTGTTGTTGTTTATTTGACGTTGTTGTTGTTGTTGTTTATTTGACGTTGTTGTTGTTGTTTATTTGACGTTATTGTGTTGTTGTTGTTGTTTATTTGACGTTGTTGTTGTTGTTTATTTGACGTATTTGTTGTTATTGACGTTGTTGTTGTTGTTGTTTATTTGACGTTTTTGTTGTTGTTGATGTTGTTGTTGTTGTTTTTTATTTGACGTTGTTGTTGTTGTTGTTGGTTATTTGACGTTTTTGTTGTTGTTGATGTTGTTGTTGTTGTTTTTTATTTGACGTTGTTGTTGTTGTTGTTGTTGTTTATTTGACGTTGTTAATGTTGTTGACGTTGTTGTTATTGTTTTTGTTATTTATTTGACGTTGTTGTTGTTGTTGTTGTTTTTGTTGTTGTTATTGTTGGTGTTGTTGTTGTTTATTTGACGTTGTTATTGTTGTTGTTTATTTGACGTTGTTGTTGTTGTTGTTTATTTGACGTTGTTGTTGTTGTTGTTTATTTGACGTTGTTGTTGTTGTTTATTTGACATTCATGTTGTTGTTGTTGTTGACGTTCTTGTTGTTGTTGTTTATTTGACGTTGTTGTTGTTGTTTATTTGATGTTGTTTTAGTTATTGTTGTTTATTTGACGTTGTTGTTGTTGTTTATTTGATGTTGTTTTAGTTGTTGTTGTTTATTTGACGTTGTTGTTGTTTTTTATTTTACGTTGTTGTTGTTGACATTGTTGTTGTTGTTGTTTATTTGACGTTGTTGTTGTTTTTTATTTGACGTAGTTGTTGTTATTGACGTTGTTGTTGTTTATTTGACGTTTTTGTTATTGTTGATGTTGTTGTTGTTTTTTATTTGACGTTGTTGTTGTTGTTGTTGTTTATTTGACGTTGTTGTTGTTGTTATTGTTGTTGTTGTTTATTTGACGTTGTTGTTGTTGTTGTTTATTTGACGTTGTTTTTGTTATTTATTTGACGTTGTTGTTGTTGTTGTTATTGTTTATTTGAAGTTGTTGTTGTTGTTGTTGTTGTTTATTTGACGTTGTTAATGTTGTTGACGTTGTTGTTGTTGTTTTTGTTATTAATTTGACGTTTTTGTTGTTGTTGATGTTGTTGTTGTTTTTTATTTGACGTTGTTGTTGTTGTTTATTTGACGTTGTTGTTGTTGTTATTGTTGTTGTTGTTGTTTATTTGACGTCGTTGTTGTTGTTTATCTAACGTAGTTGTTGTTATTGACGTTGTTGTTTTTGTTGTTTATTTGACGTTTTTGTTATTGTTGATGTTGTTGTTGTTGTTTTTTATTTGACGTTGTTGTTGTTGTTGTTGTTTATATGACGTTGTTGTTGTTGTTGTTATTGTTGTTGTTGTTGTTGTTTATTTGACGTTGTTGTTGTTGTTGTTGTTGTTTTTGTTGTTGTTATTGTTGGTGTTGTTGTTGTTTATTTGACGTTGTTGTTGTTGTTGTTTATTTGACGTTGTTGTTGTTGTTGTTTATTTGACGTTGTTAATGTTGTTGACGTTGTTGTTGCTGTTGTTTATTTCACGTTGTTGTTGCGGTTGTTATTGTTGTTGTTTTTGTTGTTGTTTATTTGACGTTATTATTGTTGTTGTTGTTTATTTGACGTTGTTATTGTTGTTGTTGTTGTTTATATGACGTTGTTGTTATTGACGTTGTTGTTGTTGTTATTGTTTATTTAACGTTGTTGTTGTTGTTGTTTATTTGACGTTGTTAATGTTGTTGACGTTGTTGTTGTTGTTTTCGTTGTTTATTTGACGTTGTTGATGTTGTTGTTGTTGTTGTTGTTGTTGTTTTTGTTGTTGTTAATGTTGTTGTTGTTGTTGTTTATTTGACGTTGTTGTTGTTGTTTATTTGACGTTGTTGTTGTTGTTTATTTGACGTTGTTGTTGTTTATTTGACGTTGTTGTTGTTGTTTATTTGACGTTGTTGATGTTATTTATTTGACGTTGTTGTTGTTGACATTGTTGTTGTTGTTGTTGTTTATTTGACGTTGTTGTTGTTGTTGTTGTTTATTTGACGTTGTTGTTGTTGTTATTGTTGTTGTTGTTTATTTGACGTTGTTGTTGTTGTTGTTTATTTGACGTTGTTTTTGTTATTTATTTGACGTTGTTGTTGTTGTTGTTATTGTTTATTTGAAGTTGTTGTTGTTGTTGTTGTTGTTTATTTGACGTTGTTAATGTTGTTGACGTTGTTGTTGTTGTTTTTGTTATTAATTTGACGTTTTTGTTGTTGTTGATGTTGTTGTTGTTTTTTATTTGACGTTGTTGTTGTTGTTTATTTGACGTTGTTGTTGTTGTTATTGTTGTTGTTGTTGTTTATTTGACGTCGTTGTTGTTGTTTATCTAACGTAGTTGTTATTATTGACGTTGTTGTTTTTGTTGTTTATTTGACGTTTTTGTTATTGTTGATGTTGTTGTTGTTGTTTTTTATTTGACGTTGTTGTTGTTGTTGTTGTTTATATGACGTTGTTGTTGTTGTTGTTATTGTTGTTGTTGTTGTTGTTTATTTGACGTTGTTGTTGTTGTTGTTGTTGTTTTTGTTGTTGTTATTGTTGGTGTTGTTGTTGTTTATTTGACGTTGTTGTTGTTGTTGTTTATTTGACGTTGTTGTTGTTGTTGTTTATTTGACGTTGTTAATGTTGTTGACGTTGTTGTTGCTGTTGTTTATTTCACGTTGTTGTTGCGGTTGTTATTGTTGTTGTTTTTGTTGTTGTTTATTTGACGTTATTATTGTTGTTGTTGTTTATTTGACGTTGTTATTGTTGTTGTTGTTGTTTATATGACGTTGTTGTTATTGACGTTGTTGTTGTTGTTATTGTTTATTTAACGTTGTTGTAGTTGTTGTTTATTTGACGTTGTTAATGTTGTTGACGTTGTTGTTGTTGTTTTCGTTGTTTATTTGACGTTGTTGATGTTGTTGTTGTTGTTGTTGTTGTTGTTTTTGTTGTTGTTAATGTTGTTGTTGTTGTTGTTTATTTGACGTTGTTGTTGTTGTTTATTTGACGTTGTTGTTGTTGTTGTTTATTTGACGTTGTTGTTGTTTATTTGACGTTGTTGTTGTTGTTTATTTGACGTTGTTGATGTTATTTATTTGACGTTGTTGTTGTTGACATTGTTGTTGTTGTTGTTGTTTATTTGACGTTTTTGTTGTTGTTGATGTTGTTGTTGTTGTTTTTTATTTGACGTTGTTGTTGTTGTTGTTGTTTATTTGACGTTGTTAATGTTGTTGACGTTGTTGTTATTGTTTTTGTTATTTATTTGACGTTGTTGTTGTTGTTGTTGTTGTTTTTGTTGTTGTTATTGTTGGTGTTGTTGTTGTATATTTGACGTTGTTATTGTTGTTGTTTATTTGACGTTGTTGTTGTTGTTGTTTATTTGACGTTGTTGTTGTTGTTGTTGTTTATTTGACGTTGTTGTTGTTGTTTATTTGACATTCTTGTTGTTGTTGTTGTTGACGTTCTTGTTGTTGTTGTTTATTTGACGTTCTTGTTGTTGTTTATTTGATGTTGTTTTAGTTATTGTTGTTTTTTGACGTTGTTGTTGTTGTTTATTTGATGTTGTTTTAGTTGTTGTTGTTTATTTGACGTTGTTGTTGTTTTTTATTTGACGTTGTTGTTGTTGACATTGTTGTTGTTGTTGTTTATTTGACATTGTTGTTGTTTTTTATTTGACGTAGTTGTTATTATTGACGTTGTTGTTGTTTATTTGACGTTTTTGTTATTGTTGATGTTGTTGTTGTTGTTTTTTATTTGACGTTGTTGTTGTTGTTGTTGTTTATTTGACGTTGTTGTTGTTGTTATTGTTGTTGTTGTTTATTTGACGTTGTTGTTGTTGTTGTTTATTTGACGTTGTTTTTGTTATTTATTTGACGTTGTTGTTGTTGTTGTTATTGTTTATTTGAAGTTGTTGTTGTTGTTGTTGTTTATTTGACGTTGTTAATGTTGTTGACGTTGTTGTTGTTGTTTTTGTTATTTATTTGACGTTTTTGTTGTTGTTGATGTTGTTGTTGTTTTTTATTTGACGTTGTTGTTGTTGTTTATTTGACGTTGTTGTTGTTGTTGTTGTTGTTTATTTGACGTCGTTGTTGTTGTTTATCTGACGTAGTTGTTGTTATTGACGTTGTTGTTGTTGTTGTTGTTGTTTATTTGACGTTTTTGTTATTGTTGATGTTGTTGTTATTGTTTTTTATTTGACGTTGTTGTTGTTGTTGTTGTTTATATGACGTTGTTGTTGTTGTTATTGTTGTTGTTGTTGTTGTTTATTTGACGTTGCTGTTGTTGTTGTTTATTTGACGTTGTTGTTGTTTATTTGACGTTGTTGTTGTTGTTTATTTGACGTTGTTGTTGTTATTTATTTGACGTTGTTGTTGTTGTTGTTATTGTTTATTCGAAATTGTTGTTGTTGTTGTTGTTTATTTGATGTTGTTAATGTTGTTGACGTTGTTGTTGTTGTTTTTGTTATTTATTTGACGTTTTTGTTGTTGTTGTTTTTGTTGTTGTTATTGTTGGTGTTGTTGTTGTTTGTTTGACGTTGTTGTTGTTTATTTGATGTTGTTGTTGTTGTTTATTTGACGTTGTTAATGTTGTTGACGTTGTTGTTGCTGTTCTTTATTTCACGTTGTTGTTGTGGTTGTTATTGTTGTTGTTTTTGTTGTTGTTAATTTGACGTTATTATTGTTGTTGTTGTTTATTTGACGTTGTTATTGTTGTTGTTGTTGTTGTTTATATGACGTTGTTGTTGTTGACGTTGTTGTTGTTGTTATGGTTTATTTAACGTTGTTGTTGTTGTTTATTTAACGTTGTTAATGTTGTTGACGTTGTTGTTGTTGTTTTCGTTGTTTATTTGACGTTGTTGATGTTGTTGTTGTTGTTGTTGTTTTTGTTGTTGTTAAGGTTGTTGTTGTTGTTGTTTATTTGACGTTGTGGTTGTTGTTGTTTATTTGACGTTGTTGTTGTTGTTGTTTATTTGACGTTGTTGTTGTTGTTTATTTGACGTTATTGTGTTGTTGTTGTTGTTTATTTGACGTTGTTGTTGTTGTTTATTTGACGTATTTGTTGTTATTGACGTTGTTGTTGTTGTTGTTTATTTGACGTTTTTGTTGTTGTTGATGTTGTTGTTGTTGTTTTTTATTTGACGTTGTTGTTGTTGTTGTTGGTTATTTGACGTTTTTGTTGTTGTTGATGTTGTTGTTGTTGTTTTTTATTTGACGTTGTTGTTGTTGTTGTTGTTGTTTATTTGACGTTGTTAATGTTGTTGACGTTGTTGTTATTGTTTTTGTTATTTATTTGACGTTGTTGTTGTTGTTGTTGTTTTTGTTGTTGTTATTGTTGGTGTTGTTGTTGTTTATTTGACGTTGTTATTGTTGTTGTTTATTTGACGTTGTTGTTGTTGTTGTTTATTTGACGTTGTTGTTGTTGTTGTTTATTTGACGTTGTTGTTGTTGTTTATTTGACATTCATGTTGTTGTTGTTGTTGACGTTCTTGTTGTTGTTGTTTATTTGACGTTGTTGTTGTTGTTTATTTGATGTTGTTTTAGTTATTGTTGTTTATTTGACGTTGTTGTTGTTGTTTATTTGATGTTGTTTTAGTTGTTGTTGTTTATTTGACGTTGTTGTTGTTTTTTATTTTACGTTGTTGTTGTTGACATTGTTGTTGTTGTTGTTTATTTGACGTTGTTGTTGTTTTTTATTTGACGTAGTTGTTGTTATTGACGTTGTTGTTGTTTATTTGACGTTTTTGTTATTGTTGATGTTGTTGTTGTTTTTTATTTGACGTTGTTGTTGTTGTTGTTGTTTATTTGACGTTGTTGTTGTTGTTATTTGACGTTGTTGTTGTTTTTTATTTGACGTAGTTGTTGTTATTGACGTTGTTGTTGTTTATTTGACGTTTTTGTTATTGTTGATGTTGTTGTTGTTTTTTATTTGACGTTGTTGTTGTTGTTGTTGTTTATTTGACGTTGTTGTTGTTGTTATTGTTGTTGTTGTTTATTTGACGTTGTTGTTGTTGTTGTTTATTTGACGTTGTTTTTGTTATTTATTTGACGTTGTTGTTGTTGTTGTTATTGTTTATTTGAAGTTGTTGTTGTTGTTGTTGTTTATTTGACGTTGTTAATGTTGTTGACGTTGTTGTTGTTGTTTTTGTTATTAATTTGACGTTTTTGTTGTTGTTGATGTTGTTGTTGTTTTTTATTTGACGTTGTTGTTGTTGTTTATTTGACGTTGTTGTTGTTGTTATTGTTGTTGTTGTTGTTTATTTGACGTCGTTGTTGTTGTTTATCTAACGTAGTTGTTGTTATTGACGTTGTTGTTTTTGTTGTTTATTTGACGTTTTTGTTATTGTTGATGTTGTTGTTGTTGTTTTTTATTTGACGTTGTTGTTGTTGTTGTTGTTTATATGACGTTGTTGTTGTTGTTGTTATTGTTGTTGTTGTTGTTGTTTATTTGACGTTGTTGTTGTTGTTGTTTATTTGACGTTGTTGTTGTTTATTTGACGTTGTTGTTGTTGTTTATTTGACGTTGTTGTTGTTATTTATTTGACGTTGTTGTTGTTGACATTGTTGTTGTTGTTGTTGTTTATTTGACGTTGTTGTTATTTTTTATTTGACGTAGTTGTTGTTATTGACGTTGTTGTTGTTTATTTGACGTTTTTGTTATTGTTGATGTTGTTGTTGTTGTTTTTTATTTGACGTTGTTGTTGTTTTGTTGTTGTTGTTTATTTGACGTTGTTGTTGTTGTTATTGTTGTTGTTGTTTATTTGACGTTGTTGTTGTTGTTATTTATTTGACGTTGTTTTTGTTATTTATTTGACGTTGTTGTTGTTATTGTTGTTGTTATTGTTTATTTGAAGTTGTTGTTGTTGTTGTTTATTTGACGTTGTTAATGTTGTTGACGTTGTTGTTGTTGTTTTTGTTATTTATTTGACTTTTTTGTTGTTGTTGATGTTGTTGTTGTTTTTTATTTGACGTTGTTGTTGTTGTTTATTTGACGTTGTTGTTGTTGTTGTTGTTATTGTTGTTGTTGTTGTTTATTTGACGTCATTGTTGTTGTTTATCTGACGTAGTTGTTGTTATTGACGTTGTTGTTGTTGTTGTTTATTTGACGTTTTTGTTATTGTTGATGTTGTTGTTGTTTTTTATTTGACGTTGTTGTTGTTGTTATTGTTTATATGACGTTGTTGTTGTTATTGTTGTTATTGTTGTTGTTTATTTGACGTTGTTGTTGTTGTTTATTTGACGTTGTTGTTGTTTATTTGACGTTGTTGTTGTTGTTTATTTGACGTTGTTGTTGTTATTTATTTGACGTTGTTGGTTTTGTTGTTGTTATTGTTTATTTGAAGTTGTTGTTTTTGTTGTTGTTGTTTATTTGACGTTGTTAATGTTGTTGACGTTGTTGTTGTTGTTTTTGTTATTTATTTGACGTTTTTGTTGTTGTTGATGTTGTTGTTGTTTTTTATTTGACGTTGTTGTTGTTGTTTATTTGACGTTGTTGTTGTTGTTGTTATTGTTGTTGTTGTTGTTTATTTGACGTTGTTGTTGTTGTTGTTTATTAGACGTAGTTGTTGTTATTGACGTTGTTGTTGTTGTTGTTGTTGTTGTTTATTTGACGTTTTTGTTAATGTTGATGTTGTTGTTGTTGTTTTTTATTTGACGTTGTTGTTGTTGTTTATTTGACGTTGTTGTTGTTGTTATTGTTGTTGGTGTTGTTGTTGTTTATTTGACGTTGTTGTTATTGTTGTTTATTTGATGTTGTTGTTGTTTATTTGACGTTGTTGTTGGTGTTTATTTGACGTTGTTGTTGTTATTTATTTGACGTTGTTGTTGTTGTTATTGTTTATTTGACGTTGTTGTTGTTGTTGTTTATTTGACGTTGTTAATGTTGTTGACGTTGTTGTTGTTGTTTTTGTAATTTATTTGACGTTGTTGTTGTTGTTGTTGTTTTTGTTGTTGTTATTGTTGGTGTTGTTGTTATTTATTTGACGTTGTTGTTGTTGTTGTTTATTTGACTTTGTTGTTGTTGTTGTTGTTTATTTGACGTTGTTAATGTTGTTGACGTTGTTGTTGCTGTTGTTTATTTCACGTTGTTGTTGTGGTTGTTATTGTTGTTGTTTTTGTTGTTGTTTATTTGACGTTATGATTGTTGTTGTTGTTTATTTGACGTTGTTATTGTTGTTGTTGTTGTTTATATGACGTTGTTGTTGTTGACGTTGTTGTTGTTGTTATTGTTTATTTAACGTTGTTGTTGTTGTTGTTTATTTGACGCTGTTAATGTTGTTGACGTTGTTGTTGTTGTTTTCGTTGTTTATTTGACGTTGTTGATGTTGTTGTTGTTGTTGTTGTTTTTGTTGTTGTTAAGGTTTTTGTTGTTGTTGTTTATTTGTTGTTGACGTTGTTGTTGTTTATTTGACGTTGTTGTTGTTGTTGTTGTTTATTTGACGTTGTTGTTGTTGTTGTTTATTTGACGTTGTTGTTGTTGTTTATTTGACGTTGTTGTTGTTGTTTATTTGACGTAGTTGTTGTTATTGACGTTGTTGTTGTTGTTGTTGTTGTTGTTTATTTGACGTTTTTGTTGTTGTTGATGTTGTTGTTGTTTTTTATTTGACGTTGTTGTTGTTGTTGTTGTTGTTTATTTGACGTTGTTAATGTTGTTGACGTTGTTGTTATTGTTTTTGTTATTTATTTGATGTTGTTGTTGTTGTTGTTGTTTTTGTTGTTGTTATTGTTGGTGTTGTTGTTGTTTATTTGACGTTGTTATTGTTGTTGTTTATTTGACGTTGTTGTTGTTTATTTGACGTTGTTGTTGTTGTTGTTGTTTATTTGACGTTGTTGTTGTTGTTGTTTATTTGACATTCATGTTGTTGTTGTTGTTGACGTTCTTGTTGTTGTTGTTTATTTGACGTTGTTGTTGTTGTTTATTTGATGTTGTTTTAGTTATTGTTGTTTATTTGACGTTGTTGTTGTTGTTTATTTGATGTTGTTTTAGTTGTTGTTGTTTATTTGACGTTGTTGTTGTTTTTTATTTGACGTTGTTGTTGTTTATTTGACGTTGTTGTTGTTTTTTATTTGACGTAGTTATTGTTATTGACGTTGTTGTTGTTTATTTGACGTTTTTGTTATTGTTGATGTTGTTGTTGTTGTTTTTTATTTGACGTTGTTGTTGTTGTTGTTGTTGTTTAATTGACGTTGTTGTTGTTGTTATTGTTGTTGTTTTTTATTTGACGTTGTTGTTGTTGTTGTTTATTTGACGTTGTTTTTGTTATTTATTTGACGTTGTTGTTGTTGTTGTTGTTATTGTTTATTTGAAGTTGTTGTTGTTGTTGTTGTTGTTGTTTATTTGACGTTGTTAATGTTGTTGACGTTGTTGTTGTTGTTTTTGTTATTTATTTGACGTTTTTGTTGTTGTTGTTGTTTTTTATTTGACGTTGTTGTTGTTGTTTATTTGACGTTGTTGTTGTTGTTATTGTTGTTGTTGTTGTTTATTTGACGTCGTTGTTGTTGTTTATCTGACGTAGTTGTTGTTATTGACGTTGTTGTTGTTGTTTATTTGACGTTTTTGTTATTGTTGATGTTGTTGTTGTTGTTTTTTATTTGACGTTGTTGTTGTTGTTGTTTATATGACGTTGTTGTTGTTGTTATTGTTGTTGTTGTTGTTGTTTATTTGACGTTGTTGTTGTTGTTGTTTATTTGACGTTGTTGTTGTTGTTGTTTATTTGACGTTGTTGTTGTTTATTTGACGTTGTTGTTGTTTATTTGACGTTGTTGTTGTTATTTATTTGACGTTGTTGTTGTTGACATTGTTGTTGTTGTTGTTTATTTGACGTTGTTGTTATTTTTTATTTGACGTAGTTGTTGTTATTGACGTTGTTGTTGTTTATTTGACGTTTTTGTTATTGTTGATGTTGTTGTTGTTGTTTTTTATTTGACGTTGTTGTTGTTGTTGTTTATTTGACGTTGTTGTTGTTGTTGTTGTTGTTGTTTATTTGACGTTGTTGTTGTTGTTATTTATTTGACGATGTTTTTGTTATTTATTTGACGTTGTTGTTGTTCTTGTTGTTATTGTTTATTTGAAGTTGTTGTTGTTGTTGTTGTTTATTTGACGTTGTTAATGTTGTCGACGTTGTTGTTGTTGTTTTTGTTATTTATTTGACGTTTTTGTTGTTGTTGATGTTGTTGTTGTTTTTTATTTGACGTTGTTGTTGTTGTTTATTTGACGTTGTTGTTGTTGTTGTTATTGTTGTTGTTGTTTATTTGACGTCGTTGTTGTTGTTTATCTGACGTAGTTGTTGCTACTGACATTGTTGTTGTTGTTGTTTATTTGACGTTTTTGTTATTGTTGATGTTGTTGTTGTTGTTTTTTATTTGACGTTGTTGTTGTTGTTGTTGTTGTTGTTTATATGACGTTGTTGTTGTTGTTATTGTTGTTATTGTTGTTGTTTATTTGACGTTGTTGTTGTTGTTTATTTGACGTTGTTGTTGTTTATTTGACGTTGTTGTTGTTGTTTATTTGACGTTGTTGTTGTTATTTATTTGACGTTGTTGTTGTTGTTGTTGTTATTGTTTATTTGAAGTTGTTGTTGTTGTTGTTGTTGTTTATTTGACGTTGTTAATGTTGTTGACGTTGTTGTTGTTGTTTTTGTTATTTATTTGACGTTTTTGTTGTTGTTGATGTTGTTGTTGTTTTTTATTTGACGTTGTTGTTGTTGTTTATTTGACGTTGTTGTTGTTGTTGTTATTGTTGTTGTTGTTGTTTATTTGACGTTGTTGTTGTTGTTTATTAGACGTAGTTGTTGTTATTGACGTTGTTGTTGTTGTTGTTTATTTGACGTTTTTGTTATTGTTGATGTTGTTGTTTTTTATTTGATGTTGTTGTTGTTGTTTATTTGACGTTGTTGTTGTTGTTATTGTTGTTGGTGTTGTTGTTGTTTATTTGACGTTGTTGTTATTGTTGTTTATTTGACGTTGTTGTTGTTTATTTGACGTTGTTGTTGTTGTTTATTTGACGTTGTTGTTGTTATTTATTTGACGTTGTTGTTGTTGTTATTGTTTATTTGAAGTTGTTGTTGTTGTTGTTTAATTGATGTTGTTAATGTTGTTGACGTTGTTGTTGTTGTTTTTGTAATTTATTTGACGTTGTTGTTGTTGTTGTTGTTGTTTTTGTTGTTGTTATTGTTGGTGTTGTAGTTGTTTATTTGACGTTGTTGTTGTTGTTGTTTATTTGACGTTGTTGTTGTTGTTGTTGTTGTTGTTTATTTGACGTTGTTGTTGTTTTTTATTTGACGTAGTTGTTATTATTGATGTTGTTGTTGTTTATTTGACGTTTTTGTTATTGTTGATGTTGTTGTTGTTGTTTTTTATTTGACGTTGTTGTTGTTGTTGTTGTTTATTTGACGTTGTTGTTGTTGTTATTGTTGTTGTTGTTTATTTGACATTGTTGTTGTTGTTGTTTATTTGACGTTGTTTTTGTTATTTATTTGACGTTGTTGTTGTTGTTGTTGTTATTGTTTATTTGAAGTTGTTGTTGTTGTTGTTGTTTATTTGACGTTGTTAATGTTGTTGACGTTGTTGTTGTTGTTTTTGTTATTTATTTGACGTTTTTGTTGTTGTTGATGTTGTTGTTGTTTTTTATTTGACGTTGTTGTTGTTGTTTATTTGACGTTGTTGTTGTTGTTGTTGTTGTTGTTTATTTGACGTCGTTGTTGTTGTTTATATGACGTAGTTGTTGTTATTGACGTTGTTGTTGTTGTTGTTGTTTATTTGACATTTTTGTTATTGTTGATGTTGTTGTTATTGATTTTTATTTGACGTTGTTGTTGTTGTTGTTGTTTATATGACGTTGTTGTTGTTGTTATTGTTGTTGTTGTTGTTGTTTATTTGACGTTGCTGTTGTTGTTGTTTATTTGACGTTGTTGTTGTTTATTTGACGTTGTTGTTGTTGTTTATTTGACGTTGTTGTTGTTATTTATTTGACGTTGTTGTTGTTGTTGTTGTTATTGTTTATTCGAAATTGTTGTTGTTGTTGTTGTTTATTTGATGTTGTTAATGTTGTTGACGTTGTTGTTGTTGTTTTTGTTATTTATTTGACGTTTTTGTTGTTGTTGTTTTTGTTGTTGTTATTGTTGGTGTTGTTGTTGTTTGTTTGACGTTGTTGTTGTTTATTTGACGTTGTTGTTGTTGTTTATTTGACGTTGTTAATGTTGTTGACGTTGTTGTTGCTGTTCTTTATTTCACGTTGTTGTTGTGGTTGTTATTGTTGTTGTTTTTGTTGTTGTTAATTTGACGTTATTATTGTTGTTGTTGTTTATTTGACGTTGTTATTGTTGTTGTTGTTGTTTATATGACGTTGTTGTTGTTGACGTTGTTGTTGTTGTTATTGTTTATTTAACGTTGTTGTTGTTGTTGTTGTTTATTTAACGTTGTTAATGTTGTTGACGTTGTTGTTGTTGTTTTCGTTGTTTATTTGACGTTGTTGATGTTGTTGTTGTTGTTGTTGTTTTTGTTGTTGTTAAGGTTGTTGTTGTTGTTGTTTATTTGACGTTGTGGTTGTTGTTGTTTATTTGACGTTGTTGTTGTTGTTGTTTATTTGACGTTGTTGTTGTTGTTTATTTGACGTTGTTGTTGTTGTTGTTGTTTATTTGACGTTGTTGTTGTTGTTTATTTGACGTATTTGGTTTTATTGACGTTGTTGTTGTTGTTGTTTATTTGACGTTTTTGTTGTTGTTGATGTTGTTGTTGTTGTTTTTTATTTGACGTTGTTGTTGTTGTTGTTGGTTATTTGACGTTTTTGTTGTTGTTGATGTTGTTGTTGTTGTTTTTTATTTGACGTTGTTGTTGTTGTTGTTGTTGTTTATTTGACGTTGTTAATGTTGTTGACGTTGTTGTTATTGTTTTTGTTATTTATTTGACGTTGTTGTTGTTGTTGTTGTTGTTTTTGTTGTTGTTATTGTTGGTGTTGTTGTTGTTTATTTGACGTTGTTATTGTTGTTGTTTATTTGACGTTGTTGTTGTTGTTGTTTATTTGACGTTGTTGTTGTTGTTGTTTATTTGACGTTGTTGTTGTTGTTTATTTGACATTCATGTTGTTGTTGTTGTTGTTGACGTTCTTGTTGTTGTTGTTTATTTGACGTTGTTGTTGTTGTTTATTTGATGTTGTTTTAGTTATTGTTGTTTATTTGACGTTGTTGTTGTTGTTGTTTATTTGATGTTGTTTTAGTTGTTGTTGTTTATTTGACGTTGTTGTTGTTTTTTATTTTACGTTGTTGTTGTTGACATTGTTGTTGTTGTTGTTTATTTGACGTTGTTGTTGTTTTTTATTTGACGTAGTTGTTGTTATTGACGTTGTTGTTGTTTATTTGACGTTTTTGTTATTGTTGATGTTGTTGTTGTTTTTTATTTGACGTTGTTGTTGTTGTTGTTGTTTATTTGACGTTGTTGTTGTTGTTATTGTTGTTGTTGTTTATTTGACGTTGTTGTTGTTGTTGTTGTTTATTTGACGTTGTTTTTGTTATTTATTTGACGTTGTTGTTGTTGTTGTTATTGTTTATTTGAAGTTGTTGTTGTTGTTGTTGTTTATTTGACGTTGTTAATGTTGTTGACGTTGTTGTTGTTGTTTTTGTTATTAATTTGACGTTTTTGTTGTTGTTGATGTTGTTGTTGTTTTTTATTTGACGTTGTTGTTGTTGTTTATTTGACGTTGTTGTTGTTGTTATTGTTGTTGTTGTTGTTTATTTGACGTCGTTGTTGTTGTTTATCTAACGTAGTTGTTGTTATTGACGTTGTTGTTTTTGTTGTTTATTTGATGTTTTTGTTATTGTTGATGTTGTTGTTGTTGTTTTTTATTTGACGTTGTCGTTGTTGTTGTTTATATGACGTTGTTGTTGTTGTTGTTATTGTTGTTGTTGTTGTTGTTTATTTGACGTTGTTGTTGTTGTTTATTAGACGTAGTTGTTGTTATTGACGTTGTTGTTGTTGTTGTTGTTTATTTGACGTTTTTGTTATTGTTGATGTTGTTGTTTTTTATTTGACGTTGTTGTTGTTGTTTATTTGACGTTGTTGTTGTTGTTATTGTTGTTGGTGTTGTTGTTGTTTATTTGACGTTGTTGTTATTGTTGTTTATTTGACGTTGTTGTTGTTTATTTGACGTTGTTGTTATTGTTTATTTGACGTTGTTGTTGTTGTTGTTTAATTGATGTTGTTAATGTTGTTGACGTTGTTGTTGTTGTTTTTGTAATTTATTTGACGTTGTTGTTGTTGTTGTTGTTTTTGTTGTTGTTATTGTTGGTGTTGTAGTTGTTTATTTGACGTTGTTGTTGTTGTTGTTTATTTGACGTTGTTGTTGTTGTTGTTGTTGTTTATTTGACGTTGTTGTTGTTTTTTATTTGACGTAGTTGTTATTATTGACGTTGTTGTTGTTTATTTGACGTTTTTGTTATTGTTGATGTTGTTGTTGTTGTTTTTTATTTGACGTTGTTGTTGTTGTTGTTGTTTATTTGACGTTGTTGTTGTTGTTATTGTTGTTGTTGTTTATTTGACGTTGTTGTTGTTGTTGTTTATTTGACGTTGTTTTTGTTATTTATTTGACGTTGTTGTTGTTGTTGTTGTTATTGTTTATTTGAAGTTGTTGTTGTTGTTGTTGTTTATTTGACGTTGTTAATGTTGTTGACGTTGTTGTTGTTGTTTTTGTTATTTATTTGACGTTTTTGTTGTTGTTGATGTTGTTGTTGTTTTTTATTTGACGTTGTTGTTGTTGTTTATTTGACGTTGTTGTTGTTGTTGTTGTTGTTGTTTATTTGACGTCGTTGTTGTTGTTTATCTGACGTAGTTGTTGTTATTGACGTTGTTGTTGTTGTTGTTTATTTGACGTTTTTGTTATTGTTGATGTTGTTGTTATTGATTTTTATTTGACGTTGTTGTTGTTGTTGTTGTTTATATGACGTTGTTGTTGTTGTTATTGTTGTTGTTGTTGTTGTTTATTTGACGTTGCTGTTGTTGTTGTTTATTTGACGTTGTTGTTGTTTATTTGACGTTGTTGTTGTTGTTTATTTGACGTTGTTGTTGTTATTTATTTGACGTTGTTGTTGTTGTTGTTATTGTTTATTCGAAATTGTTGTTGTTGTTGTTGTTTATTTGATGTTGTTAATGTTGTTGACGTTGTTGTTGTTGTTTTTGTTATTTATTTGACGTTTTTGTTGTTGTTGTTTTTGTTGTTGTTATTGTTGGTGTTGTTGTTGTTTGTTTGACGTTGTTGTTGTTTATTTGACGTTGTTGTTGTTGTTTATTTGACGTTGTTAATGTTGTTGACGTTGTTGTTGCTGTTCTTTATTTCACGTTGTTGTTGTGGTTGTTATTGTTGTTGTTTTTGTTGTTCTTAATTTGACGTTATTATTGTTGTTGTTGTTTATTTGACGTTGTTATTGTTGTTGTTGTTGTTTATATGACGTTGTTGTTGTTGACGTTGTTGTTGTTGTTATTGTTTATTTAACGTTGTTGTTGTTGTTGTTGTTTATTTAACGTTGTTAATGTTGTTGACGTTGTTGTTGTTGTTTTCGTTGTTTATTTGACGTTGTTGATGTTGTTGTTGTTGTTGTTGTTTTTGTTGTTGTTAAGGTTGTTGTTGTTGTTTATTTGACGTTGTGGTTGTTGTTGTTTATTTGACGTTGTTGTTGTTGTTGTTTATTTGACGTTGTTGTTGTTGTTTATTTGACGTTGTTGTTGTTGTTGTTGTTTATTTGACGTTGTTGTTGTTGTTTATTTGACGTATTTGGTTTTATTGACGTTGTTGTTGTTGTTGTTTATTTGACGTTTTTGTTGTTGTTGATGTTGTTGTTGTTGTTTTTTATTTGACGTTGTTGTTGTTGTTGTTGGTTATTTGACGTTTTTGTTGTTGTTGATGTTGTTGTTGTTGTTTTTTATTTGACGTTGTTGTTGTTGTTGTTGTTGTTTATTTGACGTTGTTAATGTTGTTGACGTTGTTGTTATTGTTTTTGTTATTTATTTGACGTTGTTGTTGTTGTTGTTGTTGTTTTTGTTGTTGTTATTGTTGGTGTTGTTGTTGTTTATTTGACGTTGTTATTGTTGTTGTTTATTTGACGTTGTTGTTGTTGTTGTTTATTTGACGTTGTTGTTGTTGTTGTTTATTTGACGTTGTTGTTGTTGTTTATTTGACATTCATGTTGTTGTTGTTGTTGACGTTCTTGTTGTTGTTGTTTATTTGACGTTGTTGTTGTTGTTTATTTGATGTTGTTTTAGTTATTGTTGTTTATTTGACGTTGTTGTTGTTGTTTATTTGATGTTGTTTTAGTTGTTGTTGTTTATTTGACGTTGTTGTTGTTTTTTATTTTACGTTGTTGTTGTTGACATTGTTGTTGTTGTTGTTTATTTGACGTTGTTGTTGTTTTTTATTTGACGTAGTTGTTGTTATTGACGTTGTTGTTGTTTATTTGACGTTTTTGTTATTGTTGATGTTGTTGTTGTTTTTTATTTGACGTTGTTGTTGTTGTTGTTGTTTATTTGACGTTGTTGTTGTTGTTATTGTTGTTGTTGTTTATTTGACGTTGTTGTTGTTGTTGTTTATTTGACGTTGTTTTTGTTATTTATTTGACGTTGTTGTTGTTGTTGTTATTGTTTATTTGAAGTTGTTGTTGTTGTTGTTTATTTGACGTTGTTAATGTTGTTGACGTTGTTGTTGTTGTTTTTGTTATTAATTTGACGTTTTTGTTGTTGTTGATGTTGTTGTTGTTTTTTATTTGACGTTGTTGTTGTTGTTTATTTGACGTTGTTGTTGTTGTTATTGTTGTTGTTGTTGTTTATTTGACGTCGTTGTTGTTGTTTATCTAACGTAGTTGTTGTTATTGACGTTGTTGTTTTTGTTGTTTATTTGATGTTTTTGTTATTGTTGATGTTGTTGTTGTTGTTTTTTATTTGACGTTGTCGTTGTTGTTGTTTATATGACGTTGTTGTTGTTGTTGTTATTGTTGTTGTTGTTGTTGTTTATTTGACGTTGTTGTTGTTGTTTATTAGACGTAGTTGTTGTTATTGACGTTGTTGTTGTTGTTGTTGTTTATTTGACGTTTTTGTTATTGTTGATGTTGTTGTTTTTTATTTGACGTTGTTGTTGTTGTTTATTTGACGTTGTTGTTGTTGTTATTGTTGTTGGTGTTGTTGTTGTTTATTTGACGTTGTTGTTATTGTTGTTTATTTGACGTTGTTGTTGTTTATTTGACGTTGTTGTTATTATTTATTTGACGTTGTTGTTGTTGTTGTTTAATTGATGTTGTTAATGTTGTTGACGTTGTTGTTGTTGTTTTTGTAATTTATTTGACGTTGTTGTTGTTGTTGTTGTTTTTGTTGTTGTTATTGTTGGTGTTGTAGTTGTTTATTTGACGTTGTTGTTGTTGTTGTTTATTTGACGTTGTTGTTGTTGTTGTTGTTGTTGTTTATTTGACGTTGTTGTTGTTTTTTATTTGACGTAGTTGTTATTATTGACGTTGTTGTTGTTTATTTGACGTTTTTGTTATTGTTGATGTTGTTGTTGTTGTTTTTTATTTGACGTTGTTGTTGTTGTTGTTGTTTATTTGACGTTGTTGTTGTTGTTATTGTTGTTGTTGTTTATTTGACGTTGTTGTTGTTGTTGTTTATTTGACGTTGTTTTTGTTATTTATTTGACGTTGTTGTTGTTGTTGTTGTTATTGTTTATTTGAAGTTGTTGTTGTTGTTGTTGTTTATTTGACGTTGTTAATGTTGTTGACGTTGTTGTTGTTGTTTTTGTTATTTATTTGACGTTTTTGTTGTTGTTGATGTTGTTGTTGTTTTTTATTTGACGTTGTTGTTGTTGTTTATTTGACGTTGTTGTTGTTGTTGTTGTTGTTGTTTATTTGACGTCGTTGTTGTTGTTTATCTGACGTAGTTGTTGTTATTGACGTTGTTGTTGTTGTTGTTTATTTGACGTTTTTGTTATTGTTGATGTTGTTGTTATTGATTTTTATTTGACGTTGTTGTTGTTGTTGTTGTTTATATGACGTTGTTGTTGTTGTTATTGTTGTTGTTGTTGTTGTTTATTTGACGTTGCTGTTGTTGTTGTTTATTTGACGTTGTTGTTGTTGTTTATTTGACGTTGTTGTTGTTGTTTATTTGACGTTGTTGTTGTTATTTATTTGACGTTGTTGTTGTTGTTGTTATTGTTTATTCGAAATTGTTGTTGTTGTTGTTGTTTATTTGATGTTGTTAATGTTGTTGACGTTGTTGTTGTTGTTTTTGTTATTTATTTGACGTTTTTGTTGTTGTTGTTTTTGTTGTTGTTATTGTTGGTGTTGTTGTTGTTTGTTTGACGTTGTTGTTGTTTATTTGACGTTGTTGTTGTTGTTTATTTGACGTTGTTAATGTTGTTGACGTTGTTGTTGCTGTTCTTTATTTCACGTTGTTGTTGTGGTTGTTATTGTTGTTGTTTTTGTTGTTGTTAATTTGACGTTATTATTGTTGTTGTTGTTTATTTGACGTTGTTATTGTTGTTGTTGTTGTTTATATGACGTTGTTGTTGTTGACGTTGTTGTTGTTGTTATTGTTTATTTAACGTTGTTGTTGTTGTTGTTGTTTATTTAACGTTGTTAATGTTGTTGACGTTGTTGTTGTTGTTTTCGTTGTTTATTTGACGTTGTTGATGTTGTTGTTGTTGTTGTTGTTTTTGTTGTTGTTAAGGTTGTTGTTGTTGTTTATTTGACGTTGTGGTTGTTGTTGTTTATTTGACGTTGTTGTTGTTGTTGTTTATTTGACGTTGTTGTTGTTGTTTATTTGACGTTGTTGTTGTTGTTGTTGTTTATTTGACGTTGTTGTTGTTGTTTATTTGACGTATTTGGTTTTATTGACGTTGTTGTTGTTGTTGTTTATTTGACGTTTTTGTTGTTGTTGATGTTGTTGTTGTTGTTTTTTATTTGACGTTGTTGTTGTTGTTGTTGGTTATTTGACGTTTTTGTTGTTGTTGATGTTGTTGTTGTTGTTTTTTATTTGACGTTGTTGTTGTTGTTGTTGTTGTTTATTTGACGTTGTTAATGTTGTTGACGTTGTTGTTATTGTTTTTGTTATTTATTTGACGTTGTTGTTGTTGTTGTTGTTGTTTTTGTTGTTGTTATTGTTGGTGTTGTTGTTGTTTATTTGACGTTGTTATTGTTGTTGTTTATTTGACGTTGTTGTTGTTGTTGTTTATTTGACGTTGTTGTTGTTGTTGTTTATTTGACGTTGTTGTTGTTGTTTATTTGACATTCATGTTGTTGTTGTTGTTGACGTTCTTGTTGTTGTTGTTTATTTGACGTTGTTGTTGTTGTTTATTTGATGTTGTTTTAGTTATTGTTGTTTATTTGACGTTGTTGTTGTTGTTTATTTGATGTTGTTTTAGTTGTTGTTGTTTATTTGACGTTGTTGTTGTTTTTTATTTTACGTTGTTGTTGTTGACATTGTTGTTGTTGTTGTTTATTTGACGTTGTTGTTGTTTTTTATTTGACGTAGTTGTTGTTATTGACGTTGTTGTTGTTTATTTGACGTTTTTGTTATTGTTGATGTTGTTGTTGTTTTTTATTTGACGTTGTTGTTGTTGTTGTTGTTTATTTGACGTTGTTGTTGTTGTTATTGTTGTTGTTGTTTATTTGACGTTGTTGTTGTTGTTGTTTATTTGACGTTGTTTTTGTTATTTATTTGACGTTGTTGTTGTTGTTGTTATTGTTTATTTGAAGTTGTTGTTGTTGTTGTTGTTTATTTGACGTTGTTAATGTTGTTGACGTTGTTGTTGTTGTTTTTGTTATTAATTTGACGTTTTTGTTGTTGTTGATGTTGTTGTTGTTTTTTATTTGACGTTGTTGTTGTTGTTTATTTGACGTTGTTGTTGTTGTTATTGTTGTTGTTGTTGTTTATTTGACGTCGTTGTTGTTGTTTATCTAACGTAGTTGTTGTTATTGACGTTGTTGTTTTTGTTGTTTATTTGATGTTTTTGTTATTGTTGATGTTGTTGTTGTTGTTTTTTATTTGACGTTGTTGTTGTTGTTGTTGTTTATATGACGTTGTTGTTGTTGTTGTTATTGTTGTTGTTGTTGTTGTTTATTTGACGTTGTTGTTGTTGTTGTTTATTTGACGTTGTTGTTGTTGTTTATTTGACGTTGTTGTTGTTATTTATTTGACGTTGTTGTTGTTGACATTGTTGTTGTTGTTGTTTATTTGACGTTGTTGTTATTTTTTATTTGACGTAGTTGTTGTTATTGACGTTGTTGTTGTTTATTTGACGTTTTTGTTATTGTTGATGTTGTTGTTGTTGTTTTTTATTTGACGTTGTTGTTGTTTTGTTGTTGTTGTTGTTTATTTGACGTTGTTGTTGTTGTTATTGTTGTTGTTGTTTATTTGACGTTGTTGTTGTTGTTATTTATTTGACGTTGTTTTTGTTATTTATTTGACGTTGTTGTTGTTATTGTTGTTGTTATTGTTTATTTGAAGTTGTTGTTGTTGTTGTTTATTTGACGTTGTTAATGTTGTTGACGTTGTTGTTGTTGTTTTTGTTATTTATTTGACTTTTTTGTTGTTGTTGATGTTGTTGTTGTTTTTTATTTAACGTTGTTGTTGTTGTTTATTTGACGTTGTTGTTGTTGTTGTTATTGTTGTTGTTGTTGTTTATTTGACGTCATTGTTGTTGTTTATCTGACGTAGTTGTTGTTATTGACGTTGTTGTTGTTGTTGTTTATTTGACGTTTTTGTTATTGTTGATGTTGTTGTTGTTTTTTATTTGACGTTGTTGTTGTTGTTATTGTTTATATGACGTTGTTGTTGTTATTGTTGTTATTGTTGTTGTTTATTTGTCGTTGTTGTTGTTGTTTATTTGACGTTGTTGTTGTTTATTTGACGTTGTTGTTGTTGTTTATTTGACGTTGTTGTTGTTATTTATTTGACGTTGTTGTTGTTGTTGTTGTTATTGTTTATTTGAAGTTGTTGTTTTTGTTGTTGTTGTTTATTTGACGTTGTTAATGTTGTTGACGTTGTTGTTGTTGTTTTTGTTATTTATTTGACGTTTTTGTTGTTGTTGATGTTGTTGTTGTTTTTTATTTGACGTTGTTGTTGTTGTTTATTTGACGTTGTTGTTGTTGTTGTTATTGTTGTTGTTGTTGTTTATTTGACGTTGTTGTTGTTGTTGTTTATTAGACGTAGTTGTTGTTATTGACGTTGTTGTTGTTGTTGTTGTTGTTTATTTGACGTTTTTGTTAATGTTGATGTTGTTGTTGTTGTTTTTTATTTGACGTTGTTGTTGTTGTTTATTTGACGTTGTTGTTGTTGTTATTGTTGTTGGTGTTGTTGTTGTTTATTTGACGTTGTTGTTATTGTTGTTTATTTGACGTTGTTGTTGTTTATTTGACGTTGTTGTTGGTGTTTATTTGACGTTGTTGTTGTTATTTATTTGACGTTGTTGTTGTTGTTATTGT
Organism: Vicia faba; assembly: GCA_948472305.1. Lineage (NCBI taxonomy): Eukaryota > Viridiplantae > Streptophyta > Magnoliopsida > Fabales > Fabaceae > Vicia > Vicia faba. Next base: position 457,828,570 of record OX451740.1, read on the forward strand.
TTATTTGACGTTGTTGTTGTTGTTGTTTATTTGACGTTGTTAATGTTGTTGACGTTGTTGTTGTTGTTTTTGTAATTTATTTGACGTTGTTGTTGTTGTTGTTTTTGTTGGTGTTGTTGTTATTTATTTGACGTTGTTGTTGTTGTTGTTTATTTGACGTTGTTGTTGTTGTTGTTGTTTATTTGACGTTGTTAATGTTGTTGACGTTGTTGTTGCTGTTGTTTATTTCACGTTGTTGTTGTGGTTGTTATTGTTGTTGTTTTTGTTGTTGTTTATTTGACGTTATGATTGTTGTTGTTGTTTATTTGACGTTGTTATTGTTGTTGTTGTTGTTTATATGACGTTGTTGTTGTTGACGTTGTTGTTGTTGTTATTGTTTATTTAACGTTGTTGTTGTTGTTGTTGTTTATTTGACGTTGTTAATGTTGTTGACGTTGTTGTTGTTGTTTTCGTTGTTTATTTGACGTTGTTGATGTTGTTGTTGTTGTTGTTTTTGTTGTTGTTAAGGTTTTTGTTGTTGTTGTTTATTTGTTGTTGACGTTGTTGTTGTTTATTTGACGTTGTTGTTGTTGTTGTTTATTTGACGTTGTTGTTGTTGTTGTTTATTTGACGTTGTTGTTGTTGTTTATTTGACGTTGTTGTTGTTGTTGTTTATTTGACGTAGTTGTTGTTATTGACGTTGTTGTTGTTGTTGTTGTTGTTGTTTATTTGACGTTTTTGTTGTTGTTGATGTTGTTGTTGTTTTTTATTTGACGTTGTTGTTGTTGTTGTTGTTGTTTATTTGACGTTGTTAATGTTGTTGACGTTGTTGTTATTGTTTTTGTTATTTATTTGACGTTGTTGTTGTTGTTGTTGTTGTTTTTGTTGTTGTTATTGTTGGTGTTGTTGTTGTTTATTTGACGTTGTTATTGTTGTTGTTTATTTGACGTTGTTGTTGTTGTTGTTTATTTGACGTTGTTGTTGTTGTTGTTTATTTGACATTCATGTTGTTGTTGTTGTTGACGTTCTTGTTGTTGTTGTTTATTTGACGTTGTTGTTGTTGTTTATTTGATGTTGTTTTAGTTATTGTTGTTTATTTGACGTTGTTGTTGTTGTTTATTTGATGTTGTTTTAGTTGTTGTTGTTTATTTGACGTTGTTGTTGTTTTTTATTTGACGTTGTTGTTGTTTATTTGACGTTGTTGTTGTTTTTTATTTGACGTAGTTATTGTTATTGACGTTGTTGTTGTTTATTTGACGTTTTTGTTATTGTTGATGTTGTTGTTGTTGTTTTTTATTTGACGTTGTTGTTGTTGTTGTTGTTTATTTGACGTTGTTGTTGTTGTTATTGTTGTTGTTTTTTATTTGACGTTGTTGTTGTTGTTGTTTATTTGACGTTGTTTTTGTTATTTATTTGACGTTGTTGTTATTGTTTATTTGAAGTTGTTGTTGTTGTTGTTGTTGTTTATTTGACGTTGTTAATGTTGTTGACGTTGTTGTTGTTGTTTTTGTTATTTATTTGACGTTTTTGTTGTTGTTGATGTTGTTGTTGTTTTTTATTTGACGTTGTTGTTGTTGTTTATTTGACGTTGTTGTTGTTGTTATTGTTGTTGTTGTTGTTTATTTGACGTCGTTGTTGTTGTTTATCTGACGTAGTTGTTGTTATTGACGTTGTTGTTGTTGTTGTTTATTTGACGTTTTTGTTATTGTTGATGTTGTTGTTGTTGTTTTTTATTTGACGTTGTTGTTGTTGTTGTTGTTTATATGACGTTGTTGTTGTTGTTATTGTTGTTGTTGTTGTTGTTTATTTGACGTTGTTGTTGTTGTTGTTTATTTGACGTTGTTGTTGTTGTTGTTGTTTATTTGACGTTGTTGTTGTTGTTGTTTATTTGACGTTGTTGTTGTTTATTTGACGTTGTTGTTGTTTATTTGACGTTGTTGTTGTTATTTATTTGACGTTGTTGTTGTTGACATTGTTGTTGTTGTTGTTTATTTGACGTTGTTGTTATTTTTTATTTGACGTAGTTGTTGTTATTGACGTTGTTGTTGTTTATTTGACGTTTTTGTTATTGTTGATGTTGTTGTTGTTGTTTTTTATTTGACGTTGTTGTTGTTGTTGTTTATTTGACGTTGTTGTTGTTGTTGTTGTTTATTTGACGTTGTTGTTGTTGTTATTTATTTGACGTTGTTTTTGTTATTTATTTGACGTTGTTGTTGTTCTTGTTGTTATTGTTTATTTGAAGTTGTTGTTGTTGTTGTTGTTTATTTGACGTTGTTAATGTTGTCGACGTTGTTGTTGTTGTTTTTGTTATTTATTTGACGTTTTTGTTGTTGTTGATGTTGTTGTTGTTTTTTATTTGACGTTGTTGTTGTTGTTTATTTGACGTTGTTGTTGTTGTTGTTATTGTTGTTGTTGTTGTTTATTTGACGTCGTTGTTGTTGTTTATCTGACGTAGTTGTTGCTACTGACATTGTTGTTGTTGTTGTTTATTTGACGTTTTTGTTATTGTTGATGTTGTTGTTGTTGTTTTTTATTTGACGTTGTTGTTGTTGTTGTTGTTTATATGACGTTGTTGTTGTTGTTATTGTTGTTATTGTTGTTGTTTATTTGACGTTGTTGTTGTTGTTTATTTGACGTTGTTGTTGTTTATTTGACGTTGTTGTTGTTGTTTATTTGACGTTGTTGTTGTTATTTATTTGACGTTGTTGTTGTTGTTGTTATTGTTTATTTGAAGTTGTTGTTGTTGTTGTTTAATTGATGTTGTTAATGTTGTTGACGTTGTTGTTGTTGTTTTTGTAATTTATTTGACGTTGTTGTTGTTGTTGTTGTTGTTTTTGTTGTTGTTATTGTTGGTGTTGTAGTTGTTTATTTGACGTTGTTGTTGTTGTTGTTTATTTGACGTTGTTGTTGTTGTTGTTGTTTATTTGACGTTGTTAATGTTGTTGACGTTGTTGTTGCTGTTGTTTATTTCACGTTGTTGTTGTGGTTGTTATTGTTGTTGTTTTTGTTATTGTTTATTTGACGTTATGATTTTTGTTGTTGTTTATTTGACGTTGTTATTGTTGTTGTTGTTGTTTATATGACGTTGTTGTTGTTGACGTTGTTGTTGTTGTTATTGTTTATTTAACGTTGTTGTTGTTGTTGTTTATTTGACGTTGTTAATGTTGTTGACGTTGTTGTTGTTGTTTTCGTTGTTTATTTGACGTTGTTGATGTTGTTGTTGTTGTTGTTGTTTTTGTTGTTGTTAAGGTTTTTGTTGTTGTTGTTTATTTGTTGTTGACGTTGTTGTTGTTTATTTGACGTTGTTGTTGTTGTTGTTTATTTGACGTTGTTGTTGTTGTTGTTTATTTGACGTTGTTGTTGTTGTTTATTTGACGTAGTTGTTGTTATTGACGTTGTTGTTGTTGTTGTTGTTGTTTATTTGACGTTTTTGTTGTTGTTGATGTTGTTGTTGTTGTTTTTTATTTGACGTTGTTGTTGTTGTTGTTGTTTATTTGACGTTGTTAATGTTGTTGACGTTGTTGTTATTGTTTTTGTTATTTATTTGACGTTGTTGTTGTTGTTGTTGTTGTTTTTGTTGTTGTTATTGTTGGTGTTGTTGTTGTTTATTTGCCGTTGTTATTGTTGTTGTTTATTTGACGATGTTGTTGTTGTTTATTCGACGTTGTTGTTGTTGTTGTTTATTTGACGTTGTTGTTGTTGTTTATTTGACATTCTTGTTGTTGTTGTTGTTGTTGACGTTCTTGTTGTTGTTGTTTATTTGACGTTGTTGTTGTTGTTTATTTGATGTTGTTTTAGTTATTGTTGTTTATTTGACGTTGTTGTTGTTGTTTATTTGATGTTGTTTTAGTTGCTGTTGTTTATTTGACGTTGTTGTTGTTTTTTATTTGACGTTGTTGTTGTTGTTGTTGTTTTTTATTTGACGTTGTTGTTGTTTTTTATTTGACGTAGTTGTTGTTATTGACGTTGTTGTTGTTTATTTGACGTTTTTGTTATTGTTGATGTTGTTATTGTTGTTTTTTATTTGACGTTGTTGTTGTTGTTGTTTATTTGACGTTGTTGTTGTTGTTATTGTTGTTGTTGTTTATTTGACGTTGTTTTTGTTATTTATTTGACGTTGTTGTTGTTGTTGTTATTGTTTATTTGAAGTTGTTGTTGTTGTTGTTGTTGTTTATTTGACGTTGTTAATGTTGTTGACGTTGTTGTTGTTGTTTTTGTTATTTATTTAACGTTTTTGTTGTTGTTGATATTGTTGTTGTTTTTTATTTGACGTTGTTGTTGTGGTTTATTTGACGTTGTTGTTGTTGTTGTTATTGTTGTTGTTGTTGTTGTTTATTTGACGTCGTTGTTGTTGTTTATCTGACGTAGTTGTTGTTATTGACGTTGTTGTTGTTGTTGTTTATTTGACGTTTTTGTTATTGTTGATGTTGTTGTTGTTGTTTTTTATTTGACGTTGTTGTTGTTGTTGTTGTTTATATGACGTTGTTGTTGTTGTTATTGTTGTTGTTGTTGTTGGTTATTTGACGTTGTTGTTGTTGTTGTTTATTTGACGTTGTTGTTATTTATTTGACGTCGTTGTTGTTGTTTATTTGACGTTGTTGTTGTTATTTATTTGACGTTGTTGTTGTTGTTATTGTTTATTTGAAGTTGTTGTTGTTGTTGTTGTTGTTTATTTGACGTTGTTAATGTTGTTAACGTTGTTGTTGTTGTTTTTGTTATTTATTTGATGTTTTTGTTGTTGTTGATGTTGTTGTTGTTTTTTATTTGACGTTGTTGTTGTTGTTTATTTGACGTTGTTGTTATTGTTGTTATTGTTGTTGTTGTTGTTTATTTGACGTTGTTGTTGTTGTTTATTAGACGTAGTTGTTGTTATTGACGTTGTTGTTGTTGTTGTTGTTTATTTGACGTTTTTGTTATTGTTGATGTTGTTGTTGTTGTTTTTTATTTCACGTTGTTGTTGTTGTTTATTTGACGTTGTTGTTGTTGTTATTGTTGTTGGTGTTGTTGTTGTTTATTTGACGTTGTTGTTGTTTATTTGACGTTGTTGTTGTTGTTTATATGACGTTGTTGTTGTTATTTATTTGACGTTGTTGTTGTTGTTATTGTTTATTTGACGTTGTTGTTGTTGTTGTTTATTTGACGTTGTTAATGTTGTTGACGTTGTTGTTGTTGTTTTTGTAATTTATTTGACGTTGTTGTTGTTGTTGTTTTTATTGTTGTTATTGTTGGTGTTGTGGTTGTTTATTTGACGTTGTTGTTGTTGTTGTTTATTTGACGTTGTTGTTGTTGTTGTTTATTTGACGTTGTTAATGTTGTTGACGTTGTTGTTGCTGTTGTTTATTTCACGTTGTTGTTGTGGTTGTTATTGTTGTTGTTTTTGTTGTTGTTTATTTGACGTTATTATTGTTGTTGTTGTTTATTTGACGTTGTTATTGTTGTTGTTGTTGTTTATATGACGTTGTTGTTGTTGACGTTGTTGTTGTTGTTATTGTTTATTTAACGTTGTTTTTGTTGTTGTTTATTTGACGTTGTTAATGTTGTTGACGTTGTTGTTGTTGTTTTCGTTGTTTATTTGACGTTGTTGATGTTGTTGTTGTTGTTGTTTTTGTTGTTGTTAAGGTTGTTGTTGTTGTTGTTTATTTGACGTTGTTGTTGTTGTTGTTTATTTGACGTTGTTGTTGTTGTTGTTTATTTGACGTTGTTGTTGTTGTTGTTTATTTAACGTTGTTGTTGTTGTTGTTGTTTATTTGACGTTGTTGTTGTTGTTTATTTGACGTAGTTATTGTTATTGACGTTGTTGTTGTTGTTGTTGTTTATTTGACGTTTTTGTTGTTGTTGATGTTGTTGTTGTTGTTTTTTATTTGACGTTGTTGTTGTTGTTGTTGTTGTTTATTTGACGTTGTTAATGTTGTTGACGTTGTTGTTATTGTTTTTGTTATTTATTTGACGTTGTTGTTGTTGTTGTTGTTTTTGTTGTTGTTATTGTTGGTGTTGTTGTTGTTTATTTGACGTTGTTATTGTTGTTGTTTATTTGACGTTTTTGTTGTTGTTGTTTATTTGACGTTGTTGTTGTTGTTGTTTATTTGACGTTGTTGTTGTTGTTTATTTGACATTCTTGTTGTTGTTGTTGTTGACGTTCTTGTTGTTGTTGTTTATTTGACGTTGTTGTTGTTTATTTGATGTTGTTTTAGTTATTGTTGTTTATTTGACGTTGTTGTTGTTTATTTGATGTTGTTTTAGTTGTTGTTGTTTATTTGACGTTGTTGTTGTTTTTTATTTGACGTTGTTGTTGTTGACATTGTTGTTGTTGTTGTTTATTTGACGTTGTTGTTGTTTTTTATTTGACGTAGTTGTTGTTATTGACGTTGTTGTTGTTTATTTGACGTTTTTGTTATTGTTGATGTTGTTGTTGTTGTTTTTTATTTGACGTTGTTGTTGTTGTTGTTTATTTGACGTTGTTGTTGTTGTTATTGTTGTTGTTGTTTATTTGACGTTGTTTTTGTTATTTATTTGACGTTGTTGTTGTTGTTGTTGTTGTTGTTATTGTTTATTTGAAGTTGTTGTTGTTGTTGTTATTGTTTATTTGACGTTGTTAATGTCATTGACGTTGTTGTTGTTGTTTTTGTTATTTATTTGACGTTTTTGTTGTTGTTGATGTTGTTGTTGTTTTTTATTTGACGTTGTTGTTGTTGTTTATTTGACGTTGTTGTTGTTGTTATTGTTGTTGTTGTTGTTTATTTGACGTTGTTGTTGTTGTTTATCTGACGTAGTTGTTGTTATTGACGTTGTTGTTGTTGTTTATTTGACGTTTTTGTTATTGTTGATGTTGTTGTTGTTGTTTTTTATTTGACGTTGTTGTTGTTGTTTATATGACGTTGTTGTTGTTGTTATTGTTGTTGTTGTTGTTGGTTATTTGACGTTGTTGTTGTTGTTGTTTATTTGACGTTGTTGTTGTTTATTTGACGTTGTTGTTGTTGTTTATTTGACGTTGTTGTTGTTATTTATTTGACGTTGTTGTTGTTGTTGTTATTGTTTATTTGAAGTTGTTGTTGTTGTTGTTGTTGTTGTTTATTTGACGTTGTTAATGTTGTTGACGTTGTTGTTGTTGTTTTTGTTATTTATTTGACGTTTTTGTTGTTGTTGATGTTGTTGTTGTTTTTTATTTGACGTTGTTGTTGTTGTTTATTTGACGTTGTTGTTGTTGTTGTTTATTTGACGTCGTTGTTGTTGTTTATCTGACATAGTTGTTGTTATTGACGTTGTTGTTGTTGTTGTTGTTTATTTGACGTTTTTGTTATTGTTGATGTTGTTGTTGTTGTTTTTTATTTGACGTTGTTGTTGTTGTTGTTTATATGACGTTGTTGTTGTTGTTATTGTTGTTGTTGTTGTTTATTTGACGTTGTTGTTGTTGTTGTTTATTTGACGTTGTTGTTGTTTATTTGACGTTGTTGTTGTTGTTTATTTGACGTTGTTGTTGTTATTTATTTGACGTTGTTGTTGTTGTTATTGTTTATTTGAAGTTGTTGTTGTTTATTTGACGTTGTTGTTGTTGTTGTTTATTTGACGTTGTTGTTGTTGTTGTTTATTTGACGTTGTTAATGTTGTTGACGTTGTTGTTGCTGTTGTTTATTTCACGTTGTTGTTGTGGTTGTTATTGTTGTTGTTTTTGTTGTTGTTTATTTGACGTTATTATTGTTGTTGTTGTTTATTTGACGTTGTTATTGTTGTTGTTGTTGTTTATATGACGTTGTTGTTGTTGACGTTGTTGTTGTTATTGTTTATTTAACGTTGTTTTTGTTGTTGTTTATTTGACGTTGTTAATGTTGTTGACGTTGTTGTTGTTGTTTTCGTTGTTTATTTGACGTTGTTGATGTTGTTGTTGTTGTTGTTTTTGTTGTTGTTAAGGTTGTTGTTGTTGTTGTTTATTTGACGTTGTTGTTGTTGTTGTTTATTTGACGTTGTTGTTGTTGTTGTTTATTTGACGTTGTTGTTGTTGTTGTTTATTTAACGTTGTTGTTGTTGTTGTTGTTTATTTGACGTTGTTGTTGTTGTTTATTTGACGTAGTTATTGTTATTGACGTTGTTGTTGTTGTTGTTTATTTGACGTTTTTGTTGTTGTTGATGTTGTTGTTGTTGTTTTTTATTTGACGTTGTTGTTGTTGTTGTTGTTGTTTATTTGACGTTGTTAATGTTGTTGACGTTGTTGTTATTGTTTTTGTTATTTATTTGACGTTGTTGTTGTTGTTGTTGTTGTTGTTATTGTTGGTGTTGTTGTTGTTTATTTGACGTTGTTATTGTTGTTGTTTATTTGACGTTGTTATTGTTGTTGTTTATTTGACGTTGTTGTTGTTGTTGTTGTTGTTGTTGTTGTTGTTGTTGTTTATTTGACGTTGTTGTTGTTGTTTATTTGACATTCTTGTTGTTGTTGTTGTTGACGTTCTTGTTGTTGTTGTTTATTTGACGTTGTTGTTGTTTATTTGATGTTGTTTTAGTTATTGTTGTTTATTTGACGTTGTTGTTGTTTATTTGATGTTGTTTTAGTTGTTGTTGTTTATTTGACGTTGTTGTTGTTTTTTATTTGACGTTGTTGTTGTTGACATTGTTGTTGTTGTTGTTTATTTGACGTTGTTGTTGTTTTTTATTTGACGTAGTTGTTGTTATTGACTTTGTTGTTGTTTATTTGACGTTTTTGTTATTGTTGATGTTGTTGTTGTTGTTTTTTATTTGACGTTGTTGTTGTTGTTGTTGTTTATTTGACGTTGTTGTTGTTGTTATTGTTGTTGTTGTTTATTTGACGTTGTTTTTGTTATTTATTTGACGTTGTTGTTGTTGTTGTTGTTGTTATTGTTTATTTGAAGTTGTTGTTGTTGTTGTTATTGTTTATTTGACGTTGTTAATGTTATTGACGTTGTTGTTGTTGTTTTTGTTATTTATTTGACGTTTTTGTTGTTGTTGATGTTGTTGTTGTTTTTTATTTGACGTTGTTGTTGTTGTTTATTTGACGTTGTTGTTGTTGTTATTGTTGTTGTTGTTGTTTATTTGACGTTGTTGTTGTTGTTTATCTAACGTAGTTGTTGTTATTGACGTTGTTGTTGTTGTTGTTTATTTGACGTTTTTGTTATTGTTGATGTTGTTGTTGTTGTTTTTTATTTGACGTTGTTGTTGTTGTTTATATGACGTTGTTGTTGTTGTTATTGTTGTTGTTGTTGTTGGTTATTTGACGTTGTTGTTGTTGTTGTTTATTTGACGTTGTTGTTGTTTATTTGACGTTGTTGTTGTTGTTTATTTGACGTTGTTGTTGTTATTTATTTGACGTTGTTGTTGTTGTTGTTATTGTTTATTTGAAGTTGTTGTTGTTGTTGTTGTTTATTTGACGTTGTTAATGTTGTTGACGTTGTTGTTGTTGTTTTTGTTATTTATTTGACGTTTTTGTTGTTGTTGATGTTGTTGTTGTTTTTTATTTGACGTTGTTGTTGTTGTTTATTTGACGTTGTTGTTGTTGTTATTGTTGTTGTTGTTGTTTATTTGACGTCGTTGTTGTTGTTTATCTGACATAGTTGTTGTTATTGACGTTGTTGTTGTTGTTGTTTATTTGACGTTTTTGTTATTGTTGATGTTGTTGTTGTTGTTTTTTATTTGACGTTGTTGTTGTTGTTTATATGACGTTGTTGTTGTTGTTATTGTTGTTGTTGTTGTTTATTTGACGTTGTTGTTGTTGTTTATTTGACGTTGTTGTTGTTTATTTGACGTTGTTGTTGTTGTTTATTTGACGTTGTTGTTGTTATTTATTTGACGTTGTTGTTGTTGTTATTGTTTATTTGAAGTTGTTGTTGTTGTTGTTGTTTATTTGACGTTGTTAATGTTGTTGACGTTGTTGTTGTTGTTTTTGTTATTTATTTGACGTTTTTGTTGTTGTTGATGTTGTTGTTGTTTTTTATTTGACGTTGTTGTTGTTGTTTATTTGACGTTGTTGTTGTTGTTGTTATTGTTGTTGTTGTTGTTATTTATTTGACGTTGTTGTTGTTGTTTATTAGACGTAGTTGTTGTTATTGACGTTGTTGTTGTTGTTGTTATTTATTTAACGTTTTTGTTATTGTTGATGTTGTTGTTGTTGTTTTTTATTTGACGTTGTTGTTATTGTTTATTTGACGTTGTTGTTGTTGTTGTTTATTTGACATTGTTGTTGTTTATTTAACGTTGTTGTTGTTGTTGTTTATTTGACGTTGTTGTTGTTATTTATTTGACGTTGTTGTTGTTGTTGTTATTGTTTATTTGACGTTGTTGTTGTTGTTTATTTGACGTTGTTAATGTTGTTGACGTTGTTGTTGTTGTTTTTGTAATTTATTTGACGTTGTTGTTGTTGTTGTTTTTGTTGTTGTTATTGTTGATGTTGTTGTTGTTTATTTGACGTTGTTGTTGTTGTTGTTTATTTGACGTTGTTAATGTTGTTGACGTTGTTGTTGCTGTTGTTTATTTCACGTTGTTGTTGTGGTTGTTATTGTTGTTGATGTTGTTGTTTATTTGACGTTATTGTTGTTGTTGTTGTTGTTTATTTGACGTTGTTATTGTTGTTGTTTATTTAACATTGTTGTTGTTGTTATTGTTTATTTAACGTTGTTGTTGTTGTTGTTGTTTATTTGACGTTGTTAATGTTGTTGACGTTGTTGTTGTTGTTTTTGTTGTTTATTTGACGTTGTTGTTGTTGTTTTTGTTGTTGTTATTGTTGTTGTTGTTGTTGTTGTTTATTTGACGTTGTTGTTGTTGTTGTTTATTTGACGTTGTTGTTGTTGTTGTTGTTTATTTGATGTTGTTGTTGTTGTTTATTTGACGTTGTTGTTGTTGTTTATTTGACAAAGTTGTTGTTATTGACGTTGTTGTGGTTGTTTATTTGACGTTTTTGTTGTTGTTGATGTTGTTGTTGTTGTTTTTTATTTGACGTTGTTGTTGTTGTTGTTGTTTATTTGACGTTGTTAATGTTGATGACGTTGTTGTTGTCGTTTTTGTTATTTATTTGACGTTGTTGTTGTTGTTGTTTTTGTTGTTGTTATTGTTGGTGTTGTTGTTGTTTATTTGACGTTGTTATTGTTGTTGTTTATTTGACGTTGTTGTTGTTGCTGTTGTTTATTTGACGTTGTTGTTGTTGTTGTTTATTTGACGTTGTTGTTGTTGTTGTTTATTTGACATTCTTGTTATTGTTGTTGTTGACGTTGTTGTTGTTGTTGTTTATTTGACGTTGTTGTTGTTGTTGTTGTTGTTGTTTATTTGATGTTGTATTAGTTGTTGTTGTTTATTTGACGTTGTTGTTGTTGTTGTTATTGTTGTTGTTGTTGTTGTTTATTTGACGTTGTTGTTGTTGTTTATTAGACGTAGTTGTTGTTATTGACGTTGTTGTTGTTGTTGTTTATTTGACGTTTTTGTTATTGTTGATGTTGTTGTTGTTGTTGTTTATTTGACGTTATTGTTGTTGTTGTTTATTTGACGTTGTTGTTGTTGTTATTGTTGTTGTTGTTGTTTATTTGACGTTGTTGTTGTTGTTGTTTATTTGACGTTGTTGTTGTTTATTTGACGTTGTTGTTGTTATTTATTTGACGTTGTTGTTATTGTTGTTGTTATTGTTTATTTGACGTTGTTGTTGTTGTTTATTTGACGTTGTTAATGTTGTTGACGTTGTTGTTGTTGTTTTTGTAATTTATTTGACGTTGTTGTTGTTGTTGTTTTTGTTGTTGTTATTGTTGGTGTTGTTGTTGTTTATTTGACGTTGTTGTTGTTGTTGTTTATTTGACGTTGTTGTTGTTGTTTATTTGACGTTGTTAATGTTGTTGACGTTGTTGTTGCTGTTGTTTATTTCACGTTGTTGTTGTGGTTGTTATTGTTGTTGTTGTTGTTGTTGTTGTTGTTTATTTGACGTTATTGTTGTTGTTGTTGTTTATTTGACGTTGTTATTGTTGTTGTTGTTGTTGTTGTTTATATACGTTGTTGTTGACGTTGTTGTTGTTGTTATTGTTTATTTAACGTTGTTGTTGTTGTTGTTTATTTGACGTTGTTAATGTTGTTGACGTTGTTGTTGTTGTTTTTGTTGTTTATTTGACGTTGTTGTTGTTGTTGTTGTTTTTGTTGTTGTTAATGTTGTTTATTTGACGTTGTTGTTGTTGTTTATTTGACGTTGTTGTTGTTGTTGTTTATTTGATGTTGTTGTTGTTTATTTGACGTTATTGTTGTTGTTTATTTGACGTAGTTGTTGTTATCGACATTGTTGTTGTTGTTTATTTGACGTTTTTGTTGTTGTTGATGTTGTTGTTGTTGTTTTTTTATTTGACGTTGTTGTTGTTGTTGTTGTTGTTGTTTATTTGACGTTGTTAATGTTGTTGTCGTTTTTGTTATTTATTTGACGTTGTTGTTGTTGTTGTTTTTGTTGTTGTTATTGTTGGTGTTGTTGTTGTTTATTTGACGTTGTTATTGTTGTTGTTTATTTGACGTTGTTGTTGTTGTTGTTGTTGTTGTTGTTTATTTGACGTTGTTGTTGTTGTTGTTTATTTGACATTCTTGTTATTGTTGTTGTTGACGTTCTTGTTGTTGTTGTTTATTTGACGTTGTTGTTATTGTTTATTTGATGTTGTTTTAGTTGTTGTTGTTTATTTGACGTTGTTGTTGTTGTTGTTGTTGTTGTTTATTTGATGTTGTTTTAGTTGTTGTTGTTTATTTGACGTTGTTGTTGTTTTTTATTTGACGTTGTTGTTGTTGACATTCTTGTTGTTGACATTGTTGTTGTTGTTGTTTATTTGACGTTGTTGTTGTTGTTTATTTGACGTCGTTGTTGTTATTGACGTTGTTGTTGTTGTTTATTTGACGTTTTTGTTATTGTTGATGTTGTTGTTGTTGTTTTTTATTTGACGTTGTTGTTATTGTTGTTTATTTGACATTGTTGTTGTTGTTATTGTTGTTGTTATTGTTGTTTATTTGGCGTTGTTGTTGTTGTTATTGTTGTTGTTGTTGTTTATTTGACGTTGTTGTTGTAGTTGTTGTTTATTTGACGTTGTTGTTGTTGTTTATTTGACATTGTTGTTGTTGTTGTTGTTTATTTGACGTTGTTGTTGTTGTTTATTTGACGTTGTTGTTGTTGTTTATTTGACGTTGTTGTTGTTGTTGTTGTTGTTTATTTGACGTTGTTGTTGTTATTTATTTGACGTTGTTGTTGTTATTATTTATTTGACGTTGTTGTTTTTGTTGTTGTTGTTGTTTATTTGACGGTTTTAATGTTGTTGACGTTGTTGTTGTTGTTTTTGTTATTTATTTGACGTTGTTGTTGTTGTTGTTGTTGTTATTTTTGTTTTTGTTATTGTTGGTGTTGTTGTTGTTTATTTGACGTTGTTGTTGTTGTTTATTTGACGTTGTTGTTGTTGTTTATTTGACGTTGTTGTTGTTGTTTATTTGATGTTGTTTTAGTTGTTTTTGTTTATTTGACGTTGTTGTTGTTGTTTATTTGATGTTGTTTTAGTTTTTGTTGTTTATTTGACGTTGTTGTTGTTTTTTATTTGACGTTGTTGTTGTTGACATTGTTGTTGTTGTTGTTTATTTGACGTTGTTGTTGTTTTTTATTTGACGTAGTTGTTGTTATTGACGTTGTTGTTGTTTATTTGACGTTTTTGTTATTGTTGATGTTGTTGTTGTTGTTTTTTATTTGACGTTGTTGTTGTTGTTGTTGTTTATTTGACGTTGTTGTTGTTGTTATTGTTGTTGTTGTTTATTTGATGTTGTTGTTGTTGTTATTTATTTGACGTTTTTGTTGTTATTGATGTTGTTGTTGTTTTTTATTTGACGTTGTCGTTGTTGTTTATTTGACGTTGTTGTTGTTGTTATTGTTGTTGTTGTTGTTGTTTATTTGACGTCGTTGTTGTTGTTTAGTTGACGTAGTTGTTGTTATTGACGTTGTTGTTGTTGTTGTTGTTTATTTGACGTTTTTGTTATTGTTGATGTTGTTGTTGTTGTTTTTTATTTGACATTGTTGTTGTTGTTGTTTATATGACGTTGTTGTTGTTGTTGTTGTTTATTTGACGTTGTTGTTGTTGTTGTTGTTTATTTGACATTGTTGTTGTTTATTTGACGTTATTGTTGTTGTTGTTTATTTGACGTTGTTGTTGTTATTTATTTGACGTTGTTGTTGTTATTGTTTATTTGACGTTGTAGTTGTTGTTTATTTGACGTTGTTGTTGTTGTTTATTTGACGTTGTTGTTGTTATTGACGTTGTTGTTGTTGTTTATTTGACGTTTTTGTTATTGTTGATGTTGTTGTTGTTGTTTTTTATTTGACGTTGTTGTTATTGTTGTTTATTTGACATTGTTGTTGTTTTTTATTTGACGTTGTTGTTATTGTTGTTTATTTGACATTGTTGTTGTTGTTATTGTTGTTGTTATTGTTGTTTATTTGGCGTTGTTGTTGTTGTTATTGTTGTTGTTTATTTGACGTTGTTGTTGTAGTTGTTGTTTATTTGACGTTGTTGTTGTTGTTTATTTGACGTTGTTGTTGTTGTTGTTTATTTGACATTGTTGTTGTTGTTGTTGTTGTTATTTATTTGACGTTGTTGTTGTTATTGTTTATTTGACGTTGTTGTTTTTGTTGTTGTTGTTGTTGTTTATTTGACGTTTTTAATGTTGTTGACGTTGTTGTTGTTGTTTTTGTTATTTATTTGACGTTGTTGTTGTTGTTGTTGTTGTTGTTTTTGTTTTTGTTATTGTTGGTGTTGTTGTTGTTTATTTGACGTTGTTGTTGTTGTTTATTTGACGTTGTTGTTGTTGTTTATTTGACGTTGTTGTTGTTGTTGTTGTTTATTTGATGTTGTTTTAGTTGTTTTTGTTTATTTGACGTTGTTGTTGTTGTTTATTTGATGTTGTTTTAGTTGTTGTTGTTTATTTGACGTTGTTGTTGTTTTTTATTTGACGTTGTTGTTGTTGACATTGTTGTTGTTGTTGTTTATTTGACGTTGTTGTTGTTTTTTATTTGACGTAGTTGTTGTTATTGACGTTGTTGTTGTTGTTTATTTGACGTTTTTG
>OX451740.1:457846096-457866096 GCA_948472305.1 Vicia faba
TTTACGTTGTTGTTGTTGTTGTTGTTTATTTGACGTTGTTGTTGTTGTTATTGTTGTTGTTGTTTATTTGACGTTGTTGTTGTTGTTATTTATTTGACGTTTGTTGTTATTGATGTTGTTGTTGTTTTTTATTTGACGTTGTTGTTGTTGTTTATTTGACGTTGTTGTTGTTGTTATTGTTGTTGTTGTTGTTTATTTGACGTCGTTGTTGTTGTTTAGTTGACGTAGTTGTTGTTATTGACGTTGTTGTTGTTGTTGTTTATTTGACGTTTTTGTTATTGTTGATGTTGTTGTTGTTGTTTTTTATTTGACATTGTTGTTGTTGTTGTTTATATGACGTTGTTGTTGTTGTTATTGTTGTTGTTGTTGTTGTTTATTTGACGTTGTTGTTGTTGTTGTTTATTTGACATTGTTGTTGTTTATTTGACGTTATTGTTGTTGTTGTTTATTTGACGTTGTTGTTGTTATTTATTTGACGTTGTTGTTGTTGTTGTTATTGTTTATTTGACGTTGTAGTTGTTGTTCATTTGACGTTGTTGTTGTTGTTTATTTGACGTTGTTGTTGTTATTGACGTTGTTGTTGTTGTTTATTTGACGTTTTTGTTATTGTTGATGTTGTTGTTGTTGTTTTTTATTTGACGTTGTTGTTATTGTTGTTTATTTGACATTGTTGTTGTTTTTTATTTGACGTTGTTGTTATTGTTGTTTATTTGACATTGTTGTTGTTGTTATTGTTGTTGTTATTGTTGTTGTTATTGTTGTTTATTTGGCGTTGTTGTTGTTGTTATTGTTGTTGTTGTTGTTTATTTGACATTGTTGTTGTAGTTGTTGTTTATTTGACGTTGTTGTTGTTGTTTATTTGACGTTGTTGTTGTTGTTGTTTATTTGACGTTGGTGTTGTTGTTTATTTGACGTTGTTGTTGTTGTTGTTGTTTATTTGACGTTGTTGTTGTTATTTATTTGACGTTGTTGTTGTTATTGTTTATTTGACGTTGTTGTTTTTGTTGTTGTTGTTGTTTATTTGACGTTTTTAATGTTGTTGACGTTGTTGTTGTTGTTTTTGTTATTTATTTGACGTTGTTGTTGTTGTTGTTGTTGTTTTTGTTTTTGTTATTGTTGGTGTTGTTGTTGTTTATTTGACGTTGTTGTTGTTGTTTATTTGACGTTGTTGTTGTTGTTTATTTGACGTTGTTGTTGTTGTTGTTTATTTGATGTTGTTTTAGTTTTTTTGTTTATTTGACGTTGTTGTTGTTGTTTATTTGATGTTGTTTTAGTTGTTGTTGTTTATTTGACGTTGTTGTTGTTTTTTATTTGACGTTGTTGTTGTTGACATTGTTGTTGTTGTTGTTTATTTGACGTTGTTGTTGTTTTTTATTTGACGTAGTTGTTGTTATTGACGTTGTTGTTGTTTTTTATTTGACGTTTTTGTTATTGTTGATGTTGTTGTTGTTGTTTTTTATTTGACGTTGTTGTTGTTGTTGTTTATTTGACGTTGTTGTTGTTGTTATTGTTGTTGTTGTTTATTTGACGTTGTTGTTGTTGTTATTTATTTGACGTTTTTGTTGTTATTGATGTTGTTGTTGTTTTTTATTTGACGTTGTTGTTATTGTTTATTTGACGTTGTTGTTGTTGTTGTTATTGTTGTTGTTGTTTATTTGACGTCGTTGTTGTTGTTTATTTGACGTAGTTGTTGTTATTGACGTTGTTGTTGTTGTTGTTTATTTGACGTTTTTGTTATTGTTGATGTTGTTGTTGTTGTTTTTTATTTGACATTGTTGTTGTTGTTGTTTATATGACGTTGTTGTTGTTGTTATTGTTGTTGTTGTTGTTGTTTATTTGACGTTGTTGTTGTTGTTGTTGTTTATTTGACATTGTTGTTGTTTATTTGACGTTATTGTTGTTGTTGTTTATTTGACGTTGTTGTTGTTATTTATTTGACGTTGTTGTTGTTGTTGTTATTGTTTATTTGACGTTGTAGTTGTTGTTTATTTGACGTTGTTAATGTTGTTGACGTTGTTGTTGTTGTTTTTGTAATTTATTTGACGTTGTTGTTGTTGTTGTTTATTTGACGTTGTTGTTGTTGTTGTTTATTTGACGTTGTTGTTGTTGTTGTTTATTTGACGTTGTTGTTGTTGTTTATTTGACGTTGTTGTTGTTGTTTATTTGACGTAGTTGTTGTTATTGACATTGTTGTTGTTGTTGTTTATTTGACGTTTTTGTTGTTGTTGATGTTGTTGTTGTTGTTTTTTATTTGACGTTGTTGTTGTTGTTGTTGTTTATTTGACGTTGTTAATGTTGTTGACGTTGTTGTTATTGTTTTTGTTATTTATTTGACGTTGTTGTTGTTGTTGTTGTTGTTTTTGTTGTTGTTACTGTGGGTGTTGTTGTTGTTTATTTGTCGTTGTTGTTGTTGTTGTTTATTTGACATTGTTGTTGTTGTTTATTTGACGTTGTTAATGTTGTTGACGTTGTTGTTGCTGTTGTTTATTTCACGTTGTTGTTGTGGTTGTTATTGTTGTTGTTATTGTTGTTGTTTATTTGACGTTATTGTTGTTGATGTTTTTTATTTGACGTTGTTATTGTTGTTGTTGTTTATATGACATTGTTGTTGATGTTGTTGTTGTTATTGTTTATTTAACGTTGTTGTTGTTGTTGTTTATTTGACGTTGTTAATGTTGTTGACGTTGTTGTTGTTGTTTTTGTTGTTTATTTGACGTTGTTGTTGTTGTTGTTTTTGTTGTTGTTATTGTTGTTGTTGTTGTTGTTTATTTGACGTTGTTGGTGTTGTTGTTTATTTGACGTTGTGGTTGTTGTTGTTGTTGTTTATTTGATGTTGTTGTTGTTGTTGTTTATTTGACGTTTTTGTTATTGTTGATGTTGTTGTTGTTGTTTTTTATTTGACATTGTTGTTGTTGTTGTTGTTTATATGACGTTGTTGTTGTTGTTATTGTTGTTGTTGTTGTTGTTTATTTGACGTTGTTGTTGTTGTTGTTCTTTTTTTGACATTGTTGTTGTTTATTTGACGTCATTGTTTTTGTTGTTTATTTGACGTTGTTGTTGTTGTTATTTATTTGACGTTGTTGTTGTTATTGTTATTGTTTATTTGACGTTGTAGTTGTTGTTGTTTTTGTAATTTATTTGACGTTGTTGTTGTTGTTGTTTATTTGACGTTGTTGTTGTTGTTGTTTATTTGACGTTGTTGTTGTTGTTGTTTATTTGACGTTGTTGTTGTTGTTGTTTATTTGACGTTGTTGTTGTTGTTTATTTGACGTAGTTGTTGTTATTGACGTTGTTGTTGTTGTTGTTGTTGTTTATTTGACGTTTTTGTTGTTGTTGATGTTGTTGTTGTTGTTTTTTATTTGACATTGTTGTTGTTGTTGTTGTTTATTTGACGTTGTTAATGTTGTTGACGTTGTTGTTATTGTTTTTGTTATTTATTTGACGTTGTTGTTGTTGTTGTTGTTGTTTTTGTTGTTGTTATTGTTGGTGTTGTTGTTGTTTATTTGACGTTGTTGTTGCTGTTGTTTATTTGACGTTGTTGTTGTTGTTTATTTGACGTTGTTAATGTTGTTGACGTTGTTGTTGCTGTTGTTTATTTCACGTTGTTGTTGTGGTTGTTATTGTTGTTGTTATTGTTGTTGTTTATTTGACGTTATTGTTGTTGTTGTTTTTTATTTGACGTTGTTATTGTTGTTGTTGTTTATATGACATTGTTGTTGACGTTGTTGTTGTTATTGTTTATTTAACGTTCTTGTTGTTGACGTTGTTGTTGTTGTTTTTGTTGTTTATTTGACGTTGTTGTTGTTGTTGTTTTTGTTGTTGTTATTGTTGTTGTTGTTGTTGTTGTTGTTTATTTGACGTTGTTGGTGTTGTTGTTTATTTGACGTTGTGGTTGTTGTTGTTGTTGTTTATTTGATGTTGTTGTTGTTGTTGTTGTTTATTTGACGTTTTTGTTATTGTTGATGTTGTTGTTGTTGTTTTTTATTTGACATTGTTGTTGTTGTTGTTTATATGACGTTGTTGTTGTTGTTATTGTTGTTGTTGTTGTTGTTTATTTGACGTTGTTGTTGTTTATTTGACATTGTTGTTGTTTATTTGACGTTATTGTTGTTGTTGTTGTTTATTTGACGTTGTTGTTGTTATTTATTTGACGTTGTTGTTGTTGTTGTTATTGTTTATTTGACGTTGTAGTTGTTGTTTATTTGACGTTGTTAATGTTGTTGACGTTGTTGTTGTTGTTTTTGTAATTTATTTGACGTTGTTGTTGTTGTTGTTTATTTGACGTTGTTGTTGTTGTTGTTTATTTGACGTTGTTGTTGTTGTTGTTGTTTATTTGACGTTGTTGTTGTTGTTGTTTATTTGACGTTGTTGTTGTTGTTTATTTGACGTAGTTGTTGTTATTGACGTTGTTGTTGTTGTTGTTGTTGTTTATTTGACGTTTTTGTTGTTGATGTTGTTGTTGTTGTTTTTTATTTGACGTTGTTGTTGTTGTTGTTGTTGTTGTTTATTTGACGTTGTTAATGTTGTTGACGTTGTTGTTATTGTTTTTGTTATTTATTTGACGTTGTTGTTGTTGTTGTTGTTGTTTTTGTTGTTGTTATTGTTGTTGTTGTTGTTGTTTATTTGACGTTGTTGTTGTTGTTGTTTATTTGACGTTGTTGTTGTTGTTTATTTGACGTTGTTAATGTTGTTGACGTTGTTGTTGCTGTTGTTTATTTCACGTTGTTGTTGTGGTTGTTGTTGTTGTTGTTGTTATTGTTGTTGTTTATTTGACGTTATTGTTGTTGTTGTTTTTTATTTGACGTTGTTATTGTTGTTGTTGTTTATATGACATTGTTGTTGACGTTGTTGTTGTTATTGTTTATTTAACGTTGTTGTTGTTGTTGTTTATTTGACGTTGTTAATGTTGTTGACGTTGTTGTTGTTGTTTTTGTTGTTTATTTGACGTTGTTGTTGTTGTTGTTTTTGTTGTTGTTATTGTTGTTGTTGTTGTTGTTGTTTATTTGACGTTGTTGGTGTTGTTGTTTATTTGACGTTGTGGTTGTTGTTGTTGTTGTTTATTTGATGTTGTTGTTGTTGTTGTTTATTTGACGTTGTTGTTGTTGTTTATTTGACGTAGTTGTTGTTATTGACGTTGTTGTGGTTGTTTATTTGACGTTTTTGTTGTTGTTGTTGTTTTTTATTTGACGTTGTTGTTGTTGTTGTTGTTTATTTGACGTTGTTAATGTTGTTGACGTTGTTGTTGTCGTTTTTGTTATTTATTTGACGTTGTTGTTGTTGTTGTTGTTATTGTTGTTGTTGTTGTTGTTTATTTGACGTTGTTATTGTTGTTGTTTATTTGACGTTGTTGTTGTTGTTGTTGTTTATTTGACGTTGTTGTTGTTGTTGTTGTTTATTTGACGTTGTTGTTGTTGTTGTTTATTTGACGCTGTTGTTGTTGTTGTTGTTTATTTGAGGTTGTTGTTGTTGTTGTTTATTTGACATTCTTGTTGTTGTTGTTTATTTGACGTTTTTGTTGTTGTTGTTGTTTATTTGACGTTGTTGTTTATTTGACGTTGTTGTTGTTGTTGTTATTGTTGTTGTTGTTGTTTATTTGACGTTATTGTTGTTGTTTATTAGACGTAGTTGTTGTTATTGACGTTGTTGTTGTTGTTGTTTATTTGACGTTTTTGTTATTGTTGATGTTGTTGTTGTTGTTTTTTATTTGACGTTGTTGTTGTTGTTGTTTATTTGACGTTGTTGTTGTTATTGTTGTTGTTGTTGTTGTTTATTTGACGTTGTTGTTTTTGTTGTTTATTTGACGTTGTTGTTGTTTATTTGACGTTGTTGTTGTTGTTGTTGTTTATTTGACGTTGTTGTTGTTATTTATTTGACGTTGTTGTTGTTGTTGTTGTTGTTATTGTTTATTTGACGTTGTTGTTGTTGTTTATTTGACGTTGTTAATGTTGTTGACGTTGTTGTTGTTGTTTTTGTAATTTATTTGACGTTGTTGTTATTGTTGTTTTTGTTGTTGTTATTGTTGGTGTTGTTGTTGTTTATTTGACGTTGTTGTTGTTGTTGTTGTTTATTTGACGTTGTTGTTGTTGTTGTTTATTTGACGTTGTTGTTGTTGTTTATTTGACGTTGTTAATGTTGTTGACGTTGTTGTTGCTGTTGTTTATTTCACGTTGTTGTTGTGGTTGTTATTGTTGTTGTTGTTGTTGTTGTTTATTTGACGTTATTGTTGTTGTTGTTGTTTATTTGACGTTGTTATTGTTGTTGTTGTTAAATGACATTGTCGTTGACGTTGTTGTTGTTATTGTTTATTTAACGTTGTTGTTGCTGTTGTTTATTTGACGTTGTTAATGTTGTTGACGTTGTTGTTGTTGTTTTTGTTGTTTATTTGACGTTGTTGTTGTTGTTGTTTTTGTTGTTGTTATTGTTGTTGTTGTTGTTGTTTATTTGACGTTGTTGTTGTTGTTGTTTATTTGACGTTGTGGTTGTTGTTGTTGTTGTTTATTTGATGTTGTTGTTGTTGTTGTTTATTTGACGTTGTTGTTGTTGTTTATTTGACGTAGTTTTTGTTATTGACGTTGTTGTGGTTGTTTATTTGACGTTTTTGTTGTTGTTGTTGTTTTTTATTTGACGTTGTTATTGTTGTTGTTGTTTATTTGACGTTGTTAATGTTGTTGACGTTGTTGTTGTCGTTTTTGTTATTTATTTGACGTTGTTGTTGTTGTTTTTGTTGTTGTTATTGTTGGTGTTGTTGTTGTTATATGACGTTGTTATTGTTGTTGTTTATTTGACGTTGTTGTTGTTGTTGTTGTTGTTTATTTGACGTTGTTGTTGTTGTTGTTTATTTGACATTGTTGTTGTTGTTCTTTATTTGACATTCTTGTTGTTATTGTTGTTGACGTTCTTGTTGTTGTTGTTTATTTGACGTTGTTGTTGTTGTTGTTGTTTATTTGATGTTGTATTAGTTGTTGTTGTTTATTTGACGTTGTTGTTGTTGTTATTGTTGTTGTTGTTGTTGTTGTTTATTTGACGTTGTTGTTGTTGTTTATTAGACGTAGTTGTTGTTATTGACGTTGTTGTTGTTGTTGTTTATTTGACGTTTTTGTTATTGTTGATGTTGTTGTTGTTGTTGTTTTTTATTTGACGTTGTTGTTGTTGTTGTTTATTTGACGTTGTTGTTGTTGTTATTGTTGTTGTTGTTGTTTATTTGACGTTTTTGTTGTTGTTGTTTATTTGACGTTGTTGTTGTTTATTTGACGTTATTGTTGTTGTTGTTTATTTGACGTTGTTGTTGTTGTTATTTATTTGACGTTGTTGTTGTTGTTGTTATTGTTTATTTGACGTTGTAGTTGTTGTTTATTTGACGTTGTTAATGTTGTTGACGTTGTTGTTGTTGTTTTTGTAATTTATTTGACGTTGTTGTTGTTGTTGTTTATTTGACGTTGTTGTTGTTGTTGTTTATTTGACGTTGTTGTTGTTGTTGTTTATTTGACGTTGTTGTTGTTGTTTATTTGACGTTGTTGTTGTTGTTTATTTGACGTAGTTGTTGTTATTGACATTGTTGTTGTTGTTGTTTATTTGACGTTTTTGTTGTTGTTGATGTTGTTGTTGTTGTTTTTTATTTGACGTTGTTGTTGTTGTTGTTGTTTATTTGACGTTGTTAATGTTGTTGACGTTGTTGTTATTGTTTTTGTTATTTATTTGACGTTGTTGTTGTTGTTGTTGTTGTTTTTGTTGTTGTTACTGTGGGTGTTGTTGTTGTTTATTTGTCGTTGTTGTTGTTGTTGTTTATTTGACATTGTTGTTGTTGTTTATTTGACGTTGTTAATGTTGTTGACGTTGTTGTTGCTGTTGTTTATTTCACGTTGTTGTTGTGGTTGTTATTGTTGTTGTTATTGTTGTTGTTTATTTGACGTTATTGTTGTTGATGTTTTTTATTTGACGTTGTTATTGTTGTTGTTGTTTATATGACATTGTTGTTGATGTTGTTGTTGTTATTGTTTATTTAACGTTGTTGTTGTTGTTGTTTATTTGACGTTGTTAATGTTGTTGACGTTGTTGTTGTTGTTTTTGTTGTTTATTTGACGTTGTTGTTGTTGTTGTTTTTGTTGTTGTTATTGTTGTTGTTGTTGTTGTTTATTTGACGTTGTTGGTGTTGTTGTTTATTTGACGTTGTGGTTGTTGTTGTTGTTGTTTATTTGATGTTGTTGTTGTTGTTGTTTATTTGACGTTTTTGTTATTGTTGATGTTGTTGTTGTTGTTTTTTATTTGACATTGTTGTTGTTGTTGTTGTTTATATGACGTTGTTGTTGTTGTTATTGTTGTTGTTGTTGTTGTTTATTTGACGTTGTTGTTGTTGTTGTTCTTTTTTTGACATTGTTGTTGTTTATTTGACGTCATTGTTTTTGTTGTTTATTTGACGTTGTTGTTGTTGTTATTTATTTGACGTTGTTGTTGTTATTGTTATTGTTTATTTGACGTTGTAGTTGTTGTTGTTTTTGTAATTTATTTGACGTTGTTGTTGTTGTTGTTTATTTGACGTTGTTGTTGTTGTTGTTTATTTGACGTTGTTGTTGTTGTTGTTTATTTGACGTTGTTGTTGTTGTTGTTTATTTGACGTTGTTGTTGTTGTTTATTTGACGTAGTTGTTGTTATTGACGTTGTTGTTGTTGTTGTTGTTGTTTATTTGACGTTTTTGTTGTTGTTGATGTTGTTGTTGTTGTTTTTTATTTGACATTGTTGTTGTTGTTGTTGTTTATTTGACGTTGTTAATGTTGTTGACGTTGTTGTTATTGTTTTTGTTATTTATTTGACGTTGTTGTTGTTGTTGTTGTTGTTTTTGTTGTTGTTATTGTTGGTGTTGTTGTTGTTTATTTGACGTTGTTGTTGCTGTTGTTTATTTGACGTTGTTGTTGTTGTTTATTTGACGTTGTTAATGTTGTTGACGTTGTTGTTGCTGTTGTTTATTTCACGTTGTTGTTGTGGTTGTTATTGTTGTTGTTATTGTTGTTGTTTATTTGACGTTATTGTTGTTGTTGTTTTTTATTTGACGTTGTTATTGTTGTTGTTGTTTATATGACATTGTTGTTGACGTTGTTGTTGTTATTGTTTATTTAACGTTCTTGTTGTTGACGTTGTTGTTGTTGTTTTTGTTGTTTATTTGACGTTGTTGTTGTTGTTGTTTTTGTTGTTGTTATTGTTGTTGTTGTTGTTGTTGTTGTTTATTTGACGTTGTTGGTGTTGTTGTTTATTTGACGTTGTGGTTGTTGTTGTTGTTGTTTATTTGATGTTGTTGTTGTTGTTGTTGTTTATTTGACGTTTTTGTTATTGTTGATGTTGTTGTTGTTGTTTTTTATTTGACATTGTTGTTGTTGTTGTTTATATGACGTTGTTGTTGTTGTTATTGTTGTTGTTGTTGTTGTTTATTTGACGTTGTTGTTGTTTATTTGACATTGTTGTTGTTTATTTGACGTTATTGTTGTTGTTGTTGTTTATTTGACGTTGTTGTTGTTATTTATTTGACGTTGTTGTTGTTGTTGTTATTGTTTATTTGACGTTGTAGTTGTTGTTTATTTGACGTTGTTAATGTTGTTGACGTTGTTGTTGTTGTTTTTGTAATTTATTTGACGTTGTTGTTGTTGTTGTTTATTTGACGTTGTTGTTGTTGTTGTTTATTTGACGTTGTTGTTGTTGTTGTTGTTTATTTGACGTTGTTGTTGTTGTTGTTTATTTGACGTTGTTGTTGTTGTTTATTTGACGTAGTTGTTGTTATTGACGTTGTTGTTGTTGTTGTTGTTGTTTATTTGACGTTTTTGTTGTTGATGTTGTTGTTGTTGTTTTTTATTTGACGTTGTTGTTGTTGTTGTTGTTGTTGTTTATTTGACGTTGTTAATGTTGTTGACGTTGTTGTTATTGTTTTTGTTATTTATTTGACGTTGTTGTTGTTGTTGTTGTTGTTTTTGTTGTTGTTATTGTTGTTGTTGTTGTTGTTTATTTGACGTTGTTGTTGTTGTTGTTTATTTGACGTTGTTGTTGTTGTTTATTTGACGTTGTTAATGTTGTTGACGTTGTTGTTGCTGTTGTTTATTTCACGTTGTTGTTGTGGTTGTTGTTGTTGTTGTTGTTATTGTTGTTGTTTATTTGACGTTATTGTTGTTGTTGTTTTTTATTTGACGTTGTTATTGTTGTTGTTGTTTATATGACATTGTTGTTGACGTTGTTGTTGTTATTGTTTATTTAACGTTGTTGTTGTTGTTGTTTATTTGACGTTGTTAATGTTGTTGACGTTGTTGTTGTTGTTTTTGTTGTTTATTTGACGTTGTTGTTGTTGTTGTTTTTGTTGTTGTTATTGTTGTTGTTGTTGTTGTTGTTTATTTGACGTTGTTGGTGTTGTTGTTTATTTGACGTTGTGGTTGTTGTTGTTGTTGTTTATTTGATGTTGTTGTTGTTGTTGTTTATTTGACGTTGTTGTTGTTGTTTATTTGACGTAGTTGTTGTTATTGACGTTGTTGTGGTTGTTTATTTGACGTTTTTGTTGTTGTTGTTGTTTTTTATTTGACGTTGTTGTTGTTGTTGTTGTTTATTTGACGTTGTTAATGTTGTTGACGTTGTTGTTGTCGTTTTTGTTATTTATTTGACGTTGTTGTTGTTGTTGTTGTTATTGTTGTTGTTGTTGTTGTTTATTTGACGTTGTTATTGTTGTTGTTTATTTGACGTTGTTGTTGTTGTTGTTGTTTATTTGACGTTGTTGTTGTTGTTGTTGTTTATTTGACGTTGTTGTTGTTGTTGTTTATTTGACGCTGTTGTTGTTGTTGTTGTTTATTTGAGGTTGTTGTTGTTGTTGTTTATTTGACATTCTTGTTGTTGTTGTTTATTTGACGTTTTTGTTGTTGTTGTTGTTTATTTGACGTTGTTGTTTATTTGACGTTGTTGTTGTTGTTGTTATTGTTGTTGTTGTTGTTTATTTGACGTTATTGTTGTTGTTTATTAGACGTAGTTGTTGTTATTGACGTTGTTGTTGTTGTTGTTTATTTGACGTTTTTGTTATTGTTGATGTTGTTGTTGTTGTTTTTTATTTGACGTTGTTGTTGTTGTTGTTTATTTGACGTTGTTGTTGTTATTGTTGTTGTTGTTGTTGTTTATTTGACGTTGTTGTTTTTGTTGTTTATTTGACGTTGTTGTTGTTTATTTGACGTTGTTGTTGTTGTTGTTGTTTATTTGACGTTGTTGTTGTTATTTATTTGACGTTGTTGTTGTTGTTGTTGTTGTTATTGTTTATTTGACGTTGTTGTTGTTGTTTATTTGACGTTGTTAATGTTGTTGACGTTGTTGTTGTTGTTTTTGTAATTTATTTGACGTTGTTGTTATTGTTGTTTTTGTTGTTGTTATTGTTGGTGTTGTTGTTGTTTATTTGACGTTGTTGTTGTTGTTGTTGTTTATTTGACGTTGTTGTTGTTGTTGTTTATTTGACGTTGTTGTTGTTGTTTATTTGACGTTGTTAATGTTGTTGACGTTGTTGTTGCTGTTGTTTATTTCACGTTGTTGTTGTGGTTGTTATTGTTGTTGTTGTTGTTGTTGTTTATTTGACGTTATTGTTGTTGTTGTTGTTTATTTGACGTTGTTATTGTTGTTGTTGTTAAATGACATTGTCGTTGACGTTGTTGTTGTTATTGTTTATTTAACGTTGTTGTTGCTGTTGTTTATTTGACGTTGTTAATGTTGTTGACGTTGTTGTTGTTGTTTTTGTTGTTTATTTGACGTTGTTGTTGTTGTTGTTTTTGTTGTTGTTATTGTTGTTGTTGTTGTTGTTTATTTGACGTTGTTGTTGTTGTTGTTTATTTGACGTTGTGGTTGTTGTTGTTGTTGTTTATTTGATGTTGTTGTTGTTGTTGTTTATTTGACGTTGTTGTTGTTGTTTATTTGACGTAGTTTTTGTTATTGACGTTGTTGTGGTTGTTTATTTGACGTTTTTGTTGTTGTTGTTGTTTTTTATTTGACGTTGTTATTGTTGTTGTTGTTTATTTGACGTTGTTAATGTTGTTGACGTTGTTGTTGTCGTTTTTGTTATTTATTTGACGTTGTTGTTGTTGTTTTTGTTGTTGTTATTGTTGGTGTTGTTGTTGTTATATGACGTTGTTATTGTTGTTGTTTATTTGACGTTGTTGTTGTTGTTGTTGTTGTTTATTTGACGTTGTTGTTGTTGTTGTTTATTTGACATTGTTGTTGTTGTTCTTTATTTGACATTCTTGTTGTTATTGTTGTTGACGTTCTTGTTGTTGTTGTTTATTTGACGTTGTTGTTGTTGTTGTTGTTTATTTGATGTTGTATTAGTTGTTGTTGTTTATTTGACGTTGTTGTTGTTGTTATTGTTGTTGTTGTTGTTGTTGTTTATTTGACGTTGTTGTTGTTGTTTATTAGACGTAGTTGTTGTTATTGACGTTGTTGTTGTTGTTGTTTATTTGACGTTTTTGTTATTGTTGATGTTGTTGTTGTTGTTGTTTTTTATTTGACGTTGTTGTTGTTGTTGTTTATTTGACGTTGTTGTTGTTGTTGTTGTTGTTGTTTATTTGACGTTGTTGTTGTTGTTGTTTATTTGACGTTGTTGTTGTTTATTTGACGTTGTTGTTGTTGTTGTTTATTTGACGTTGTTGTTGTTATTTATTTGACGTTGTTGTTGTTGTTGTTGTTATTGTTTATTTGACGTTGTTGTTGTTGTTTATTTGACGTTGTTAATGTTGTTGACGTTGTTGTTGTTGTTTTTGTAATTTATTTGACGTTGTTGTTGTTGTTGTTTTTGTTGTTGTTATTGTTGGTGTTGTTGTTGTTTATTTGACGTTGTTGTTGTTGTTGTTTATTTGACGTTGTTGTTGTTGTTTATTTGACGTTGTTAATGTTGTTGACGTTGTTGTTGCTGTTGTTTATTTCACGTTGTTGTTGTTGTTGTTGTTTATTTGACGTTATTGTTGTTGTTGTTGTTTATTTGACGTTGTTATTGTTGTTGTTGTTGTTTATATGACGTTGTTGTTGATGTTGTTGTTGTTGTTATTGTTTATTTGATGTTGTTGTTGTTGTTTATTTGACGTAGTTGTTGTTATTGACATTGTTGTTGTTGTTGTTTATTAGACGTTTTTGTTGATGTTGATGTTGTTGTTGTTGTTTTTTTATTTGACGTTGTTGTTGTTGTTGTTGTTGTTTATTTGACGTTGTTAATGTTGTTGACGTTGTTGTTGTCGTTTTTGTTATTTATTTGACGTTGTTGTTGTTGTTGTTGTTTTTGTTGTTGTTATTGTTGGTGTTGTTGTTGTTTATTTGATGTTGTTATTGTTGTTGTTTATTTGACGTTGTTGTTGTTGTTGTTGTTGTTGTTGTTTATTTGACGTTGTTGTTGTTATTGTTTATTTGACGTTGTTGTTGTTATTGTTTATTTGACATTGTTGTTGTTATTTATTTGATGTTGTTTTAGTTGTTGTTGTTTATTTGACATTGGTGTTGTTGTTGTTGTTTATTTGATGTTGTTTTAGTTGTTTTTGTTTATTTGACGTTGTTGTTGTTTTTTATTTGACGTTGTTGTTGTTGACATTGTTGTTGTTGACATTGTTGTTGTTGTTGTTTATTTGACGTTGTTGTTGTTGTTTATTTGACGTTGTTGTTGTTATTGACGTTGTTGTTGTTGTTTATTTGACGTTTTTGTTATTGTTGATGTTGTTGTTTTTTATTTGACGTTGTTGTTATTGTTGTTTATTTGACATTGTTGTTGTTGTTATTGTTGTTGTTATTGTTGTTTATTTGACGTTGTTGTTGTTGTTATTGTTGTTGTTGTTGTTTATTTGACGTTGTTGTTGTAGTTGTTGTTTATTTGACGTTGTTGTTGTTGTTTATTTGACGTTGTTGTTGTTGTTGGTGTTGTTTATTTGACGTTGTTGTTGTTGTTTATTTGACGTTGTTGTTGTTATTTATTTGACGTTGTTGTTGTTATTGTGTATTTGACGTTGTTGTTTTTGTTGTTGTTGTTGTTTATTTGACGTTTTTAATGTTGTTGACGTTGTTGTTGTTGTTTTTGTTATTTATTTGACGTTGTTGTTGTTGTTGTTGTTGTTGTTTTTGTTTTTGTTATTGTTGGTGTTGTTGTTGTTTATTTGACGTTGTTGTTGTTGTTTATTTGACGTTGTTGTTGTTGTTTATTTGACGTTATTGTTGTTGTTGTTTATTTGACATTGTTGTTGTTGTTTATTCGACATTGTTGTTGTTGTTGTTGTTGTTGACATTGTTGTTGTTGTTGTTTATTTGACGTTGTTGTTGTTGTTTATTTGATGTTGTTTTAGTTGTTGTTGTTTATTTGACATTGTTGTTGTTGTTGTTTATTTGATGTTGTTTTAGTTGTTGTTGTTTATTTGACGTTGTTGTTGTTTTTTATTTGACGTTGTTGTTGTTGACATTGTTGTTGTTGTTGTTTAATTGACGTTGTTGTTGTTTTTTATTTGACGTAGTTGTTGTTATTGACGTTGTTTTTGTTGTTTATTTGTCGTTTTTGTTGTTGTTGACGTTGTTGTTGTTGTTGTTTATTTGACGTTGTTGTTGTTGTTATTGTTGTTGTTGTTGTTTATTTGACATTTTTGTTGTTGTTGTTGTTTATTTGACGTTGTTTTTGTTATTTATTTGACGTTGTTGTTGTTGTTGTTATTGTTTATTTGAAGTTGTTTTTGTTGTTGTTGTTTATTTGACGTTGTTAATGTTGTTGACGTTGCTGTTGTTGTTTTTGTTATTTATTTGACGTTTTTGTTGTTATTGATGTTGTTGTTGTTTTTTATTTGACGTTGTTGTTGTTGTTTATTTGACGTTGTTGTTGTTGTTATTGTTGTTGTTGTTGTTGTTTATTTGACGCCGTTGTTGTTGTTTATTTGACGTAGTTGTTGTTATTGACGTTGTTGTTGTTGTTGTTGTTGTTGTTTATTTGACGTTTTTGTTATTGTTGATGTTGTTGTTGTTGTTTTTTATTTGACGTTGTTGTTATTGTTGTTGTTTATATGACGTTGTTGTTGTTGTTATTGTTGGTGTTGTTGTTGTTTATTTAACGTTGTTGTTGTTGTTGTTTACTTGACGTTGTGGTTGTTTATTTGACGTTGTTGTTGTTGTTGTTGTTTATTTGACGTTGTTGTTGTTATTTATTTGACGTTGTTGTTGTTGTTGTTATTGTTTATTTGACGTTGTTGTTGTTGTTGTTTATTTGACGTTGTTAATGTTGTTGACGTTGTTGTTGTTGTTGGTTTTGTAATTTATTTGACGTTGTTGTTGTTGTTGTTTTTGTTGTTGTTATTGTTGGTGTTGTTGTTGTTTATTTGACGTTGTTGTTGTTGTTTATTTGACGTTGTTGTTGTTGTTGTTGTTTATTTGACGTTGTTAATGTTGTTGTTGTTGTTGTTTATTTGACATTGTTGTTGTTGTTGTTGTTTATTTGACGTTGTTAATGTTGTTGACGTTGTTGTTGATGTTGTTTATTTCTCGTTGTTGTTGTGGTTGTTCTTGTTGTTGTTGTTGTTGTTGTTGTTGTTGTTGTTTATTTGACGTTATTGTTGTTGTTGTTGTTTATTTGACGTTGTTATTGTTGTTGTTGTTGTTTATATGACGTTGTTGTTGTTGACGTTGTTGTTGTTGTTATTGTTTATTTAACGTTGTTGTTGTTGTTGTTTATTTGACGTTGTTAATGTTGTTGACGTTGTTGTTGTTGTTTTTGTTGTTTATTTGACGTTGTTGATGTTGTTGTTGTTGTTGTTGTTTTTGTTGTTGTTAAGGTTGTTGTTGTTGTTGTTTATTTGACGTTGTTGTTGTTGTTGTTTATTTGACGTTGTTGTTGTTTTTTATTTGACGTTGTTGTTGTTGACATTGTTGTTGTTGACATTGTTGTTGTTGTTGTTTATTTGACGTTGTTGTTGTTGTTTATTTGACGTTGTTGTTGTTATTGACGTTGTTGTTGTTGTTTATTTGACGTTTTTGTTATTGTTGATGTTGTTGTTGTTGTTTTTTATTTGACGTTGTTGTTATTGTTGTTTATTTGACATTGTTGTTGTTGTTATTGTTGTTGTTGTTGTTGTTTATTTGACGTTGTTGTTGTTGTTATTGTTGTTGTTGTTGTTTATTTGACGTTGTTGTTGTAGTTGTTGTTTATTTGGCGTTGTTGTTGTTGTTTATTTGACGTTGTTGTTGTTGTTGTTGTTGTTTATTTGACGTTGTTGTTGTTATTGTTTATTTGACGTTGTTGTTGTTATTTATTTGACGTTGTTGTTGTTATTGTGTATTTGATGTTGTTGTTTTTGTTGTTGTTGTTGTTTATTTGACGTTTTTAATGTTGTTGACGTTGTTGTTGTTGTTTTTGTTATTTATTTGACGTTGTTGTTGTTGTTTATTTGACATTGTTGTTGTTGTTGTTGTTGACGTTGTTGTTGTTGTTGTTTATTTAACGTTGTTGTTGTTTATTTGATGTTGTTTTAGTTGTTGTTGATTATTTGACATTGTTGTTGTTGTTGTTGTTTATTTGATGTTGTCTTAGTTGTTGTTGTTTATTTGACGTTGTTGTTGTTGTTGTTTGAGGTTGCTGGTGTTGACATTGTTGTTGTTGTTGTTGTTGTTGTTTATTTGACGTTGTTTTTGTTGTTTATTTGACGTAGTTGTTGTTATTGACGTTGTTGTTGTTGTTGTTGTTTATTTGACGTTTTTGTTATTGTTGATGTTGTTGTTATTGTTGTTTATTTGACGTTGTTGTTGTTTTTTTGACGCTGTTGTTGTTATTTATTTGACGTTTTTGTTGTTATTTATTTGACGTTGTTGTTGTTGTTATTGTTTATATGACGTTGTTGTTGTTGTTGTTATTTATTTGACGTTGTTAATGTTGTTGTCGTTGTTGTTGTTGTTTTTGTTATTTATTTAACGTTGTTGTTGTTTTTGTTTTTGTTGTTGTTGTTGTTGGTGGTGTTCGTGTTGTTTATTTGACGTTGTTGTTGTTGTTGTTTATTTGACGTTGATGTTGTTGTTGTTTATTTAACGTTGTTGTTGTTGTTATTGTTTATTTGACGTTGTTGTTGTTGTTTATTTGACATTGTTGTTGTTGTTGTTGTTGACGTTGTTGTTGTTGTTGTTGTTTATTTGACGTTGTTGTTTGTATTGTTTATTTGATGTTGTTTTAGTTGTTGTTGTTTATTTGACGTTGTTGTTGTTTATTTGATGTTGTTTTAGTTGTTTTTGTTTATTTGACGTTGTTGTTGTTTTTTATTTGACGTTGTTGTTGTTGACATTGTTGTTGTTGTTGTTGTTTATTTGACGTTGTTTTTGTTGTTTATTTGACGTAGTTGTTGTTATTGACGTTGTTGTTGTTGTTGTTGTTGTTTATTTGACGTTTTTGTTATTGTTGATGTTGTTGTTGTTGTTGTTTATTTGACGTTGTTGTTATTTTTTTGACGTTGTTGTTGTTGTTGTTTATTTGACGTTGTTGTTGTTATTTATTTGACGTTGTTGTTGTTGTTGTTATTTATTTGACGTTGTTGTTGTTGTTGTTATTGTTTATATGAAGTTGTTGTTGTTGTTATTTATTTGACATTGTTAATGTTGTTGTCGTTGTTGTTGTTGTTTTTGTTATTTATTTGACGTTGTTGTTGTTGTTGTTTTTGTTGTTGTTGTTGTTGTTGGTGTTGGTGTTGTTTATTTGACGTTGTTGTTGTTGTTGTTTATTTGACGTTGTTGTTGTTTTTGTTTATTTAACGTTGTTGTTGTTGTTATTGTTTATTTGACGTTGTTGTTGTTGTTTATTTGACATTGTTGTTGTTGTTGTTGTTAACGTTGTTGTTGTTGTTTATTTGACGTTGTTGTTGTTGTTGTTTATTTGATGTTATTTTAGTTGTTGTTATTTATTTGACGTTGTTGTTGTTGTTGTTTATTTGATGTTGTTTTAGTTGTTGTTGTTTATTTGACATTGTTGTTGTTGACATTGTTGTTGTTGTTGTTGTTGTTTATTTGACGTTGTTTTTGTTGTTTATTTGACGTAGTTGTTGTTATTGACGTTGTTGTTGTTGTTGTTGTTTATTTCACGTTTTTGTTATTATTGATGTTGTTGTTGTTGTTGTTTATTTGACGTTGTTGTTGTTTATTAGACGTTGTTGTTGTTGTTGTTATTGTTTATATGACGTTGTTGTTGTTGTTGTTTATTTGACGTTGTTAATGTTGTTGTCGTTGTTGTTGTTGTTTTTGTTATTTATTTGACGTTGTTGTTGTTGTTGTTGTTTTTGTTGTTGTTGTTGTTGTTGGTGGTGGTGGTGTTGTTGTTGTTTATTTGACGTTGTTGTTGTTTATTTGACGTTGTTGTTGTTGTTGTTGTTGTTGTTTATTTGACGTTGTTGTTGTTGTTGTTGTTTATTTGACGTTGTTGTTGTTGTTATAATTTATTTGACGTTGTTGTTGTTGTTTATTTGACATTGTTGTTGTTGTTGTTGTTGACGTTATTGTTGTTGTTGTTTATTTGACGTTGTTGTTGTTGTTGTTGTTGTTTATTTGACGTTGTTTTAGTTTGCTGTTGTTTATTTGACGTTGTTGTTGTTGTTGTTGTTGTTTATTTCACGTTGTTGTTGTTGTTGTTTATTTGACCTTGTTATTGTTGTTGTTTATTTGACGTTGTTGTTGTTGTTTATTTGCAATTGTTGTTGTTGTTGTTGTTGACGTTGTTGTTGTTGTTTATTTGACGTTGTTGTTGTTGTTGTTTATTTGATGTTGTTTTAGTTGTTGTTGTTTATTTGACGTTGTTGTTGTTGTTGTTTATTTGATGTTGTTTTAGTTGTTGTTGTTTATTTGACGTTGTTGTTGTTTTTTATTTGACGTTGTTGTTGTTGACATTGTTGTTGTTGTTGTTGTTTATTTGACGTTGTTGTTGTTGTTGTTTATTTGACGTAGTTGTTGTTATTGACATTGTTGTTGTTGTTTATTTGACGTTTTTGTTGTTGTTGATGTTGTTGTTGTTTTTTATTTGACGTTGTTGTTGTTGTTATTGTTGTTGTTGTTGTTTATTTGACGTTGTTGTTGTTGTTTATTTGACGTTGTTGTTGTTGTTTATTTGACGTTGTTATTGTTGTTGTTGTTGTTTATATGACATTGTTGTTGTTGTTGACGTTGTCGTTGTTGTTGTTGTTTATTTAACATTGTTGTTGTTGTTGTTTATTTGACGTTGTTAATGTTGTTGACGTTGTTGTTGTTGTTTTTGTTGTTTATTTGACGTTGTTGTTGTTGTTTTTGTTGTTTATTTGACGTTGTTAATGTTGTGGACGTTGTTGTTGTTGTTTTTGTTGTTTATTTGACGTTGTTGTTGTTGTTGTTGTTTTTGTTGTTTATTTGACGTTGTTGTTGTTTTTGATGTTGTTGTTTTTTTTTATTTGACGTTGTTGTTGTTATTGTTGTTGTTGTTGTTTATTTGACGTTGTTGTTGTTGTTGTTTATTTGACGTTGTTGTTGTTGTTTATTTGACGTTGTTGTTGTTGTTGTTGTTGTTTATTTGACGTTGTTGTTGTTATTTATTTGACGTTGTTGTTGTTGTTGTTATTGTTTATTTGACGTTGTTGTTGTTGTTGTTTATTTGACGTTGTTAATGTTATTGACGTTGTTGTTGTTGTTTTTGTTATTTATTTGACGTTGTTGTTGTTGTTGTTGTTGTTTTTGTTGTTGTTATTGTTGTTGTTGTTGTTGTTTATTTGACGTTGTTGTTGTTGTTGTTGTTGTTTATTTGACATTGTTGTTGTTGTTGTTTATTTGACGTTGTTGTTGTTGTTGTTTATTTGACGTTGTTGTTGTTGTTGTTTATTTGACATTGTTGTTGTTGTTGTTGTTGTTGACGTTGTTGTTGTTGTTGTTTATTTGACGTTGTTGTTGTTTATTTGATGTTGTTTTAGTTGTTGTTGATTATTCGACCTTGTTGTTGTTGTTGTTGTTTATTTGATGTTGTTTTAATTGTTGTTGTTTATTTGACGTTGTTGTTG
>OX451740.1:457871096-457888596 GCA_948472305.1 Vicia faba
TTGACGTTGTTGTTGTTGTTGTTTATTTGACATTGTTGTTGTTATTGTTGTTGACGTTGTTGTTGTTGTTGTTTATTTGACGTTGTTGTTGTTTATTTGATGTTGTTTTAGTTGTTGTTGATTATTTGACATTGTTGTTGTTGTTGTTTATTTGATGTTGTTTTAGTTGTTGTTGTTTATTTGACGTTGTTGTTGTTTTTTTTTGAGGTTGTTGTTGTTGACATTGTTGTTGTTGTTGTTGTTTATTTGACGTTGTTTTTGTTGTTTATTTGACGTAGTTGTTGTTATTGACGTTGTTGTTGTTGTTATTTATTTGACGTTTTTGTTATTGTTGATGTTGTTGTTGTTGTTGTTTATTTGACGTTGTTGTTGTTTTTTTGACGTTGTTGTTGTTGTTGTTTATTTGACGTTGTTGTTGTTATTTATTTGACGTTGTTGTTGTTGTTGTTGTTATTGTTTATATGACGTTGTTGTTGTTGTTATTTATTTGACGTTGTTAATGTTGGTGTCGTCGTTGTTGTTGTTTTTGTTATTTATTTTACGTTGTTGTTGTTGTTGTTGTTTTTGTTGTTGTTGTTGTTGTTGTTGTTGGTGTTGGTGTTGTTTATTTGACGTTGTTGTTGTTGTTGTTTATTTGACGTTGTTGTTGTTTTTGTTTATTTAACGTTGTTGTTGTTGTTATTGTTTATTTGACGTTGTTGTTGTTGTTTATTTGACATTGTTGTTGTTGTTGTTGTTGTTGTTAACGTTGTTGTTGTTGTTTATTTGACGTTGTTGTTGTTGTTGTTGTTGTTGTTTATTTGATGTTGTTTTAGTTGTTGTTGTTTATTTGACGTTGTTGTTGTTGTTGTTGTTTATTTGATGTTGTTTTAGTTGTTGTTGTTTATTTGACATTG
This sequence comes from Vicia faba, assembly GCA_948472305.1. Lineage (NCBI taxonomy): Eukaryota > Viridiplantae > Streptophyta > Magnoliopsida > Fabales > Fabaceae > Vicia > Vicia faba. Next base: position 457,871,993 of record OX451740.1, read on the forward strand.
TTATTGTTGACATTGTTGTTGTTGTTGTTTATTTGACGTTGTTTTTGTTGTTTATTTGACGTAGTTGTTGTTATTGACGTTGTTGTTGTTGTTGTTGTTTATTTCACGTTTTTGTTATTATTGATGTTGTTGTTGTTGTTGTTTATTTGACGTTGTTGTTGTTTATTAGACGTTGTTGTTGTTGTTATTATTGTTTATATGACGTTGTTGTTGTTCTTGTTGTTTATTTGACGTTGTTAATGTTGTTGTCGTTGTTGTTGTTGTTTTTGTTATTTATTTGACGTTGTTGTTGTTGTTGTTGTTGTTGTTTTTGTTGTTGTTGTTGTTGGTGGTGGTGGTGTTGTTGTTGTTTATTTGACGTTGTTGTTGTTGTTTATTTGACGTTGTTGTTGTTGTTGTTGTTGTTTAATTGGCGTTGTTGTTGTTGTTGTTGTTGTTTATTTGACGTTGTTGTTGTTGTTGTTATTATTTATTTGACGTTGTTGTTGTTATTTATTTGACATTGTTGTTGTTGTTGTTGTTGATGTTATTGTTGTTGTTGTTGTTTATTTGACGTTGTTTTAGTTTGTTGTTGTTTATTTGACGTTGTTGTTGTTGTTGTTGTTTATTTCACGTTGTTGTTGTTGTTTATTTGACGTTGTTATTGTTGTTGTTTATTTGTCGTTGTTGTTGTTGTTTATTTGACATTGTTGTTGTTGTTGTTTTTGTTGACGTTGTTGTTGTTGTTGTTTATTTGACGTTGTTGTTGTTGTTGTTTATTTAATGTTGTTTTAGTTGTTGTTGTTTATTTGACGTTGTTGTTGTTGTTGTTGTTTATTTGATGTTGTTTTAGTTGTTGTTGTTTATTTGACGTTGTTGTTGTTTTTTATTTGACGTTGTTGTTGTTGACATTGTTGTTGTTGTTGTTGTTGTTTATTTGACGTTTTTGTTGTTGTTGTTTATTTGACGTAGTTGTTGTTATTGACATTGTTGTTGTTGTTGTTTATTTGACGTTTTTGTTGTTGTTGATGTTGTTGTTGTTGTTTATTTGACATTGTTGTTGTTGTTATTGTTGTTGTTGTTGTTTATTTGACGTTGTTGTTGTTGTTGTTTATTTGACGTTGTTATTGTTGTTGTTGTTGTTTATATGACGTTGTTGTTGTTGTTGACGTTGTCGTTGTTGTTGTTGTTTATTTAACATTGTTGTTGTTGTTGTTGTTTATTTGACGTTGTTAATGTTGTTGACGTTGTTGTTGTTGTTTTTGTTGTTTATTTGACGTTGTTGTTGTTGTTGTTGTTGTTGTTTTTGTTGTTTATTTGACGTTGTTGTTGTTTTTGATGTTGTTGTTTTTTTTTATTTGACGTTGTTGTTGTTGTTATTGTTGTTGTTGTTGTTGTTTATTTGACGTTGTTGTTGTTGTTGTTTATTTGACGTTGTTGTTGTTGTTTATTTGACGTTGTTGTTGTTGTTGTTTTTGTTGTTTATTTGACGTTGTTGTTGTTATTTATTTGACGTTGTTGTTGTTGTTATTATTGTTTATTTGACGTTGTTGTTGTTGTTGTTGTTTATTTGACGTTGTTAATGTTGTTGTTGTTGTTTTTGTTATTTATTTGACGTTGTTGTTGTTGTTGTTTTTGTTGTTGTTATTGTTGTTGTTGTTGTTGTTTATTTGACGTTGTTGTTGTTTTTGTTGTTGTTATTGTTGTTGTTGTTGTTGTTTATTTGACGTTGTTGTTGTTGTTGTTGTTGTTTATTTGACGTTGTTGTTGTTGTTGTTGTTTATTTGACGTTGTTGTTGTTGTTGTTTTTTATTTGAAGTTGTTGTTTATTTGACATTGTTGTTGTTGTTGTTGTTGTTGTTGTTGTTGACGTTGTTGTTGTTGTTGTTTATTTGACGTTGTTGTTGTTTATTTGATGTTGTTTTAGTTGTTGTTGATTATTTGACATTGTTGTTGTTGTTGTTGTTGTTTATTTGGTGTTGTTTTAGTTGTTGTTGTTTATTTGACGTTGTTGTTGTTTTTTATTTGACGTTGTTGTTGTTGACATTGTTGTTGTTGTTGTTTATTTGACGTTGTTGTTGTTTATTTGACGTTGTTGTTGTTGTTGTTATTGTTTATATGACGTTGTTGTTGTTGTTGTTGTTGTTGTTTATTTGACGTTGTTAATGTTGTTGTCGTTGTTGTTGTTGTTTTTGTTTATTTATTTGTCGTTGTTGTTGTTGTTGTTGTTGTTTTTGTTGTTGTTGTTGTTGTTGGTGTTGTTGTTGTTTATTTGACGTTGTTGTTGTTGTTGTTGTTTATTTGACGTTGTTGTTGTTGTTGTTTATTTGACGTTGTTGTTATTGTTATTATTTATTTGACGTTGTTGTTGTTGTTTATTTGACATTGTTGTTGTTGTTGTTGTTGACGTTGTTGTTGTTGTTGTTTATTTGACGTTGTTGTTGTTGTTGTTGTTGTTGTTTATTTGACGTTGTTTTAGTTTGCTGTTGTTTATTTGACGTTGTTGTTGTTGTTGTTGTTTATTTCACGTTGTTGTTGTTGTTGTTGTTTACTTGACGTTGTTATTGTTGTTGTTGTTGTTTATTTGACATTTTTGATGTTGTTGTTGTTGACGTTGTTGTTGTTGTTTATTTGACGTTTTTGTTATTGTTGATGTTGTTGTTATTGTTGTTTATTTGATGTTGTTGTTGTTTTTTTGACGTTGTTGTTGTTGTTGTTGTTTATTTGACGTTTTTGTTGTTATTTATTTGACGTTGTTGTTGTTGTTATTGTTTATATGACGTTGTTGTTGTTGTTGTTATTTATTTGACGTTGTTAATGTTGTTGTCGTTGTTGTTGTTGTTTTTGTTATTTATTTAACGTTGTTGTTGTTTTTGTTTTTGTTGTTGTTGTTGTTGTTGGTGTTGGTGTTGTTTGTTTGACGTTGTTGTTGTTGTTGTTGTTTATTTGACGTTGATGTTGTTGTTGTTTATTTAACGTTGTTGTTGTTGTTATTGTTTATTTGACGTTGTTGTTGTTGTTTATTTGACATTGTTGTTGTTGTTGTTGACGTTGTTGTTGTTGTTGTTTATTTGACGTTGTTGTTGTTGTTGTTTATTTGATGTTGTTTTAGTTGTTGTTGTTTATTTGACGTTGTTATTGTTGTTTATTTGATGTTGTTTTAGTTGTTGTTGTTTATTTGACGTTGTTGTTGTTTTTTATTTGACGTTGTTGTTGTTGACATTGTTGTTGTTGTTGTTGTTGTTTATTTGACGTTGTTTTTGTTGTTTATTTGACGTAGTTGTTGTTATTGACGTTTGTGTTGTTGTTGTTGTTGTTGTTGTTGTTTATTTCACGTTTTTGTTATTATTGATGTTATTGTTGTTGTTGTTGTTTATTTGACGTTGTTGTTGTTTATTAGACGTTGTTGTTGTTGTTGTTATTGTTTATATGACGTTGTTGTTGTTGTTGTTTATTTGACGTTGTTAATGTTGTTGTCGTTGTTGTTGTTGTTTTTGTTATTTATTTGACGTTGTTGTTGTTGTTGTTGTTGTTGTTTTTGTTGTTGTTGTTGTTGGTGGTGGTGGTGTTGTTGTTGTTTATTTGACGTTGTTGTTGTTTATTTGACGTTGTTGTTGTTGTTGTTGTTGTTGTTTATTTGACGTTGTTGTTGTTTATTTGACGTTGTTGTTGTTGTTATTATTTATTTGACGTTGTTGTTGTTGTTTATTTGACATTGTTGTTGTTGTTGTTGTTGACGTTATTGTTGTTGTTGTTTATTTGACGTTGTTGTTGTTGTTGTTGTTGTTGTTTATTTGACGTTGTTTTAGTTTGCTGTTGTTTATTTGACGTTGTTGTTGTTGTTATTGTGTATTTCACGTTGTTGTTGTTGTTGTTGTTGTTTATTTGACCTTGTTATTGTTGTTGTTTATTTGACGTTGTTGTTGTTGTTTATTTGACATTGTTGTTGTTGTTGTTGTTGTTGACGTTGTTGTTGTTGTTTATTTGACGTTGTTGTTGTTGTTGTTGTTTATTTGATGTTGTTTTAGTTGTTGTTGTTTATTTGACGTTGTTGTTGTTGTTGTTGTTGTTTATTTGATGTTGTTTTAGTTGTTGTTGTTTATTTGACGTTGTTGTTGTTTTTTATTTGACGTTGTTGTTGTTGACATTGTTGTTATTGTTGTTGTTTATTTGACGTTGTTGTTGTTGTTTATTTGACGTAGTTGTTGTTATTGACATTGTTGTTGTTGTTGTTTATTTGACATTTTTGTTGTTGTTGATGTTGTTGTTGTTTTTTATTTGACGTTGTTGTTGTTATTGTTGTTGTTGTTGTTTATTTGTCGTTGTTGTTGTTGTTTATTTGACGTTGTTGTTGTTGTTTATTTGACGTTGTTATTGTTGTTGTTGTTGTTATTTATATGACGTTGTTGTTGTTGTTGACGTTGTCGTTGTTGTTGTTGTTTATTTAACATTGTTGTTGTTGTTGTTTATTTGACGTTGTTAATGTTGTTGACGTTGTTGTTGTTGTTTTTGTTGTTTATTTGACGTTGTTGTTGTTGTTGTTGTTGTTGTTTTTGTTGTTTATTTGACGTTGTTAATGTTGTTGACGTTGTTGTTGTTGTTTTTGTTGTTTATTTGACGTTGTTGTTGTTGTTGTTTTTGTTGTTTATTTGACGTTGTTGTTGTTTTTGATGTTGTTGTTTTTTTTTATTTGACGTTGTTGTTGTTGTTGTTTATTTGACGTTGTTGTTGTTGTTGTTTATTTGACGTTGTTGTTGTTGTTTAATTGACGTTGTTGTTGTTGTTGTTGTTGTTTATTTGACGTTGTTGTTGTTATTTATTTGACGTTGTTGTTGTTGTTGTTATTGTTTATTTGACGTTGTTGTTGTTGTTGTTGTTTATTTGACGTTGTTAATTGTTGTTGACGTTGTTGTTGTTGTTTTTGTTATTTATTTGACGTTGTTGTTGTTGTTGTTGTTTTTGTTGTTGTTATTGTTGTTGTTGTTGTTTTTTTATTTGACGTTGTTGTTGTTGTTGTTGTTTATTTGACATTGTTGTTGTTGTTTATTTGACGTTGTTGTTGTTGTTGTTTATTTGACGTTGTTGTTGTTGTTGTTTATTTGACATTGTTGTTGTTATTGTTGTTGACGTTGTTGTTGTTGTTGTTTATTTGACGTTGTTGTTGTTTATTTGATGTTGTTTTAGTTGTTGTTGATTATTTGACATTGTTGTTGTTGTTGTTGTTGTTTATTTGATGTTGTTTTAGTTGTTGTTGTTTATTTGACGTTGTTGTTGTTTTTTTTTGAGGTTGTTGTTGTTGACATTGTTGTTGTTGTTGTTGTTTATTTGACGTTGTTTTTGTTGTTTATTTGACGTAGTTGTTGTTATTGACGTTGTTGTTGTTGTTGTTATTTATTTGACGTTTTTGTTATTGTTGATGTTGTTGTTGTTGTTGTTTATTTGACGTTGTTGTTGTTTTTTTGACGTTGTTGTTGTTGTTGTTTATTTGACGTTGTTGTTGTTATTTATTTGACGTTGTTGTTGTTGTTGTTGTTATTGTTTATATGACGTTGTTGTTGTTGTTATTTATTTGACGTTGTTAATGTTGGTGTCGTTGTTGTTGTTGTTTTTGTTATTTATTTGACGTTGTTGTTGTTGTTGTTTTTGTTGTTGTTGTTGTTGTTGGTGTTGGTGTTGTTTATTTGACGTTGTTGTTGTTGTTGTTTATTTGACGTTGTTGTTGTTTTTGTTTATTTAACGTTGTTGTTGTTGTTATTGTTTATTTGACGTTGTTGTTGTTTATTTGACATTGTTGTTGTTGTTGTTGTTGTTAACGTTGTTGTTGTTGTTTATTTGACGTTGTTGTTGTTGTTGTTGTTTATTTGATGTTGTTTTAGTTGTTGTTGTTTATTTGACGTTGTTGTTGTTGTTGTTGTTGTTTATTTGATGTTGTTTTAGTTGTTGTTGTTTATTTGACATTGTTATTGTTGACATTGTTGTTGTTGTTGTTGTTTATTTGACGTTGTTTTTGTTGTTTATTTGACGTAGTTTTTGTTATTGACGTTGTTGTTGTTGTTGTTGTTGTTTATTTCACGTTTTTGTTATTATTGATGTTGTTGTTGTTGTTGTTTATTTGACGTTGTTGTTGTTTATTAGACGTTGTTGTTGTTGTTATTATTGTTTATATGACGTTGTTGTTGTTGTTATTGTTTATTTGACGTTGTTAATGTTGTTGTCGTTGTTGTTGTTGTTTTTGTTATTTATTTGACGTTGTTGTTGTTGTTGTTGTTGTTGTTGTTTTTGTTGTTGTTGGTGGTGGTGGTGGTGGTGTTGTTGTTGTTTATTTGACGTTGTTGTTGTTGTTGTTTATTTGACGTTGTTGTTGTTGTTGTTGTTGTTGTTTAATTGGCGTTGTTGTTGTTGTTGTTGTTTATTTGACGTTGTTGTTGTTGTTGTTATTATTTATTTGACGTTGTTGTTGTTATTTATTTGACATTGTTGTTGTTGTTGTTGTTGATGTTATTGTTGTTGTTGTTTATTTGACGTTGTTGTTGTTGTTTATTTGACGTTGTTTTAGTTTGCTGTTGTTTATTTGACGTTGTTGTTGTTGTTGTTGTTTATTTCACGTTGTTGTTGTTGTTGTTGTTGTTTATTTGACGTTGTTATTGTTGTTGTTTATTTGACGTTGTTGTTGTTGTTTATTTGACATTGTTGTTGTTGTTGTTTTTGTTGACGTTGTTGTTGTTGTTGTTTATTTGACGTTGTTGTTGTTGTTGTTTATTTAATGTTGTTTTAGTTGTTGTTGTTTATTTGACGTTGTTGTTGTTGTTGTTGTTTATTTGATGTTGTTTTAGTTGTTGTTGTTTATTTGACGTTGTTGTTGTTTTTTATTTGACGTTGTTGTTGTTGACATTGTTGTTGTTGTTGTTGTTTATTTGACGTTGTTGTTGTTGTTTATTTGACGTAGTTGTTGTTATTGACATTGTTGTTGTTGTTGTTTATTTGACGTTTTTGTTGTTGTTGATGTTGTTGTTGTTGTTTATTTGACATTGTTGTTGTTGTTATTGTTGTTGTTGTTGTTTATTTGACGTTGTTGTTGTTGTTTATTTGACGTTGTTATTGTTGTTGTTGTTGTTTATATGACGTTGTTGTTGTTGTTGACGTTGTCGTTGTTGTTGTTGTTTATTTAACATTGTTGTTGTTGTTTATTTGACGTTGTTAATGTTGTTGATGTTGTTGTTGTTGTTTTTGTTGTTTATTTGACGTTGTTGTTGTTGTTGTTGTTGTTGTTGTTGTTTTTGTTGTTTATTTGACGTTGTTGTTGTTTTTGATGTTGTTGTTTTTTTTTATTTGACGTTGTTGTTGTTGTTATTGTTGTTGTTGTTGTTGTTTATTTGACGTTGTTGTTGTTGTTGTTTATTTGACGTTGTTGTTGTTGTTTATTTGACGTTGTTGTTGTTGTTGTTTTTGTTGTTTATTTGACGTTGTTGTTGTTATTTATTTGACGTTGTTGTTGTTGTTATTATTGTTTATTTGACGTTGTTGTTGTTGTTGTTGTTTATTTGACGTTGTTAATGTTGTTGTTGTTGTTTTTGTTATTTATTTGACGTTGTTGTTGTTGTTGTTTTTGTTGTTGTTATTGTTGTTGTTGTTGTTGTTTATTTGACGTTGTTGTTGTTTTTGTTGTTGTTATTGTTGTTGTTGTTGTTGTTGTTTATTTGACGTTGTTGTTGTTGTTGTTGTTGTTTATTTGACGTTGTTGTTGTTGTTGTTTATTTGACGTTGTTGTTGTTGTTGTTTTTTATTTGAAGTTGTTGTTTATTTGACATTGTTGTTGTTGTTGTTGTTGTTGTTGTTGACGTTGTTGTTGTTGTTGTTTATTTGACGTTGTTGTTGTTTATTTGATGTTGTTTTAGTTGTTGTTGATTATTTGACATTGTTGTTGTTGTTGTTGTTGTTGTTTATTTGGTGTTGTTTTAGTTGTTGTTGTTTATTTGACGTTGTTGTTGTTTTTTATTTGACGTTGTTGTTGTTGACATTGTTGTTGTTGTTGTTTATTTGACGTTGTTGTTGTTTATTTGACGTTGTTGTTGTTGTTGTTGTTGTTATTGTTTATATGACGTTGTTGTTGTTGTTGTTGTTGTTGTTGTTTATTTGACGTTGTTAATGTTGTTGTCGTTGTTGTTGTTGTTTTTGTTTATTTATTTGTCGTTGTTGTTGTTGTTGTTGTTTTTGTTGTTGTTGTTGTTGTTGGTGTTGTTGTTGTTTATTTGACGTTGTTGTTGTTGTTGTTTATTTGACGTTGTTGTTGTTGTTGTTTATTTGACGTTGTTGTTATTGTTATTATTTATTTGATGTTGTTGTTGTTGTTTATTTGACATTGTTGTTGTTGTTGTTGTTGACGTTGTTGTTGTTGTTGTTTATTTGACGTTGTTGTTGTTGTTTTTGTTGTTGTTTATTTGACGTTATTTTAGTTTGCTGTTGTTTATTTGACGTTGTTGTTGTTGTTGTTGTTTATTTCACGTTGTTGTTGTTGTTGTTGTTTACTTGACGTTGTTATTGTTGTTGTTTATTTGACGTTGTTGTTGTTGTTTATTTGACATTTTTGATGTTGTTGTTGTTGACGTTGTTGTTGTTGTTTATTTGACGTTGTTGTTGTTGTTTATTTGATGTTGTTTTAGTTGTTGTTGTTTATTTGACGTTGTTGTTGTTGTTGTTGTTGTTTATTTGATGTTGTTTTAATTATTGTTGTTTATTTGACGTTGTTGTTGTTTTTTATTTGACGTTGTTGTTGTTGACATTGTTGTTGTTGTTGTTGTTTATTTGACGTTGTTGTTGTTGTTTATTTGACGTAGTTGTTGTTATTGACATTGTTGTTGTTGTTTATTTGACATTTTTGTTGTTGTTGATGTTGTTGTTGTTTTTTATTTGACGTTGTTGTTGTTGTTGTTTATTTGACGTTGTTGTTGTTATTGTTGTTGTTGTTGTTTATTTGACGTTGTTGTTGTTGTTGTTGTTTATTTGACGTTGTTGTTGTTGTTTATTTGACGTTGTTATTGTTATTGTTGTTGTTTATATGACGTTGTTGTTGTTGTTGACGTTGTTGTTATTGTTATTGTTTATTTAACGTTGTTGTTGTTGTTTTTTATTTGACGTTGTTAATGTTGTTGACGTTGTTGTTGTTGTTTTTGTTGTTTATTTGACGTTGTTGTTGTTGTTGTTATTGTTGTTGTTGTTGTTTATTTGACGTTGTTGTTGTTTATTTGACGTTGTTGTTGTTGTTTATTTGACGTTGTTGTTGTTGTTGTTGTTTATTTGACGTTGTTGTTGTTGTTGTTTTTTATTTCAAGTTGTTGTTTATTTGACATTGTTGTTGTTGTTGTTGTTGACGTTGTTGTTGTTGTTGTTTATTTGACGTTGTTGTTGTTTATTTGATGTTGTTTTAGTTGTTGTTGATTATTTGACATTGTTGTTGTTGTTGTTGTTGTTTATTTGGTGTTGTTTTAGTTGTTGTTGTTTATTTGACGTTGTTGTTGTTTTTTATTTGACGTTGTTGTTGTTGACATTGTTGTTGTTGTTGTTTATTTGACGTTGTTGTTGTTTATTTGACGTTGTTGTTGTTGTTGTTATTGTTTATATGACGTTGTTGTTGTTGTTGTTGTTGTTTATTTGACGTTGTTAATGTTGTTGTCGTTGTTGTTGTTGTTTTTGTTATTTATTTGACGTTGTTGTTGTTGTTGTTGTTGTTTTTGTTGTTGTTGTTGTTGGTGGTGTTGTTGTTGTTTATTTGACGTTGTTGTTGTTGTTGTTTATTTGACGTTGTTGTTGTTGTTGTTTATTTGACGTTGTTGTTATTGTTATTATTTATTTGACGTTGTTGTTGTTGTTTATTTGACATTGTTGTTGTTGTTGTTGTTGTTGACGTTGTTGTTGTTGTTGTTTATTTGACGTTGTTTTAGTTTGCTGTTGTTTATTTGACGTTGTTCTTGTTGTTGTTGTTTATTTCACGTTGTTGTTGTTGTTGTTTACTTGACGTTGTTATTGTTGTTGTTTATTTGACGTTGTTGTTGTTGTTTATTTGACATTTTTGTTGTTGTTGTTGTTGACGTTGTTGTTGCTGTTTATTTGACGTTGTTGTTGTTGTTGTTTATTTGATGTTGTTTTAGTTGTTGTTGTTTATTTGACGTTGTTGTTGTTGTTGTTGTTGTTGTTGTTTATTTGATGTTGTTTTAGTTGTTGTTGTTTATTTGACGTTGTTGTTGTTTTTTATTTGACGTTGTTGTTGTTGACATTGTTGTTGTTGTTGTTTATTTGACGTTGTTGTTGTTGTTGTTGTTTATTTGACGTAGTTGTTGTTATTGACATTGTTGTTGTTGTTTATTTGACGTTTTTGTTGTTGTTGTTGTTTTTTATTTGACGTTGTTGTTGTTGTTGTTTATTTGACGTTGTTGTTGTTATTGTTGTTGTTGTTGTTTATTTGACGTTGTTGTTGTTTATTTGACGTTGTTGTTGTTGTTGTTGTTTATTTGACGTTGTTGTTGTTGTTTATTTGACGTTGTTATTGTTGTTGTTGTTGTTTATATGACGTTGTTGTTGTTGTTGACGTTGTTGTTGTTGTTATTGTTTATTTAACGTTGTTGTTGTTGTTTTTTATTTGACGTTGTTAATGTTGTTGACGTTGTTGTTGTTGTTTTTGTTGTTTATTTGACGTTGTTGTTGTTGTTGTTTTTGTTGTTGTTGTTGTTTTTGTTGTTGTTATTGTTGTTGTTGTTGTTTTTGTTGTTGTTATTGTTGTTGTTGTTATTTATTTGACGTTGTTGTTGTTTATTTGACGTTGTTGTTGTTGTTTATTTGACGTTGTTGTTGTTTATTTGACGTTGTTGTTGGTATTTATTTGACGTTGTTGTTGTTGTTATTGTTTATTTGACGTTGTTGTTGTTGTTGCTTATTTGACGTTGTTAATGTTGTTGACGTTGTTGTTGTTGTTTTTGTTATTTATTTGACAGTGTTGTTGTTGTTGTTTTGGTTGTTGTTGTTGACGTTGTTGTTGTTGTTGTTGTTGTTTATTTGACGTTGTTGTTGTTGTTTATTTGATGTTGTTTTAGTTATTTATTTGACATTGTTGTTGTTGTTGTTTTTGTTGTTGTTGTTGTTGGTGTTGGTGTTGTTTATTTGACGTTGTTGTTGTTGTTTATTTAACGTTGTTGTTGTTGTTATTGTTTATTTGACGTTGTTGTTGTTGTTTATTTGACATTGTTGTTGTTGTTGTTGTTGACGTTGTTGTTGTTGTTGTTTATTTGACGTTGTTGTTGTTGTTGTTGTTTATTTGATGTTGTTTTAGTTGTTGTTGTTTATTTGACGTTGTTGTTGTTGTTTATTTGATGTTGTTTTAGTTGTTGTTGTTTATTTGACGTTGTTAATGTTGTTGACGTTGTTGTTGTTGTTTTTGTTGTTTATTTGACGTTGTTGTTGTTGTTGTTGTTGTTGTTGTTATTTTTGTTGTTTGTTTGACGTTGTTGTTGTTTTTGATGTTGTTGTTTTTTTTTATTTGACGTTGTTGTTGTTGTTATTGTTGTTGTTGTTGTTGTTTATTTGACGTTGTTGTTGTTGTTTATTTGACGTTGTTGTTGTTGTTGTTGTTTTTGTTGTTTATTTGACGTTGTTGTTGTTATTTATTTGACGTTGTTGTTGTTGTTATTATTGTTTATTTGACGTTGTTGTTGTTGTTGTTTATTTGACGTTGTTAATGTTGTTGTTGTTGTTTTTGTTATTTATTTGACGTTGTTGTTGTTGTTGTTTTTGTTGTTGTTATTGTTGTTGTTGTTGTTGTTTATTTGACGTTGTTGTTGTTTTTGTTGTTGTTATTGTTGTTGTTGTTGTTGTTGTTTATTTGACGTTGTTGTTGTTGTTGTTGTTGTTTATTTGACGTTGTTGTTGTTGTTGTTTATTTGACGTTGTTGTTGTTGTTGTTTTTTATTTGAAGTTGTTGTTTATTTGACATTGTTGTTGTTGTTGTTGTTGTTGACGTTGTTGTTGTTGTTGTTTATTTGACGTTGTTGTTGTTTATTTGATGTTGTTTTAGTTGTTGTTGATTATTTGACATTGTTGTTGTTGTTGTTGTTGTTTATTTGGTGTTGTTTTAGTTGTTGTTGTTTATTTGACGTTGTTGTTGTTTTTTATTTGACGTTGTTGTTGTTGACATTGTTGTTGTTGTTGTTTATTTGACGTTGTTGTTGTTTATTTGACGTTGTTGTTGTTGTTGTTATTGTTTATATGACGTTGTTATTGTTGTTGTTGTTGTTGTTTATTTGACGTTGTTAATGTTGTTGTCGTTGTTGTTGTTGTTTTTGTTTATTTATTTGTCGTTGTTGTTGTTGTTGTTGTTGTTTTTGTTGTTGTTGTTGTTGTTGGTGTTGTTGTTGTTTATTTGACGTTGTTGTTGTTGTTGTTTATTTGACGTTGTTGTTGTTGTTGTTTATTTGACGTTGTTGTTATTGTTATTATTTATTTGATGTTGTTGTTGTTGTTTATTTGACATTGTTGTTGTTGTTGTTGACGTTGTTGTTGTTGTTGTTTATTTGACGTTGTTGTTGTTGTTGTTGTTGTTTATTTGACGTTGTTTTAGTTTGCTGTTGTTTATTTGACGTTGTTGTTGTTGTTGTTGTTTATTTCACGTTGTTGTTGTTGTTGTTTACTTGACGTTGTTATTGTTGTTGTTTATTTGACGTTGTTGTTGTTATTTATTTGACATTTTTGATGTTGTTGTTGTTGACGTTGTTGTTGTTGTTTATTTGACGTTGTTGTTGTTGTTTATTTGATGTTGTTTTAGTTGTTGTTGTTTATTTGACGTTGTTGTTGTTGTTGTTGTTGTTTATTTAATGTTGTTTTAATTGTTGTTGTTTATTTGACGTTGTTGTTGTTTTTTATTTGACGTTGTTGTTGTTGACATTGTTGTTGTTGTTGTTGTTTATTTGACGTTGTTGTTGTTGTTTATTTGACGTAGTTGTTGTTATTGACATTGTTGTTGTTGTTTATTTGACATTTTTGTTGTTGTTGATGTTGTTGTTGTTTTTTATTTGACGTTGTTGTTGTTGTTGTTTATTTGACGTTGTTGTTGTTATTGTTGTTGTTGTTGTTTATTTGACGTTGTTGTTGTTGTTGTTTATTTGACGTTGTTGTTGTTGTTTATTTGACGTTGTTATTGTTATTGTTGTTGTTTATATGACGTTGTTGTTGTTGTTGACGTTGTTGTTGTTGTTATTGTTTATTTAACGTTGTTGTTGTTGTTTTTTATTTGACGTTGTTAATGTTGTTGACGTTGTTGTTGTTGTTTTTGTTGTTTATTTGACGTTGTTGTTGTTGTTGTTATTGTTGTTGTTGTTGTTTATTTGACGTTGTTGTTGTTTATTTGACGTTGTTGTTGTTGTTTATTTGACGTTGTTGTTGTTGTTGTTGTTTATTTGACGTTGTTGTTGTTGTTGTTTTTTATTTCAAGTTGTTGTTTATTTGACATTGTTGTTGTTGTTGTTGTTGTTGACGTTGTTGTTGTTGTTGTTTATTTGACGTTGTTGTTGTTTATTTGATGTTGTTTTAGTTGTTGTTGATTATTTGACATTGTTGTTGTTGTTGTTGTTGTTTATTTGGTGTTGTTTTAGTTGTTGTTGTTTATTTGACGTTGTTGTTGTTTTTTATTTGACGTTGTTGTTGTTGACATTGTTGTTGTTGTTGTTTATTTGACGTTGTTGTTGTTTATTTGACGTTGTTGTTGTTGTTGTTATTGTTTATATGACGTTGTTGTTGTTGTTGTTGTTGTTTATTTGACGTTGTTAATGTTGTTGTCGTTGTTGTTGTTGTTTTTGTTATTTATTTGACGTTGTTGTTGTTGTTGTTGTTGTTTTTGTTGTTGTTGTTGTTGGTGGTGTTGTTGTTGTTTATTTGACGTTGTTGTTGTTGTTGTTTATTTGACGTTGTTGTTGTTGTTGTTTATTTAACGTTGTTGTTATTGTTATTATTTATTTGACGTTGTTGTTGTTGTTTATTTGACATTGTTGTTGTTGTTGTTGTTGTTGACGTTGTTGTTGTTGTTGTTGTTTATTTGACGTTGTTTTAGTTTGCTGTTGTTTATTTGACGTTGTTCTTGTTGTTGTTGTTGTTTATTTCACGTTGTTGTTGTTGTTGTTTACTTGACGTTGTTATTGTTGTTGTTTATTTGACGTTGTTGTTGTTGTTTATTTGACATTTTTGTTGTTGTTGTTGTTGACGTTGTTGTTGCTGTTTATTTGACGTTGTTGTTGTTGTTGTTTATTTGATGTTGTATTAGTTGTTGTTGTTTATTTGACGTTGTTGTTGTTGTTGTTGTTTATTTGATGTTGTTTTAGTTGTTGTTGTTTATTTGACGTTGTTGTTGTTTTTTATTTGACGTTGTTGTTGTTGACATTGTTGTTGTTGTTGTTGTTTATTTGACGTTGTTGTTGTTGTTGTTTATTTGACGTAGTTGTTGTTATTGACATTGTTGTTGTTGTTTATTTGACGTTTTTGTTGTTGTTGATGTTGTTGTTGTTTTTTATTTGACGTTGTTGTTGTTGTTGTTTATTTGACGTTGTTGTTGTTATTGTTGTTGTTGTTGTTTATTTGACGTTGTTGTTGTTGTTGTTGTTTATTTGACGTTGTTGTTGTTGTTTATTTGACGTTGTTATTGTTGTTGTTGTTGTTTATATGACGTTGTTGTTGTTGTTGACGTTGTTGTTGTTGTTATTGTTTATTTAACGTTGTTGTTGTTGTTTTTTATTTGACGTTGTTAATGTTGTTGACGTTGTTGTTGTTGTTTTTGTTGTTTATTTGACGTTGTTGTTGTTGTTGTTTTTGTTGTTGTTGTTGTTTTTGTTGTTGTTATTGTTGTTGTTGTTGTTTTTGTTGTTGTTATTGTTGTTGTTGTTATTTATTTGACGTTGTTGTTGTTTATTTGACGTTGTTGTTGTTGTTTATTTGACGTTGTTGTTGGTATTTATTTGACGTTGTTGTTGTTGTTATTGTTTATTTGACGTTGTTGTTGTTGTTGCTTATTTGACGTTGTTAATGTTGTTGACGTTGTTGTTGTTGTTTTTGTTATTTATTTGACAGTGTTGTTGTTGTTGTTTTGGTTGTTGTTGTTGACGTTGTTGTTGTTGTTGTTGTTTATTTGACGTTGTTGTTGTTGTTGTTTATTTGATGTTGTTTTAGTTATTTATTTGACATTGTTGTTGTTGTTGTTTTTGTTGTTGTTGTTGTTGGTGTTGGTGTTGTTTATTTGACGTTGTTGTTGTTGTTTATTTAACGTTGTTGTTGTTGTTATTGTTTATTTGACGTTGTTGTTGTTGTTTATTTGACATTGTTGTTGTTGTTGTTGTTGACGTTGTTGTTGTTGTTTATTTGACGTTGTTGTTGTTGTTGTTGTTTATTTGATGTTGTTTTAGTTGTTGTTGTTTATTTGACGTTGTTGTTGTTGTTTATTTGATGTTGTTTTAGTTGTTGTTGTTTATTTGACGTTGTTGTTGTTTTTTATTTGACGTTGTTGTTGTTGACATTGTTGTTGTTGTTGTTGTTTATTTGACGTTGTTGTTGTTGTTTATTTGACGTAGTTGTTGTTATTGACGTTGTTGTTGTTGTTGTTTATTTGACGTTTTTGTTATTGTTGATGTTGTTGTTGTTGTTTTTTATTTGACGTTTTTCTTGTTGTTGTTTATTTGACGTTGCTGTTGTTATTGTTGTTGTTGTTGTTTATTTGACGTTGTTGTTGTTGTTGTTTATTTGACGTTGTTGTTGTTGTTGTTTATTTGACGTTGTTGTTGTTGTTGTTTATTTGACGTTGTTGTTGTTATTTATTTGACATTGTTGTTGTTGTTATTGTTTATTTGACGTTGTTTTTGTTGTTGTTTATTTGACGTTGTTAATGTTGTTGACGTTGTTGTTGTTGTTTTTGTTATTTATTTGACGTTGTTGTTGTTTTTGTTGTTGTTATTGTTGGTGTTGTTGTTGTTTATTTGACGTTGTTGTTGTTGTTGTTGTTGTTGTTTATTTGGCGTTGTTGTTGTTGTTGTTTATTTCACATTGTTGTTGTTGTTGTTGTTGTTTACTTGACGTTGTTATTGTTGTTGTTTATTTGACGTTGTTGTGGTTGTTTATTTGACATTTTTGTTGTTGTTGTTGTTGACGTTGTTGTTGTTGTTTATTTGACGTTGTTGTTGTTGTTTATTTGATGTTGTTTTAGTTGTTGTTGTTTATTTGACGTTGTTGTTGTTGTTGTTGTTGTTGTTGTTTATTTGATGTTGTTTTAGTTGTTGTTGTTTATTGGACGTTGTTGTTGTTTTTTATTTGACGTTGTTGTTGTTGACATTGTTGTTGTTGTTGTTGTTTACTTGACGTTGTTGTTGTTGTTGTTTATTTGACGTAGTTGTTGTTATTGACATTGTTGTTGTTGTTGTTTATTTGACGTTGTTGTGGTTGTTTATTTGACATTTTTGTTGTTGTTGTTGTTGTTGTTGACGTTGTTGTTGTTGTTTATTTGACGTTGTTGTTGTTGTTTATTTGATGTTGTTTTAGTTGTTGTTGTTTTTTTTGACGTTGTTTTTGTTGTTGTTGTTGTTGTTGTTGTTTATTTGATGTTGTTT
>OX451740.1:457893596-457896096 GCA_948472305.1 Vicia faba
TATTTATTTGACGTTGTTAATGTTGGTGTCGTTATTGTTGTTGTTTTTGTTATTTATTTGACGTTGTTGTTGTTGTTGTTTTTGTTGTTGTTGTTGTTGTTGTTGTTGGTGTTGGTGTTGTTTATTTGACGTTGTTGTTGTTGTTGTTTATTTGACGTTGTTGTTGTTTTTGTTTATTTAACGTTGTTGTTGTTGTTATTGTTTATTTGACGTTGTTGTTGTTGTTTATTTGACATTGTTGTTGTTGTTGTTGTTGTTAACGTTGTTGTTGTTGTTTATTTGACGTTGTTGTTGTTGTTGTTTATTTGATGTTGTTTTAGTTGTTGTTGTTTATTTGACGTTGTTGTTGTTGTTGTTTATTTGATGTTGTTTTAGTTGTTGTTGTTTATTTGACATTGTTATTGTTGACATTGTTGTTGTTGTTGTTGTTTATTTGACGTTGTTTTTGTTGTTTATTTGACGTAGTTGTTGTTATTGACGTTGTTGTTGTTGTTGTTGTTTATTTCACGTTTTTGTTATTATTGATGTTGTTGTTGTTGTTTATTTGACGTTGTTGTTGTTTATTAGACGTTGTTGTTGTTGTTGTTATTGTTTATATGACGTTGTTGTTGTTGTTGTTGTTTATTTGACGTTGTTAATGTTGTTGTCGTTGTTGTTGTTGTTTTTGTTATTTATTTGACGTTGTTGTTGTTGTTGTTGTTGTTTTTGTTGTTGTTGTTGTTGGTGGTGGTGGTGTTGTTGTTGTTTATTTGACGTTGTTGTTGTTGTTTATTTGACGTTGTTGTTGTTGTTGTTGTTGTTTAATTGGCGTTGTTGTTGTTGTTGTTGTTTATTTGACGTTGTTGTTGTTGTTGTTATTATTTATTTGACATTGTTGTTGTTGTTGTTGTTGATGTTATTGTTGTTGTTGTTTATTTGACGTTGTTGTTGTTGTTTATTTGACGTTGTTTTAGTTTGCTGTTGTTTATTTGACGTTGTTGTTGTTGTTGTTGTTGTTTATTTCACGTTGTTGTTGTTGTTGTTGTTTATTTGACGTTGTTATTGTTGTTGTTTATTTGACGTTGTTGTTGTTGTTTATTTGACATTGTTGTTGTTGTTGTTTTTGTTGACGTTGTTGTTGTTGTTGTTGTTTATTTGACGTTGTTGTTGTTGTTTATTTAATGTTGTTTTAGTTGTTGTTGTTTATTTGACGTTGTTGTTGTTGTTGTTGTTTATTTGATGTTGTTTTAGTTGTTGTTGTTTATTTGACGTTGTTGTTGTTGTTGTTGTTGTTGTTTATTTGACGTTGTTGTTGTTGTTGTTGTTTATTTGACGTAGTTGTTGTTATTGACATTGTTGTTGTTGTTGTTTATTTGACGTTTTTGTTGTTGTTGATGTTGTTGTTTATTTGGCGTTGTTGTTGTTGTTGTTTATTTCACATTGTTGTTGTTGTTGTTGTTTACTTGACGTTGTTATTGTTGTTGTTTATTTGACGTTGTTGTGGTTGTTTATTTGACATTTTTGTTGTTGTTGTTGTTGACGTTGTTGTTGTTGTTTATTTGACGTTGTTGTTGTTGTTTATTTGATGTTGTTTTAGTTGTTGTTGTTTATTTGACGTTGTTGTTGTTGTTGTTGTTGTTGTTGTTTATTTGATGTTGTTTTAGTTGTTGTTGTTTATTGGACGTTGTTGTTGTTTTTTATTTGACGTTGTTGTTGTTGACATTGTTGTTGTTGTTGTTGTTTACTTGACGTTGTTGTTGTTGTTGTTTATTTGACGTAGTTGTTGTTATTGACATTGTTGTTGTTGTTGTTTATTTGACGTTGTTGTGGTTGTTTATTTGACATTTTTGTTGTTGTTGTTGTTGTTGTTGACGTTGTTGTTGTTGTTTATTTGACGTTGTTGTTGTTGTTTATTTGATGTTGTTTTAGTTGTTGTTGTTTTTTTTGACGTTGTTTTTGTTGTTGTTGTTGTTGTTGTTGTTTATTTGATGTTGTTTTAGTTGTTGTTGTTTATTGGACGTTGTTGTTGTTTTTTATTTGACGTTGTTGTTGTTGACATTGTTGTTGTTGTTGTTATTTTTTTGACGTTGTTGTTGTTGTTGTTGTTTATTTGATGTAGTTGTTGTTATTGACATTGTTGTTGTTGTTGTTTATTTGACGTTTTTGTTATTGTTGATGTTGTTGTTGTTTTTTATTTGACGTTGTTGTTGTTGTTGTTTATTTGACGTTGTTGTTGTTGTTATTGTTGTTGTTGTTGTTTATTTGACGTTGTTGTTGTTGTTGTTTATTTGACGTTGTTAATGTTGTTGTCGTTGTTGTTGTTGTTTTTGTTATTTATTTGACGTTGTTGTTGTTGTTGTTGTTTTTGTTGTTGTTGTTGGTGGTGGTGTTGTTGTTGTTTATTTGACGTTGTTGTTGTTGTTGTTTATTTGACGTTGTTGTTGTTGTTGTTTATTTGACGTTGTTGTTATTGTTATTATTTATTTGACGTTGTTGTTGTTGTTTATTTGACATTGTTGTT
>OX451740.1:457903596-457906096 GCA_948472305.1 Vicia faba
ACGTTGTTGTGGTTGACATTGTTGTTGTTGTTGTTGTTTATTTGACGTTGTTGTTGTTGTTGTTTATTTGACGTAGTTGTTGTTATTGACATTGTTGTTGTTGTTTATTTGACGTTTTTGTTGTTGTTGATGTTGTTGTTGTTTTTTATTTGACGTTGTTGTTGTTGACATTGTTGTTGTTGTTGTTATTTTTTTGACGTTGTTGTTGTTGTTGTTGTTTATTTGATGTAGTTGTTGTTATTGACATTGTTGTTGTTGTTGTTTATTTGACGTTTTTGTTATTGTTGATGTTGTTGTTGTTTTTTATTTGACGTTGTTGTTGTTGTTGTTTATTTGACGTTGTTGTTGTTGTTGTTATTGTTGTTGTTGTTGTTGTTTATTTGACGTTGTTGTTGTTGTTTATTTGACGTTGTTAATGTTGTTGTCGTTGTTGTTGTTGTTTTTGTTATTTATTTGACGTTGTTGTTGTTGTTGTTGTTGTTTTTGTTGTTGTTGTTGGTGGTGGTGTTGTTGTTGTTTATTTGACGTTGTTGTTGTTGTTGTTTATTTGACGTTGTTGTTGTTGTTGTTTATTTGACGTTGTTGTTATTGTTATTATTTATTTGACGTTGTTGTTGTTGTTTATTTGACATTGTTGTTGTTGTTGTTGACGTTGTTGTTGTTGTTGTTTATTTGATGTTGTTTTAGTTTGCTGTTGTTTATTTGACGTTGTTGTTGTTGTTGTTTATTTCACGTTGTTGTTGTTGTTGTTTACTTGACGTTGTTATTGTTGTTGTTTATTTGACGTTGTTGTTGTTGTTTATTTGACATTTTTGTTGTTGTTGTTGTTGACGTTGTTGTTGCTGTTTATTTGACGTTGTTGTTGTTGTTTATTTGATGTTGTTTTAGTTGTTGTTGTTTATTTGACGTTGTTGTTGTTGTTGTTGTTGTTGTTGTTATTTATTTGATGTTGTTTTAGTTGTTGTTGTTTATTTGACGTTGTTGTTGTTTTTTATTTGACGTTGTTGTTGTTGACATTGTTGTTGTTGTTGTTGTTTATTTGACGTTGTTGTTGTTGTTGTTTATTTGACGTAGTTGTTGTTATTGACATTGTTGTTGTTGTTTATTTGACGTTTTTGTTGTTGTTGATGTTGTTGTTGTTTTTTATTTGACGTTGTTGTTGTTGTTGTTTATTTGACGTTGTTGTTGTTATTGTTGTTATTGTTGTTTATTTGACGTTGTTGTTGTTGTTGTTGTTTATTTGACGTTGTTGTTGTTGTTTATTTGACGTTGTTATTGTTGTTGTTGTTGTTTATATGACGTTGTTGTTGTTGTTGACGTTGTTGTTGTTGTTATTGTTTATTTAACGTTGTTGTTGTTTTTTATTTGACGTTGTTAATGTTGTTGACGTTGTTGTTGTTGTTTTTGTTGTTTATTTGACGTTGTTGTTGTTGTTGTTTTTGTTGTTGTTGTTGTTTTTGTTGTTGTTATTGTTGTTGTTGTTGTTTTTGTTGTTGTTATTGTTGTTGTTGTTATTTATTTGACGTTGTTGTTGTTTATTTGACGTTGTTGTTGTTGTTTATTTGACGTTGTTGTTGTTTATTTGACGTTGTTGTTGGTATTTATTTGACGTTGTTGTTGTTGTTATTGTTTATTTGACGTTGTTGTTGTTGTTGCTTATTTGACGTTGTTAATGTTGTTGACGTTGTTGTTGTTGTTTTTGTTATTTATTTGACAGTGTTGTTGTTGTTGTTTTGGTTGTTGTTGTTGACGTTGTTGTTGTTGTTGTTGTTTATTTGACGTTGTTGTTGTTGTTTATTTGATGTTGTTTTAGTTATTTATTTGACGTTGTTGTTGTTGTTGTTGTTTTTGTTGTTGTTGTTTTTGTTGTTGTTGTTGTTGGTGTTGGTGTTGTTTATTTGACGTTGTTGTTGTTGTTTATTTAACGTTGTTGTTGTTGTTATTGTTTATTTGACGTTGTTGTTGTTGTTTATTTGACATTGTTGTTGTTGTTGTTGTTGACGTTGTTGTTGTTGTTGTTTATTTGACGTTGTTGTTGTTGTTGTTGTTGTTTATTTGATGTTGTTTTAGTTGTTGTTGTTTATTTGACGTTGTTGTTGTTGTTTATTTGATGTTGTTTTAGTTGTTGTTGTTTATTTGACGTTGTTGTTGTTTTTTATTTGACGTTGTTGTTGTTGACATTGTTGTTGTTGTTGTTGTTTATTTGACGTTGTTGTTGTTGTTTATTTGACGTAAATGTTGTTATTGACGTTGTTGTTGTTGTTGTTATTTATTTGACATTGTTGTTGTTGTTGTTGTTTATTTGACATTGTTGTTGTTGTTGTTGTTTATTTGACATTGTTGTTGTTGTTGTTTATTTGACGTTGTTGTTGTTGTTGTTGTTGTTTATTTGACGTTGTTGTTGTTGTTGTTTATTTGACATTGTTGTTGTTATTGTTGTTGACGTTGTTGTTTTTGTTGTTTATTTGACGTTGTTGTTGTTTATTTGATGTTGTTTTAG
>OX451740.1:457911096-458148596 GCA_948472305.1 Vicia faba
AATGGGCAAGCTTTAGTGCTAATTGATCAGATTTGGTACAAGATACATGAGAAAAAGATATGAAAAAGATTTTCCAAAATCAAATATTGAAATCCATGAATGCTTGAGATTTTGTGAAAAGTTTTTGACCTAAATCATTCCTTACATATACTAGAACATAACCCTAATGATCCAAGACTGCAAGCTGCGCCCCAAACTCCATTGCATTCTTGAATTTTCTCATAAAAAACACCAATACTGAAATCAAGGTTTTAGTGTGATTCAAGCTCCAATCTTTATTCCAATAGCATCCTGAGATATCCCTAAACGTTTCTCAATCAAAAACAACAAGCAAAACACCTTGAATCGGTACCTCTAAGTCAAACTGAACCAAGAAAATATTGAAATCGCATAGCATGATTTAAGCATTCTTTTGCATTTTTGTTCATGGATTCTTGTTTATAATGATGTTTCTGTGCTAACCAATATGTTCAATTGAGTTTTTGTGCCATATTTGTGCTTTCGCCATTGTCAAAAAATTAGGTTTTCAGAGTTCTTGATTTAGGGTTTCTCACCCAAGGAACAATTGGGACTCAAGATTGTTACCATTGCATTCAGCGTGTTCTTCTGAATAAGACACATACCTCGCGATGGATTTATGGATCAAGGAATTCTATTCGCTATTTTCTTGAATCCCTCTTTAAACCACGCTGTAAAAACCGTTCTCATAGTGTTTGTGTTACAGGGTAGGGGAAGGAGATGACATCGTGTCCATCAACCATTGGACAGTTTGAAATTCGCGCGAAATTCCAAAACAGCTAACGCGTTATTATTATATTCTTTATTGTTTATTATATGTTAATTGAAATGCATGTGGTTCAGTGGTAACGTGTTAGGCATATGACCTCAAAGACCTGGGTTCAAGTCCCAGGTCTGGCAAAAGTTTCACATTATTTTTCATAAAAAATTCTTATGCAGCGCGCTTGAGGAGGATCACCATATTCCATCAATATCTCACCATACACGCGTCCAGTGCGTACAGATCAAAGGCTTAAATTCAAAGAGCATATCATAGGCTGGTCAACGTGCCATACAAGATCAAGGAAAGTCAGCGAAATCAAGCTTGATGGGCCTTAAATTACCAGGCCTTACCTCCTTATTTGGGGCAACACCCCACTCTGGTTTGTTTTTTTCTTTTCTTCTTATTATTTTGATTATTGTATTATTTATTTTTATTGCTATCAATTAATTTATTTTTTCTACAAAATATAAAAACACTAAAAATCAGAAAAATACAAAAAAATATAATATTTATTTTATAATAATTATTTTCATAAATAAATTAAAATGTAGATTATTTAGTGTAATTAGGTTTTTAATTTTAATTCCTTTTTTAATAAAAATCCAAAAAATGTAGAATTAGGTTAATTGCTATTTTTTATTCCCTTTAACATTTTTCCCTTTTTTTTTTAGAATAATAATTATTATTTATTTATTTATTTTCCTATTTAAATTGTACATAAAGAATTAGGTTTAATTTAGGTCTTATTTTAATTCTTTCTTAATAATTAAAGAATATTAGAATTAGGGTTTGCCGTTTAATTTAATTGACTTCTTTTTCCTATTAAATCTAAAAATACAAAAATATCAAAAAAAACACATTTAATCATTTAATTTGTAATTCATTATTAATTTTAATTGTTTGCAAAAGGGTCCAACGCCCTAGTCTCGTTTTAATTATTAATTTCGCGCATTTATTTTATGTTCGTTTATTATAATTATGTAATTGTCCCTAAGCCATGTAATTTACTTTTCGCACTTTATTTCTTCGCATTATTTATTTTCCGCTAAATCGGGTCCGGTTTAATTTTGGCGATGTGGACCCGCGCCTTTGTAATAGTCGTAGATTTATTTCTCGCAAATATTAACTGTTAACAAAAGCATGAAAGGATGAATGTCTTAATAAAATCAAGCGTAGAATTCGACAAACATGACAAGACAAATAACTGAAATATGACACACGAATCGCACACACCACCCCTAGGGTACGCCTCACTGTTGCCTTTCGAAAGGTGGTCGTCGAGTAGAGGACGTCTTAGTAAGTCCTCATGATCCGGGAACCTGGCATGAGGGTAGCTTCTAAGGTGTCTTCCCATTGCTCTGGTGATCACCACGTCCCTAAAATCGAATTGACCCGAACACCTCCAACGGTGGTGCTACCTACCTCTCAATGGTGGGATGGCACTACTTCAAAGGACTTTTACACAGACGAATTCCTTAGGGTAGGTAGGTTCTCAAGGATACTTGCTCTAATTTCAAAACAAATCAAAACATCTTTTCACCAACACTTTTCAAAAGCTTTCAAAGCAAATCTTTCAAACACTCTGACGTATGAGTCGATCTGAATTTTTTTCAAAGAAACTTTTAAACCCACATTGAAAAGCAAGCACACAATTTTGAAAACATATGAGCAAGTATCTAAGAGCCCATGGATAACCGTGGATAGAAAGGGTGCTAACACCTTCCCTTTCTATAACCTACCTCCCGAACCGAGAGCAATCTCTTTAAGGAATTTTTCTGTGCTTTTGTCCTTTCCATTTGGAGAAAATAAAAGACGGTGGCGACTCTTGCTTCCGCGACATTTCGCGAACCAGCGTTAAACAGTCAGTTCCAGATCCACCGATCACAGAACTGGCGACTCTGCTGGGGAACAAACTTAAAGTGAGGTGTACCTTAGGGCTAGTTCATAACTGTGTTTTCAATTGTATTGATTTGCTTGCTTTACTATTGTGGGTTGCATGGGAGTCACATAGATCCTAACCCGGATCTGGGGATACCCCGTTTAGGTAGCATAAGCTGTGAGGGACCTGTCCGGCGTATACCGACATGGGTGAAGCAGTGGCTACGTTGGTGTGGCGCCTTGGTCTGTACCGATATCCCTCGTGTTGAAACGGGGAGAATATGGGTCTTCCAAGGAGTCATTAAGCACCAACAGACCTTAGAACCTTAAATGACACAACTTGGCCATTAGAACAGTAGCAGCATGCTACGCCCATTGAGGCTAAACTCTCGCGATGGTTCTGGCCGCAAGAAAAGATTGCGATGCTGGAGTTATGACCGATTGAGGGTAGTCAATGATATTGGGATCCTCTAAGAACCCGGTTACTTTGATAGGACAGGTATGAACCAACAAACTGAAAGAGGGTAGTACCTAGACCTCATGCTGGCCTTAAACTCTAAGGGCTTCTCTTGTGTGACTTGTGTGCCTTCGTACTTGACTACTTGCATGCTTGTTATCTGACATCCGAACTTCTTGTAGGTTTTGTTTATAGTCCTTATCTAGGACTCATAACTGAATTTCTTACAAGTTTTTGTTTTAGTCCTTAACTAGGACTCATAACAAAGCTTACTAAGTTTCTTGCAGGTGTTTGTTTTAGTCCTTAACTAGGACTCATAACCAAGTTTACCGAGTTTCTTGCAGGTTTCTGTTTATAGTCCTTAATAAGGGCTCATAACAGGGTTTATTCATATTACCCCATGCATCATGACATCATACCATTGCATACATCCTAACCCATTTCAAGGATCTCAAGGGCTTGTGATGCAGGTCATGATGAATCAAACACCTAGCAAGGGGCAAAGAGGATTTATTTTCCTCTAGCCAAGGTTGTCAGAGGCTATGACCCACTTGATATGGTGAGCTTTGACACTGGAAGAAGGTTCCCCGAGCCAAAATTGTCAGGGGCTAGGACCCACTGGATATGGTGAGCCTTTGACCCTTGAAGAAGGATTCTCAACAACAAGGGTGTCCTTTAATCAAGCTATAAAATCCAATGCTAACAAATTTTCTTGTTTACCCCGCGAGGTCTTTGAAAACATTGCATACATGTCATACTCATCATTGCGTTACAGGTATCCCTTTTGCAGGTCACTCACCATCTTCGCTGTTTATTTCAGCAATGGCTTTCCAACCAGACAACCAAGATCTCCGTACTCAGAATGCCCGACTGCGAGAAATGTTCTTGAACCTATCCCAGGGGCAAGAAGAAATAAAGACTCTCCTCACCAGGAACTTGACCTTAGGGAATGCAGGGGGCATCAGGAACGATCAGCTGGAAGGGCTACAAATTGAGTTGGCAACCATGAAGATCCAAATGATGGGGCAGTTGGTGGGCCAAATGACTCTCATTCAGGACTTAGCTCAAAAACAAGAAGAGCTCCGGGTCCTCGTCACCAAGCTGCTTCAAAATAATCCAGTAGGGCAAACAGCCAAGGTGGAAGCTCCAGCCATCATTCAACCACATGCGGGGCAAGAAGACAAAGGAAAATCTCCTCAGCTTGCTTCAGGGTCACGAGCCCAGCCTCAACGGGGTAGTCAACGTAAACGAAATGCGCCCGGAAGACATTTCTCGGAGACTGATATACCCTCATCCTTTATACTGAAGCGCTTGCTGGAGGTCAATCTGATCACCCTAAAGGACCCTCTCAAAAATCCCAACAGGACAGCTTCGAGGTATAACCCCGACACCCACTGCGCTTATCATTCAGACAGCCCGGGGCATGCTACAGACGACTGTTGGACCTTGAAGAACAAAATCCAGGATTTGATTGACGAAGGGGTGATAGAGTTCATGCCGGATGGCGAGATGAAAATCTTCCGCTGAGAATTCTCCGTCTGAGATAGCTAGTTCAAACTAAGAAACTTTTGTTCATGCGAATGTTCAAGTTGTATTTTTCTTTGATTGTTTAAACATTTTATTCATATCCAACATTGTTATTTCATTAATGCATTGCACATGTCTGTTTTGAAGTAATTATTTCGTATTCACTATATGCAAACTGTTTTCATATTTTTTCTGATGTCAACTCTTGATCTTAAATAATTCTAAGCCTCTTGAGGGAGGATGACGAAAACGATACCGCAATCTACAGTATGCTTTTGAACAGACCCCGCTGATGAGGTACAGGCATTGTTTCAATCCCTAAACACTGGAGTTATAAGGATGATAATCCCTCGTCAACCCATCAGAGCCAAAGAAGTAGGAGTTTTTATTTTCGAAAATCAAAACCCTTTATCATAACCCGGGGCAGGGTAGTCTTCTCAGTTGATCCAAGTGCATAACGAATGGCACCAAAGAGATCCTTACGAAAAACAGTGATGGTTCAGAGCAATCATAAAGACAGGCAGTTGTTATCAAAAAAAAAAATCATAAACAAAAAGCCCAAAAGTCAAAACCTATAAAAGGGACTTATGAAACTGGGGCATCCCGCTGACTGTAATTCTAAAAAGGAAACAGTTCAGGCAAAAAAAGAAAGGGATAACAAAAATCAAGAAAGAGGTCTCACAAACCCTCAACAAAAAAAATGACTGCCTAGTCAGAATAAATCATCAATGTTTGAACCATCACCGGAAAATCAAAGCAAAGACTCAAACAAGGTCTAACGCACGATCAACTGAGTTTAGGTTTGAAGAACATCACGAAGAGCGGGTGGGTACAAATAATTTGAGCCTTTATCCTTTGTTTCTTAAACCGTGAACCAAGCCACGTTATAACCCTTAAAAGTCCTAGCTGAAGCATGGGTTAGTTCGAAAGCATACTGTCACGAAAGGTATCCTGACTCCTGAAGGCCTACAGTAAATACGGAGTTGACATCACGTTTTACAAACATTCACTTGTTTTATGAAAAAGAATGCATTTTTAAAATCTTCAAGAAAGACATGAGCTTTGCATTTTTAACATAACTTTGTTTGCATATGACTTTTTGTTTGAACAACATAGAAATTCGCACGATGAATGCCTAATGAACATAAGTATTTCCAATCAAGGGGCATGATATGACCATGGTCCATCATCTGGGGCAGTCCAATCAAGATTCGGAGAATCTCTTAAAGGTCAAATAGCCTGGGGCAAATCTCCGCCTGAGTCACTTGGGGCACTCCAGCGACGAATCCTGCCTAATCAAACATCTTTTGGCGGCATGACAAAACACTTCTAACAGGGGCAACTCCCTACATGTTGAGAACATGGACATAGTCGAAAAAATACTACGCAAAATCAAAGACCCGCTAGGTTGACATACCTAGGCAAAAATAAGGGCTTCCCGACGAACCAAAAGGGTTCGGGAAAAATGAAGGGATGAAATGAAAAAATCTGTACACCCGGCAAGTCGAAAACCTGAAAAGGCGGCTTGGGCAAAAATGGGTATCCCGGTGGACTGAAAACCCGAAAGGGCGGTCCAGGCAAAAGTTAGGGATCAAAGCGTACGACTATGTCCTGTCATCTCGTCACCTGCCAACCAGAAGAAAGTTGGTCCATCAACAACTATCAGCACCTCACAGGTCTTCCTCTCCCACCTCAGAAACAGGGGCAATGAAGAGTTGTCTAAGCAATCTGATTGTTTCTGTCCTCCAAGGTATCAAGGTAAGATCAGCCGAAGAACATAATCAGATATCCTAATTCCCCAGAGAGTGAGCCAGCAAGTCAGTACACTCTCCTCAAGCAAAGTTACAATCAAACTTAAGGAAGTCAAGTATCCTCCAGCAAATCTCAACATTCCCCAGCAGCAATACACATATTCTTAACAAGCATCCCCGGCAGTCTTGGTCTAAAGATTGTTCCCCGGCGGCATACTAACATTCAAAGGAATCACTTACCCCGCAGTTCAAAACTTCCCCAGGAGAGTCCAATCCCGTTCCCCGGGAAAGTTGGAATTCATCTCCCCAAGCAGGAAGCTTATCCCCAGTAGATTCTGGAAGCTTATCCCTCGCAGAGCACGAACGCGTCGTCCGGCTTTATTCAAAGAGTTATTTCCTTACTAGGATATAACTGGGTTATCCTCAGCCAAAAGCCACGGAAAGAGCGTCCTCGGCAAAGTATCTTCCTACCCCCAGCGAAGTCTATCAACACTTCCAGCACAACAAGGATATCCCCGGCATAACTCGTCAACGGTATCCCCAGCGGAGTTATCTTCATCAACTCAGCAAAGCATCGCTATCCCCACAGAGTAGCACTCCCCAGCATGATCGCTAGAGTATCTTTTCTCCCGCAGAATTATTTCATTTGCCAAGTTTATTCCTCAACGGAGTTATCTTCTCCTACCGGTATTCTTGCAACAATCATCCACAGCGGAAGCAAAATCTCTTCCTCAACATCAGCCCAGGATATGACGTCCCGGCACCCGTCAAGGATTCATTTTTCCTAGACGAAAACATACATAAATCATCACATACATCATTATAACATGCATGTACACATCATATCATATAAATCGTATCCATGTTTGCTTGATCCATATCATGCATCGTATATAACTGACCTCTACCTTTCAGGAAGGGCGCAGTTGAAATTCTCAAACGTATTTCAAGGATTTCTCTAGTCCAGTTAAATCGACTCCAAATAGATTTTTCTGATAAAGACTCAGTAGAAGTTCTCTTATGGTCCCCTCTCCAACGGCGTGTGAGGTGGTAATTCCTTCTTCAGATGTTTCCCTCTCCGGCATGAGCGTGAGGTGATATTCTCTTATGGTCCCCTCTCCAACGGCGTGTGAGGTGGTAATTCCTTCTTCAGATGTTCCCCTCTCCGGCATGAGCGTGAGGTGATATTCTCCTATGGTCCCCTCTCCAACGGCGTGTGAGGTGGTAATTCCTTCTTCAGATGTTCCCCTCTCCGGCATGAGCGTGAGGTGATATTCTCTTATGGTCCCCTCTCCAACGGCGTGTGAGGTGGTAATTCCTTCTTCAGATGTTCCCCTCTCCGGCATGAGCGTGAGGTGATATTCTCTTATGGTCCCCTCTCCAACGGCGTGTGAGGTGGTAATTCCTTCTTCAGATGTTTCCCTCTCCGGCATGAGCGTGAGGTGATATTCTCTTATGGTCCCCTCTCCAACGGCGTGTGAGGTGGTAATTCCTTCTTCAGATGTTCCCCTCTCCGGCATGAGCGTGAGGTGATATTCTCTTATGGTCCCCTCTCCAACGGCGTGTGAGGTGGTAATTCCTTCTTCAGATGTTCCCCTCTCCGGCATGAGCGTGAGGTGATATTCTCTTATGGTCCCCTCTCCAACGGCGTGTGAGGTGGTAATTCCTTCTTCAGATGTTCCCCTCTCCGGCATGAGCGTGAGGTGATATTCTCTTATGGTCCCCTCTCCAACGGCGTGTGAGGTGGTAATTCCTTCTTCAGATGTTCCCCTCTCCGGCATGAGCGTGAGGTGATATTCTCTTATGGTCCCCTCTCCAACGGCGTGTGAGGTGGTAATTCCTTCTTCAGATGTTCCCCTCTCCGGCATGAGCGTGAGGTGATATTCTCTTATGGTCCCCTCTCCAACGGCGCGTGAGGTGGTCATTCCTTCTTCAGATGTTTCCCTCTCCGGCATGAGCGTGAGGTGATAGTTCTTTTCAGATTATAATTTCCTATAGTTCCCTCACCAACGGTGAGTGAGGTGACTCCCTTTGAGATTATAATGTCCTTTGGTTCTCTTCCTGGCACTACGAAGATGGTAATTCTCACCAAGATTTTCTCAACGAGCATTGTTGAGGTTGTAATCATTCAGGATTCTCTTACCATCCATGCTAAGGCAGTAACCATCCCTGGTTCATTCATCATCGTTTGAAGCTCCAGATTCAGCTCCTGTAACCAGTCAGGACATATCTATATCAAGCATCTAAAATCAGCTCCTGCGACGTGTCAGGTACTCATTTTTTGTTTTACAGGTATGCAGGTCCTCGCTAAGGAATCTCCTATGCGATCAACGTCCAGATGGCATCTATAAGCCCATCATCCTATCCAAGCAACATCCAAATGGCATCTATAAGCCCATTCCCTCATCATCATTGCTACTATGTGAGCGCAAATTTCTGGGAACTCTAGTGTCCAATCATCTTCTACCCTCGGATTACGAAAAGCGCGTCAGCCAATCTGCATCCTCAGGTCTAAGAAGATTGAACAGGGGCAACTGTTGTACCCCAAAATTTGCCCTCCCATATTCATCAAGAATTGTCAAAGTCAAGGTCACAAAATTCCCCAAGAGTTGTGCAGCTCAACTGTCTCCTAGACAATCAAAATTAGGGTTTGAGTTCTGGTCAAGCAAATGAACTTTTCAAAGGCCCAATCAAGTCTCATGTGCATACAAAGATGGTCAAGTATCTTCATGTCAAGTTTCAAGGCATTCAGCTCAAAATGGCACAGTCAAAACCCTAGATTGCACTACAGTCAACTGTAGGGGCAAAATGGTCATTTGACAGTCAAAAGTTCAAATTTTTGGTCAACATATCATTTTGAAGCCACAAACATCATTTGATCAATGCTTGATCATGATTCTCAAAATTTGGCTCAGAAATCATCAAAGATGCAAAAGTTGCTATATTTGGACAGCTGAAAAAGTCAACTGAAATTGACCAGGGCATAACTTTCACATGGATTATCAGAAAAATTCCATCCAAAGCTCATTTTGAAGAGAAAGACATTTCCTACAATTCATCTTCATGTTCCAAGTCCAAGAAATGCTCTCACAAAAAGTTATCAATTTCAACATTATAGGTCATTTTCAAAAGTCAACAAAAAGGGACTTTAAGTCAAAGGCCATAACTTGAGATTCGTAAATCAAAATGACATGGGACCAAAGGCATTGGTTAGAGGACTCAAAGACCTTTCCAAAATGTCCAAGAACATGTGAAAAGCTTAAAAATTGACCAAGTTATGCCTTGTGGAAGTTGGGAAATGTTTGGGAATTTTGAAAAGTCAACATTGATGCAAAAGGCCTAAAAATGCAAATGGGCCCATTTTTCTTCCAAGTTTCTTCATGCCAAGCCTATGCACGACCACTAGGCCCAAAGGGAAGTATTCTCATATTTTTTAATTATTTATTTGAATTAATATTAATTTATATTCATTTAAATGATTTTAATTCATGAAAAATATAAACCTAACATGAAAAAATCTTTTTATGCATGATTTGGCCTCTATAATTCGTGCATATCTCAAATGGGCAAGCTTTAGTGCTAATTGATCAGATTTGGTACAAGATACATGAGAAAAAGATATGAAAAAGATTTTCCAAAATCAAATATTGAAATCCATGAATGCTTGAGATTTTGTGAAAAGTTTTTGACCTAAATCATTCCTTACATATACTAGAACATAACCCTAATGATCCAAGACTGCAAGCTGCGCCCCAAACTCCATTGCATTCTTGAATTTTCTCATAAAAAACACCAATACTGAAATCAAGGTTTTAGTGTGATTCAAGCTCCAATCTTTATTCCAATAGCATCCTGAGATATCCCTAAACGTTTCTCAATCAAAAACAACAAGCAAAACACCTTGAATCGGTACCTCTAAGTCAAACTGAACCAAGAAAATATTGAAATCGCATAGCATGATTTAAGCATTCTTTTGCATTTTTGTTCATGGATTCTTGTTTATAATGATGTTTCTGTGCTAACCAATATGTTCAATTGAGTTTTTGTGCCATATTTGTGCTTTCGCCATTGTCAAAAAATTAGGTTTTCAGAGTTCTTGATTTAGGGTTTCTCACCCAAGGAACAATTGGGACTCAAGATTGTTACCATTGCATTCAGCGTGTTCTTCTGAATAAGACACATACCTCGCGATGGATTTATGGATCAAGGAATTCTATTCGCTATTTTCTTGAATCCCTCTTTAAACCACGCTGTAAAAACCGTTCTCATAGTGTTTGTGTTACAGGGTAGGGGAAGGAGATGACATCGTGTCCATCAACCATTGGACAGTTTGAAATTCGCGCGAAATTCCAAAACAGCTAACGCGTTATTATTATATTCTTTATTGTTTATTATATGTTAATTGAAATGCATGTGGTTCAGTGGTAACGTGTTAGGCATATGACCTCAAAGACCTGGGTTCAAGTCCCAGGTCTGGCAAAAGTTTCACATTATTTTTCATAAAAAATTCTTATGCAGCGCGCTTGAGGAGGATCACCATATTCCATCAATATCTCACCATACACGCGTCCAGTGCGTACAGATCAAAGGCTTAAATTCAAAGAGCATATCATAGGCTGGTCAACGTGCCATACAAGATCAAGGAAAGTCAGCGAAATCAAGCTTGATGGGCCTTAAATTACCAGGCCTTACCTCCTTATTTGGGGCAACACCCCACTCTGGTTTGTTTTTTTCTTTTCTTCTTATTATTTTGATTATTGTATTATTTATTTTTATTGCTATCAATTAATTTATTTTTTCTACAAAATATAAAAACACTAAAAATCAGAAAAATACAAAAAAATATAATATTTATTTTATAATAATTATTTTCATAAATAAATTAAAATGTAGATTATTTAGTGTAATTAGGTTTTTAATTTTAATTCCTTTTTTAATAAAAATCCAAAAAATGTAGAATTAGGTTAATTGCTATTTTTTATTCCCTTTAACATTTTTCCCTTTTTTTTTTAGAATAATAATTATTATTTATTTATTTATTTTCCTATTTAAATTGTACATAAAGAATTAGGTTTAATTTAGGTCTTATTTTAATTCTTTCTTAATAATTAAAGAATATTAGAATTAGGGTTTGCCGTTTAATTTAATTGACTTCTTTTTCCTATTAAATCTAAAAATACAAAAATATCAAAAAAAACATTTAATCATTTAATTTGTAATTCATTATTAATTTTAATTGTTTGCAAAAGGGTCCAACGCCCTAGTCTCGTTTTAATTATTAATTTCGCGCATTTATTTTATGTTCGTTTATTATAATTATGTAATTGTCCCTAAGCCATGTAATTTACTTTTCGCACTTTATTTCTTCGCATTATTTATTTTCCGCTAAATCGGGTCCGGTTTAATTTTGGCGATGTGGACCCGCGCCTTTGTAATAGTCGTAGATTTATTTCTCGCAAATATTAACTGTTAACAAAAGCATGAAAGGATGAATGTCTTAATAAAATCAAGCGTAGAATTCGACAAACATGACAAGACAAATAACTGAAATATGACACACGAATCGCACACACCACCCCTAGGGTACGCCTCACTGTTGCCTTTCGAAAGGTGGTCGTCGAGTAGAGGACGTCTTAGTAAGTCCTCATGATCCGGGAACCTGGCATGAGGGTAGCTTCTAAGGTGTCTTCCCATTGCTCTGGTGATCACCACGTCCCTAAAATCGAATTGACCCGAACACCTCCAACGGTGGTGCTACCTACCTCTCAATGGTGGGATGGCACTACTTCAAAGGACTTTTACACAGACGAATTCCTTAGGGTAGGTAGGTTCTCAAGGATACTTGCTCTAATTTCAAAACAAATCAAAACATCTTTTCACCAACACTTTTCAAAAGCTTTCAAAGCAAATCTTTCAAACACTCTGACGTATGAGTCGATCTGAATTTTTTTCAAAGAAACTTTTAAACCCACATTGAAAAGCAAGCACACAATTTTGAAAACATATGAGCAAGTATCTAAGAGCCCATGGATAACCGTGGATAGAAAGGGTGCTAACACCTTCCCTTTCTATAACCTACCTCCCGAACCGAGAGCAATCTCTTTAAGGAATTTTTCTGTGCTTTTGTCCTTTCCATTTGGAGAAAATAAAAGACGGTGGCGACTCTTGCTTCCGCGACATTTCGCGAACCAGCGTTAAACAGTCAGTTCCAGATCCACCGATCACAACGTTGTTGTTGTTGTTTATTTGACGTTGTTTTAGTTTGCTGTTGTTTATTTGATGTTGTTGTTGTTGTTGTTTATTTCACGTTGTTGTTGTTGTTGTTGTTTATTTGACGTTGTTATTGTTGTTGTTTATTTGACGTTGTTGTTGTTGTTTATTTGACATTGTTGTTGTTGTTGTTTTTGTTGACGTTGTTGTTGTTGTTGTTTATTTGACGTTGTTGTTGTTGTTGTTGTTTATTTAATGTTGTTTTAGTTGTTGTTGTTTATTTGACGTTGTTGTTGTTGTTGTTGTTTATTTGATGTTGTTTTAGTTGTTGTTGTTTATTTGACGTTGTTGTTGTTTTTTATTTGACGTTGTTGTTGTTGACATTGTTGTTGTTGTTGTTGTTGTTTATTTGACGTTGTTGTTGTTGTTGTTGTTTATTTGACGTAGTTGTTGTTATTGACATTGTTGTTGTTGTTGTTTATTTGACGTTTTTGTTGTTGTTGATGTTGTTGTTGTTGTTTATTTGACATTGTTGTTGTTGTTATTGTTGTTGTTGTTGTTTATTTGACGTTGTTGTTGTTGTTTATTTGACGTTGTTATTGTTGTTGTTGTTGTTTATATGACGTTGTTGTTGTTGTTGACGTTGTCGTTGTTGTTGTTGTTTATTTAACATTGTTGTTGTTGTTGTTTATTTGACGTTGTTAATGTTGTTGACGTTGTTGTTGTTGTTTTTGTTGTTTATTTGACGTTGTTGTTGTTGTTGTTGTTGTTGTTGTTTTTGTTGTTTATTTGACGTTGTTGTTGTTTTTGATGTTGTTGTTTTTTTTTATTTGACGTTGTTGTTGTTGTTATTGTTGTTGTTGTTGTTGTTTATTTGACGTTGTTGTTGTTGTTGTTTATTTGACGTTGTTGTTGTTGTTTATTTGACGTTGTTGTTGTTGTTGTTTTTGTTGTTTATTTGACGTTGTTGTTGTTATTTATTTGACGTTGTTGTTGTTGTTATTATTGTTTATTTGACGTTGTTGTTGTTGTTGTTGTTTATTTGACGTTGTTAATGTTGTTGTTGTTGTTTTTGTTATTTATTTGACGTTGTTGTTGTTGTTTTTGTTGTTGTTATTGTTGTTGTTGTTGTTGTTTATTTGACGTTGTTGTTGTTGTTGTTGTTTATTTGACGTTGTTGTTGTTGTTGTTGTTTATTTGACGTTGTTGTTGTTGTTGTTTTTTATTTGAAGTTGTTGTTTATTTGACATTGTTGTTGTTGTTGTTGTTGACGTTGTTGTTGTTGTTGTTTATTTGACGTTGTTGTTGTTTATTTGATGTTGTTTTAGTTGTTGTTGATTATTTGACATTGTTGTTGTTGTTGTTGTTGTTGTTGTTTATTTGGTGTTGTTTTAGTTGTTGTTGTTTATTTGACGTTGTTGTTGTTTTTTATTTGACGTTGTTGTTGTTGACATTGTTGTTGTTGTTGTTTATTTGACGTTGTTGTTGTTTATTTGACGTTGTTGTTGTTGTTGTTATTGTTTATATGACGTTGTTGTTGTTGTTGTTGTTGTTTATTTGACGTTGTTAATGTTGTTGTCGTTGTTGTTGTTGTTTTTGTTTATTTATTTATCGTTGTTGTTGTTGTTGTTGTTTTTGTTGTTGTTGTTGTTGGTGGTGTTGTTGTTGTTTATTTGACGTTGTTGTTGTTGTTTATTTGACGTTGTTGTTGTTGTTGTTTATTTGACGTTGTTGTTATTGTTATTATTTATTTGACGTTGTTGTTGTTGTTTATTTGACATTGTTGTTGTTGTTGTTGTTGACGTTGTTGTTGTTGTTGTTTATTTGACGTTGTTGTTGTTGTTGTTGTTGTTGTTTATTTGACGTTGTTTTAGTTTGCTGTTGTTTATTTGACGTTGTTGTTGTTGTTGTTGTTTATTTCACGTTGTTGTTGCTGTTGTTGTTTACTTGACATTGTTATTATTGTTGTTTATTTGACGTTGTTGTTGTTGTTTATTTGACATTTTTGTTGTTGTTGTTGTTGACGTTGTTGTTGTTGTTTATTTGACGTTGTTGTTGTTGTTTATTTGATGTTGTTTTAGTTGTTGTTTTTTATTTGACGTTGTTGTTGTTGTTGTTGTTGTTTATTTGACGTTGTTGTTGTTGTTGTTTATTTGACGTAGTTGTTGTTATTGACATTGTTGTTTTTGTTTATTTGACGTTTTTGTTGTTGTTGATGTTGTTGTTGTTTTTTATTTGACGTTGTTGTTGTTGTTGTTTATTTGACGTTGTTGTTGTTATTGTTGTTGTTGTTGTTTATTTGACGTTGTTGTTGTTGTTGTTGTTTATTTGACGTTGTTGTTGTTTATTTGACGTTGTTATTGTTATTGTTGTTGTTTATATGACGTTGTTGTTGTTGTTGACGTTGTTGTTGTTGTTATTGTTTATTTAACGTTGTTGTTGTTGTTTTTTATTTGACGTTGTTAATGTTGTTGACGTTGTTGTTGTTGTTTTTGTTGTTTATTTGACGTTGTTGTTGTTGTTGTTATTGTTGTTGTTGTTGTTTATTTGACGTTGTTGTTGTTTATTTGACGTTGTTGTTGTTGTTTATTTGACGTTGTTGTTGTTGTTGTTGTTTATTTGACGTTGTTGTTGTTGTTGTTTTTTATTTGAAGTTGTTGTTTATTTGACATTGTTGTTGTTGTTGTTGTTATTGACGTTGTTGTTGTTGTTGTTTATTTGACGTTGTTGTTGTTTATTTGATGTTGTTTTAGTTGTTGTTGATTATTTGACATTGTTGTTGTTGTTGTTGTTGTTGTTGTTTATTTGGTGTTGTTTTAGTTGTTGTTGTTTATTTGACGTTGTTGTTGTTTTTTATTTGACGTTGTTGTTGTTGACATTGTTGTTGTTGTTGTTTATTTGACGTTGTTGTTGTTTATTTGACGTTGTTGTTGTTGTTGTTATTGTTTATATGACGTTGTTGTTGTTGTTGTTGTTGTTTATTTGACGTTGTTAATGTTGTTGTCGTTGTTGTTGTTGTTTTTGTTATTTATTTGACGTTGTTGTTGTTGTTGTTGTTGTTTTTGTTGTTGTTGTTGGTGGTGGTGTTGTTGTTGTTTATTTGACGTTGTTGTTGTTGTTGTTTATTTGACGTTGTTGTTGTTGTTTATTTGACGTTGTTGTTATTCTTATTATTTATTTGACGTTGTTGTTGTTGTTTATTTGACATTGTTGTTGTTGTTGTTGTTGTTGACGTTGTTGTTGTTGTTGTTTATTTGACGTTGTTTTAGTTTGCTGTTGTTTATTTGACGTTGTTGTTGTTGTTGTTGTTTATTTCACGTTGTTGTTGTTGTTGTTTACTTGACGTTGTTATTGTTGTTATTTATTTGACGTTGTTGTTGTTGTTTATTTGACATTTTTGTTGTTGTTGTTGTTGACGTTGTTGTTGCTGTTTATTTGACGTTGTTGTTGTTGTTTATTTGATGTTGTTTTAGTTGTTGTTGTTTATTTGACGTTGTTGTTGTTGTTGTTGTTGTTGTTTATTTGATGTTGTTTTAGTTGTTGTTGTTTATTTGACGTTGTTGTTGTTTTTTATTTGACGTTGTTGTTGTTGACATTGTTGTTGTTGTTGTTGTTTATTTGACGTTGTTGTTGTTGTTGTTGTTTATTTGACGTAGTTGTTGTTATTGACATTGTTGTTGTTGTTTATTTGACGTTTTTGTTGTTGTTGATGTTGTTGTTGTTTTTTATTTGACGTTGTTGTTGTTGTTGTTTATTTGACATTGTTGTTGTTATTGTTGTTGTTGTTGTTTATTTGACGTTGTTGTTGTTGTTGTTGTTTATTTGACGTTGTTGTTGTTGTTGTTTATTTGACGTTGTTATTGTTGTTGTTGTTGTTTATATGACGTTGTTGTTGTTGTTGACGTTGTTGTTGTTGTTATTGTTTATTTAACGTTGTTGT
Source organism: Vicia faba (assembly GCA_948472305.1). Classification (NCBI taxonomy): domain Eukaryota; kingdom Viridiplantae; phylum Streptophyta; class Magnoliopsida; order Fabales; family Fabaceae; genus Vicia; species Vicia faba. The sequence continues at coordinate 457,927,641 of OX451740.1, forward strand.
TGTTGTTTTTTATTTGACGTTGTTAATGTTGTTGACGTTGTTGTTGTTGTTTTTGTTGTTTATTTGACGTTGTTGTTGTTGTTGTTTTTGTTGTTGTTGTTGTTTTTGTTGTTGTTATTGTTGTTGTTGTTGTTTTTGTTGTTGTTATTGTTGTTGTTGTTATTTATTTGACGTTGTTGTTGTTTATTTGACGTTGTTGTTGTTGTTTATTTGACGTTGTTGTTGTTTATTTGACGTTGTTGTTGGTATTTATTTGACGTTGTTGTTGTTGTTATTGTTTATTTGACGTTGTTGTTGTTGTTGCTTATTTGACGTTGTTAATGTTGTTGACGTTGTTATTGTTGTTTTTGTTATTTATTTGACAGTGTTGTTGTTGTTGTTTTGGTTGTTGTTGTTGACGTTGTTGTTGTTGTTGTTTATTTGATGTTGTTTTAGTTGTTGTTGTTTATTTGACGTTGTTGTTGTTTTTTATTTGACGTTGTTGTTGTTGACATTGTTGTTGTTGTTGTTGTTTATTTGACGTTGTTGTTGTTGTTTATTTGACGTAGTTGTTGTTATTGACGTTGTTGTTGTTGTTGTTTATTTGACGTTTTTGTTATTGTTGATGTTGTTGTTGTTGTTTTTTATTTGACGTTTTTCTTGTTGTTGTTTATTTGACGTTGCTGTTGTTATTGTTGTTGTTGTTGTTTATTTGACGTTGTTGTTGTTGTTGTTTATTTGACGTTGTTGTTGTTGTTGTTGTTTATTTGACGTTGTTGTTGTTGTTTATTTGACATTGTTGTTGTTGTTGTTGACGTTGTTGTTGTTGTTGTTGTTTATTTGACGTTGTTGTTGTTGTTGTTGTTTATTTGATGTTGTTTTAGTTGTTTATTTGGCGTTGTTGTTGTTGTTGTTTATTTCACGTTGTTGTTGTTGTTGTTGTTGTTTACTTGACGTTGTTATTGTTGTTGTTTATTTGACGTTGTTGTGGTTGTTTATTTGACATTTTTGTTGTTGTTGTTGTTGTTGACGTTGTTGTTGTTGTTTATTTGACATTGTTGTTGTTGTTTATTTGATGTTGTTTTAGTTGTTGTTGTTTATTTGACGTTGTTGTTGTTGTTGTTGTTGTTGTTTATTTGATGTTGTTTTAGTTGTTGTTGTTTATTGGACGTTGTTGTTGTTTTTTATTTGACGTTGTTGTTGTTGACATTGTTGTTGTTGTTGTTGTTTATTTGACGTTGTTGTTGTTGTTTATTTGATGTTGTTTTAGTTATTTATTTGACGTTGTTGTTGTTGTTGTTTTTGTTGTTGTTGTTTTTGTTGTTGTTGTTGTTGGTGTTGGTGTTGTTTATTTGACGTTGTTGTTGTTGTTTATTTAACGTTGTTGTTGTTGTTATTGTTTATTTGACGTTGTTGTTGTTGTTTATTTGACATTGTTGTTGTTGTTGTTGACGTTGTTGTTGTTGTTGTTTATTTGATGTTGTTGTTGTTGTTTATTTGACGTTGTTGTTGTTGTTGTTTTTTATTTGACGTTGTTGTTGTTTTTTATTTGATGTTGTTGTTGTTGACATTGTTGTTGTTGTTGTTGTTTATTTGGCGTTGTTGTTGTTGTTTATTTGACGTAGTTGTTGTTATTGACGTTGTTGTTGTTGTTGTTTATTTGACGTTTTTCTTATTGTTGATGTTGTTGTTGTTGTTTTTTATTTGACGTTTTTCTTGTTGTTGTTTATTTGACGTTGCTGTTGTTATTGTTGTTGTTGTTGTTTATTTGACGTTGTTGTTGTTGTTGTTTATTTGACGTTGTTGTTGTTGTTGTTTATTTGACGTTGTTGTTGTTGTTGTTGTTGTTTATTTGACGTTGTTGTTGTTATTTATTTGACATTGTTGTTGTTGTTGTTGTTATTGTTTATTTGACATTGTTTTTGTTGTTGTTTATTTGACGTTGTTAATGTTGTTGACGTTGTTGTTGTTGTTTTTGTTTTTTATTTGACGTTGTTGTTGTTTTTGTTGTTGTTATTGTTGGTGTTGTTATTGTTTATTTGACGTTGTTGTTGTTGTTGTTGTTGTTTATTTGGCGTTGTTGTTGTTGTTGTTTATTTCACGTTGTTGTTGTTGTTGTTGTTTACTTGACGTTGTTATTGTTGTTGTTTATTTGACGTTGTTGTGGTTGTTTATTTGACATTTTTGTTGTTGTTGTTGTTGTTGACGTTGTTGTTGTTGTTTATTTGACATTGTTGTTGTTGTTTATTTGATGTTGTTTTAGTTGTTGTTGTTTATTTGACGTTGTTGTTGTTGTTGTTGTTGTTTATTTGATGTTGTTTTAGTTGTTGTTGTTTATTGGACGTTGTTGTTGTTTTTTATTTGACGTTGTTGTTGTTGACATTGTTGTTGTTGTTGTTGTTTATTTGACGTTGTTGTTGTTGTTGTTTATTTGACGTAGTTGTTGTTATTGACATTGTTGTTGTTGTTGTTTATTTGACATTTTTGTTATTGTTGATGTTGTTGTTGTTTTTTATTTGACGTTGTTGTTGTTGTTGTTTATTTGACGTTGTTGTTGTTGTTATTGTTGTTGTTGTTGTTTATTTGACGTTGTTGTTGTTGTTGTTTATTTGACGTTGTTGTTGTAGTTTATTTGACGTTGTTATTGTTGTTGTTGTTGTTGTTGTTGTTGTTTATATGACGTTGTTGTTGTTGTTGACGTTGTTGTTGTTGTTATTGTTTATTTAACATTGTTGTTGTTGTTTTTTATTTGACGTTGTTAATGTTGTTGACGTTGTTGTTGTTGTTTTTGTTGTTTATTTGACGTTGTTGTTGTTGTTGTTTTTTTTGTTGTTATTGTTGTTGTTGTTGTTTTTGTTGTTGTTATTGTTGTTGTTGTTATTTATTTGACGTTGTTGTTATTTATTTGACGTTGTTGTTGTTGTTTATTTGACGTTGTTGTTGTTTATTTGACGTTGTTGTTGGTATTTATTTGACGTTGTTGTTGTTGTTATTGTTTATTTGACGTTGTTGTTGTTGTTGTTGCTTATTTGACGTTGTTAATGTTGTTGATGTTGTTGTTGTTGTTTTTGTTATTTATTTGACGTTGTTGTTGTTGTTGTTGTTTTGGTTGTTGTTGTTGGCGTTGTTGTTGTTGTTGTTTATTTGACGTTGTTGTTGTTGTTGTTGTTTATTTGATGTTGTTTTAGTTATTTATTTGACGTTGTTGTTGTTGTTGTTTTTGTTGTTGTTGTTGTTGTTGGTGTTGGTGTTGTTTATTTGACGTTGTTGTTGTTGTTTATTTGACGTTGTTGTTGTTGTTTATTTAACGTTGTTGTTGTTGTTGTTATTGTTTATTTGACGTTGTTGTTGTTGTTGTTTATTTGACATTGTTGTTGTTGTTGTTGTTGTTGACGTTGTTATTGTTGTTGTTTATTTGACGTTGTTGTTTTTGTTGTTTATTTGATGTTGTTTTAGTTGTTGTTGTTTATTTGACGTTGTTGTTGTTGTTTATTTGATGTTGTTTTAGTTGTTGTTGTTTATTTGACGTTGTTGTTGTTTTTTATTTGACGTTGTTGTTGTTGACATTGTTGTTGTTGTTGTTGTTGTTTATTTGACGTTGTTGTTGTTGTTTATTTGACGTAGTTGTTGTTATTTACGTTGTTGTTGTTGTTGTTGTTGTTTATTTTCCGTTTTTGTTATTGTTGATGTTGTTGTTGTTGTTTTTTATTTGACGTTTTTCTTGTTGTTGTTTATTTCACGTTGCTGTTGTTATTGTTGTTGTTGTTGTTTATTTGACGTTGTTGTTGTTGTTGTTTATTTGACGTTGTTGTTGTTGTTGTTTATTTGACGTTGTTGTTGTTGTTGTTGTTTATTTGACGTTGTTGTTGTTATTTATTTGACATTGTTGTTGTTGTTGTTATTGTTTATTTGATGCTGTTTTTGTTGCTGTTTATTTGACGTTGTTAATGTTGTTGACGTTGTTGTTGTTGTTTTTGTTATTTATTTGACGTTGTTGTTGTTTTTGTTGTTGTTATTGTTGGTGTTGTTGTTGTTTATTTGACGTTGTTGTTGTTGTTGTTGTTGTTTATTTGGCGTTGTTGTTGTTGTTTATTGGACGTTGTTGTTGTTGTTGTTGTTGTTTACTTGACATTGTTATTGTTGTTGTTTATTTGACGTTGTTGTGGTTGTTTATTTGACATTTTTGTTGTTGTTGTTGTTGTTGACGTTGTTGTTGTTGTTTATTTGACGTTGTTGTTGTTGTTTATTTGATGTTGTTTTAGTTGTTGTTGTTTATTTGACGTTGTTGTTGTTGTTGTTGTTGTTGTTGTTGTTTATTTGATGTTGTTTTAGTTGTTGTTGTTTATTGGACGTTGTTGTTGTTTTTTATTTGACGTTGTTGTTGTTGACATTGTTGTTGTTGTTGTTATTTTTTTGACGTTGTTGTTGTTGTTTATTTGACGTAGTTGTTGTTATTGACATTGTTGTTGTTGTTGTTTATTTGACGTTTTTGTTATTGTTGATGTTGTTGTTGTTTTTTATTTGACGTTGTTGTTGTTGTTGTTTATTTGACGTTGTTGTTGTTGTTATTGTTGTTGTTGTTGTTTATTTGACGTTGTTGTTGTTGTTGTTTATTTGACGTTGTTGTTGTTTATTTGACGTTGTTATTGTTGTTGTTGTTGTTTATATGACGTTGTTGTTGTTGTTGACGTTGTTGTTGTTGTTATTGTTTATTTAACGTTATTGTTGTTGTTTTTTATTTGACGTTGTTAATGTTGTTGACGTTGTTGTTGTTGTTTTTGTTGTTTATTTGACGTTGTTGTTGTTGTTGTTTTTGTTGTTGTTATTGTTGTTGTTGTTGTTTTTGTTGTTGTTATTGTTGTTGTTGTTATTTATTTGACGTTGTTGTTGTTTATTTGACGTTGTTGTTGTTTATTTGACGTTGTTGTTGTTTATTTGACGTTGTTGTTGGTATTTATTTGACGTTGTTGTTGTTGTTATTGTTTATTTGACGTTGTTGTTGTTGTTGTTGCTTATTTGACGTTGTTAATGTTGTTGACGTTGTTGTTGTTGTTTTAGTTATTTATTTGACGTTGTTGTTGTTGTTGTTTTGGTTGTTGTTGTTGTTTATTTGACGTTGTTGTTGTTGTTGTTTATTTGATGTTATTTTAGTTATTTATTTGACGTTGTTGTTGTTGTTGTTTTTGTTGTTGTTGTTGTTGGTGTTGGTGTTGTTTATTTGGCGTTGTTGTTGTTGTTGTTTATTTGACGTTGTTGTTGTTGTTTATTTAACGTTGTTGTTGTTGTTGTTATTGTTTATTTGACGTTGTTGTTATTGTTTATTTGACATTGTTGTTGTTGTTGTTGTTGACGTTGTTGTTGATGTTGTTTATTTGACGTTGTTGTTGTTGTTGTTTATTTGATGTTGTTTTAGTTGTTGTTGTTTATTTGACGTTGTTGTTGTTGTTTATTTGATGTTGTTTTAGTTATTGTTGTTTATTTGACGTTGTTGTTGTTTTTTATTTGACGTTGTTGTTGTTGACATTGTTGTTGTTGTTGTTGTTGTTTATTTGACGTTGTTGTTGTTGTTGTTTATTTGACGTAGTTGTTGTTATTGACGTTGTTGTTGTTGTTGTTGTTTATTTTACGTTTTTGTTATTGTTGATGTTGTTGTTGTTGTTTTTTATTTGACGTTTTTCTTGTTATTGTTTATTTGACGTTGCTGTTGTTATTGTTGTTGTTGTTGTTTATTTGACGTTGTTGTTGTTGTTTATTTGACGTTGTTGTTGTTGTTGTTTATTTGACGTTGTTATTGTTGTTGTTTATTTGACGTTGTTGTTGTTGTTTATTTGACATTGTTGTTGTTGTTGTTATTGTTTATTTGACGTTGTTTTTGTTGTTGTTTATTTGACGTTGTTAATGTTGTTGACGTTGTTGTTGTTGTTGTTTTTGTTATTTATTTGACGTTGTTGGTTTTTTTGTTATTGTTATTGTTGGTGTTGTTGTTGTTTATTTGACGTTGTTGTTGTTGTTGTTTATTTGGCGTTGTTGTTGTTGTTTATTTGACGTTGTTAATGTTGTTGACGTTGTTGTTGTTGTTGTTTATTTCACGTTGTTGTTGTTGTTATTGTTGTTGTTGTTGTTATTTGACATTGTTGTTGTTGTTGTTGTTTATTTGACATTGTTATTGTTGTTGTTGTTGTTTATATGACGTTGTTGTTGTTGTTGACGTTGTTGTTGTTATTGTTTATTTAACGTTGTTGTTGTTGTTCTTGTTTATTTTACCTTGTTAATGTTGTTGACGTTGTTGTTGTTGTTTTTGTTGTTTATTTGACGTTGTTGTTGTTGTTGTTGTTGTTTTTGTTGTTTATTTGACGTTGTTGTTGTTTTTGATGTTGTTGTTTTTTTTTATTTGATGTTGTTGTTGTTGTTGTTTATTTGACGTTTTTGTTGTTGTTATTGTTGTTGTTGTTGTTGTTTATTTGACGTTGTTGTTATTGTTGTTTATTTGACGTTGTTGTTGTTGTTTATTTGACGTTGTTGTTGTTGTTGTTTATTTGACGTTGTTGTTGTTATTTATTTGACGTTGTTGTTGTTGTTGTTGACGTTGTTGTTGATGTTGTTTATTTGACGTTGTTGTTGTTGTTGTTTATTTGATGTTGTTTTAGTTGTTGTTGTTTATTTGACGTTGTTGTTGTTGTTTATTTGATGTTGTTGTAGTTGTTGTTGTTTATTTGATGTTGTTTTAGTTGTTGTTGTTTATTTGACGTTGTTGTTGTTTTTTATTTGACGTTGTTGTTGTTGACATTGTTGTTGTTGTTGTTGTTGTTTATTTGACGTTGTTGTTGTTGTTTATTTGACGTAGTTGTTGTTATTGACGTTGTTGTTGTTGTTGTTTATTTTACGTTTTTGTTATTGTTGATGTTGTTGTTGTTGTTTTTTATTTGACGTTTTTCTTGTTATTGTTTATTTGACGTTGCTGTTGTTATTGTTGTTGTTGTTGTTTATTTGACGTTGTTGTTGTTGTTTATTTGACGTTGTTGTTGTTGTTGTTGTTTATTTGACGTTGTTATTGTTGTTGTTTATTTGACGTTGTTGTTGTTGTTTATTTGACATTTTTGTTGTTGTTGTTATTGTTTATTTGACGTTGTTTTTGTTGTTGTTTATTTGACGTTGTTAATGTTGTTGACGTTGTTGTTGTTGTTTTTGTTATTTATTTGACGTTGTTGTTGTTTTTGTTGTTGTTATTGTTGTTGTTGTTGTTATTTATTTGACGTTGTTGTTGTTGTTGTTTATTTGGCGTTGTTGTTGTTGTTTATTTGACGTTGTTAATGTTGTTGACGTTGTTGTTGTTGTTGTTTATTTCACGTTGTTGTTGTTGTTATTGTTGTTGTTGTTGTTATTTGACATTGTTGTTGTTGTTGTTGTTTATTTGACGTTGTTATTGTTGTTGTAGTTGTTTATATGACGTTGTTGTTGTTGTTGACGTTGTTGTTGTTATTGTTTATTTAACATTGTTGTTGTTCTTGTTTATTTGACCTTGTTAATGTTGTTGACGTTGTTGTTGTTGTTTTTGTTGTTTATTTGACGTTGTTGTTGTTGTTGTTGTTGTTGTTTTTGTTGTTTATTTGACGTTGTTGTTGTTTTTGATGTTGTTGTTTTTTTTTATTTGACGTTGTTGTTGTTGTTGTTTATTTGACGTTTTTGTTGTTGTTATTGTTGTTGTTGTTGTTGTTGTTTATTTGACGTTGTTGTTATTGTTGTTTATTTGACGTTGTTGTTGTTGTTTATTTGACGTTGTTGTTGTTGTTGTTTATTTGACGTTGTTGTTGTTATTTATTTGACGTTGTTGTTATTGTTTATTTGACGTTGTTGTTGTTGTTGTTGTTTATTTGACGTTGTTAATGTTGTTGACGTTGTTGTTGTTGTTTTTGTTATTTATTTGACGTTGTTTTTGTTGTTGTTGTTGTTTTTGTTGTTGTTATTGTTGTTGTTATTGTTGTTTATTTGACGTTGTTGTTGTTGTTGTTGTTGTTGTTGTTTATTTGACATTGTTGTTGTTGTTGTTTATTTGACGTTGTTGTTGTTGTTTATTTGACGTTGTTGTTGTTGTTGTTTATTTGACGTTGTTGTTGTTATTTATTTGACGTTGTTGTTGTTGTTATTGTTTATTTGACGTTGTTGTTATTGTTTATTTGACGTTGTTGTTGTTGTTTATTTGACGTTGTTAATGTTACTGACGTTGTTGTTATTGTTTTTGTTATTTATTTGACGTTGTTGTTGTTGTTGTTGTTGTTTTTGTTGTTGTCATTGTCGTTGTTGTTGTTGTTTATTTGACGTTGTTGTTGTTGTTTATTTGACGTTGTTGTTGTTGTTGTTGTTTATTTGACATTGTTGTTCTTGTTGTTGTTGTTTATTTGACGTTGTTGTTGTTTTTGTTTATTTGACAATGTTGTTGTTGTTGTTGTTGTTGTTGACGTTGTTGTTGTTGTTGTTTATTTGACGTTGTTGTTTATTTGATGTTGTTTTAGTTGTTGTTGATTATTTGACATTGTTGTTGTTGTTGTTGTTGTTTATTTGATGTTGTTTTAGTTGTTGTTGTTTATTTGACATTGTTGTTGTTTTTTATTTGACGTTGTTGTTGTTGACATTGTTGTTGTTGTTGTTTATTTGACGCTGTTTTTGTTGTTTATTTGACGTAGTTGTTGTTATTGACGTTGTTGTTGTTGTTGTTGTTTATTTCACGTTTTTGTTATTATTGATGTTGTTGTTGTTGTTTATTTGACGTTGTTGTTGTTGTTATTGTTTATATGACGTTGTTGTTGTTGTTGTTTATTTGACGTTGTTAATGTTGTTGTCGTTGTTGTTGTTGTTTTTGTTATTTATTTGACGTTGTTATTGTTGTTGTTGTTGTTTTTGTTGTTGTTGTTGTTGGTGGTGGTGGTGTTATTGTTGTTTATTTGACGTTGTTGTTGTTGTTGTTTATTTGACGTTGTTGTTGTTGTTGTTGTTGTTGTTTATTTGACGTTGTTGTTGTTGTTGTTATTTATTTGACGTTGTTGCTGTTGTTGTTATTATTTATTTGACGTTGTTGTTGTTGTTTATTTGACATTGTTGTTGTTGTTGTTGTTGACGTTGTGGTTGTTGTTGTTTATTTGACGTTGTTGTTGTTATTGTTGTTGTTGTTTATTTGACGTTGTTTTAGTTTGCTGTTGTTTATTTGACGTTGTTGTTGTTGTTGTTTATTTCACTTTGTTGTTGTTGTTGTTTATTTGACGTTGTTATTGTTGTTGTTTATTATACGTTGTTGTTGTTGTTTATTTGACATTGTTGTTGTTGTTGTTGACGTTGTTGTTGTTGTTTATTTGACGTTGTTGTTGTTGTTGTTGTTTATTTGATGTTGTTTTAGTTGTTGTTGTTTATTTGACGTTGTTGTTGTTGTTGTTGTTGTTTATTTGATGTTGTTTTAGTTGTTGTTGTTTTTTATTTGACGTTGTTGTTGTTGACATTGTTGTTGTTGTTGTTGTTTATTTGACGTTGTTGTTGTTGTTGTTTATTTGACGTAGTTGTTGTTATTGACATTGTTGTTGTTGTTGTTGTTTATTTGACGTTTTTGTTGTTGTTGATGTTGTTGTTGTTTTTTATTTGACGTTGTTGTTGTTGTTGTTTATTTGACGTTGTTGTTGTTGTTATTGTTGTTGTTGTTTATTTGACGTTGTTATTGTTGTTGTTGTTTATTTGACGTTGTTGTTGTTGTTTATTTGACGTTGTTATTGTTGTTGTTGTTGTTTATATGACGTTATTGTTGTTGTTGACGTTGTCGTTGTTGTTATTGTTTATTTAACGTTGTTGTTGTTGTTTTTTATTTGACGTTGTTAATGTTGTTGACGTTGTTGTTGTTGTTTTTGTTGTTTATTTGACGTTGTTGTTGTTGTTGTTGTTGTTTTTGTTATTGTTGTTGTTGTTGTTGTTGTTGTTTATTTGACGTTGTTGTTGTTGTTATTTATTTGACGTTGTTGTTGTTGTTGTTTATTTGACGTTGTTGTTGTTGTTGTTTATTTGACGTTATTGTTGTTGTTGTTCATTTGACGTTGTTGTTGTTTTTGATGTTGTTGTTGTTGTTTTTTATTTGACGTTGTTGTGGTTGTGGTTGTTGTTTATTTGACGTTTTTGTTGTTGTTATTGTTGTTGTTGTTGTTTATTTGACGTTGTTGTTGTTTATTTGACGTTGTTGTTGTTTATTTGACGTTGTTGTTGTTGTTGTTTATTTGACGTTGTTGTTGGTATTTATTTGACGTTGTTGTTGTTGTTATTGTTTATTTGACGTTGTTGTTGTTGTTGTTGCTTATTTGACGTTGTTAATGTTGTTCACGTTGTTGTTGTTGTTTTTGTTATTTATTTGACGTTGTTGTTGTTGTTGTTTTGGTTGTTGTTGTTGACGTTGTTGTTGTTGTTGTTGTTTATTTGACGTTGTTGTTGTTGTTGTTGTTTATTTGATGTTGTTTTAGTTATTTATTTGACGTTGTTGTTGTTGTTGTTTTTGTTGTTGTTGTTGGTGGTGTTGTTTATTTGACGTTGTTGTTATTGTTGTTTATTTGACGTTGTTGTTGTTGTTGTTTATTTAACGTTGTTGTTGTTATTGTTTATTTGACGTTGTTGTTGTTGTTTATTTGACATTGTTGTTGTTGTTGTTGTTGACGTTGTTGTTGTTGTTGTTTATTTGACGTTGTTGTTGTTGTTGTTGTTGTTTATTTGATGTTATTTATTTGACGTTGTTTTTGTTGTTGTTTATTTGACGTTGTTAATGTTGTTGACGTTGTTGTTGTTGTTTTTGTTATTTATTTGACGTTGTTGTTGTTTTTGTTGTTGTTATTGTTGGTGTTGTTATTGTTTATTTGACGTTGTTGTTGTTGTTGTTTATTTGGCGTTGTTGTTGTTGTTTATTTGATGTTGTTAATGTTGTTGACGTTGTTGTTATTGTTGTTTATTTCACGTTGTTGTTGTTGTTATTGTTGTTTATTTGACGTTGTTGTTGTTGTTGTTTATTTGACGTTGTTATTGTTGTTGTTGTTGTTGTTTATATGACGTTGTTGTTGTTGTTGACGTTGTTGTTGTTGTTATTGTTTATTTAACTTTGTTGTTGTTCTTGTTTATTTGACGTTGTTAATGTTGTTGACGTTGTTGTTGTTGTTTTTGTTGTTTATTTGACGTTGTTGTTGTTGTTGTTGTTGTTGTTTTTGTTGTTTATTTGACGTTGTTGTTGTTTTTGATGTTGTTGTTTTTTTTATTTGACGTTGTGGTTGTTGTTGTTTATTTGACGTTTTTGTTGTTGTTATTGTTGTTGTTGTTGTTTATTTGACGTTGTTGTTATTGTTGTTTATTTGACGTTGTTGTTGTTGTTGTTTATTTGACGCTGTTGTTGTTGTTGTTAATGTTTATTTGACGTTGTTGTTGTTATTTATTTGACGTTGTTGTTGTTGTTATTGTTTATTTTACGTTGTTGTTGTTGTTGTTGTTGTTGTTGTTTATTTGACGTTGTTAATGTTGTTGACGTTGTTGTTGTTGTTTTTGTTATTTATTTGACGTTGTTGTTGTTGTTGTTGTTGTTTTTGTTGTTGTTATTGTTGTTGTTGTTGTTGTTTATTTGACGTTGTTGTTGTTGTTGTTGTTGTTTATTTTACGTTTTTGTTGTTGTTGTTGTTTATTTGACGTTGTTGTTGTTGTTGTTGTTTATTTGACGTTGTTGTTGTTATTTATTTGACGCTGTTGTTGTTGTTATTGTTTATTTGACGGTGTTGTTGTTGTTGTTTATTTGACGTTGTTTTAGTTGTTGTTGTTTATTTGACATTGTTGTTGTTTTTTATTTGACGTTGTTGTTGTTGACATTGTTGTTGTTGTTGTTTATTTGACGTTGTTTTTGTTGTTTATTTGACGTAGTTGTTGTTATTGACGTTGTTGTTGTTGTTGTTTATTTGACGTTGTTGTTGTTGTTGTTTATTTGACGTTGTTGTTGTTGTTGTTGTTTATTTGACGTTGTTGTTGTTGTTGTTGTTTATTTGACGTTGTTGCTGTTGTTGTTATTATTTATTTGACGTTGTTGTTGTTGTTTATTTGACATTGTTGTTGTTGTTGTTGACGTTGTGGTTGTTGACGTTGTGGTTGTTGTTGTTTATTTGACGTTGTTGTTGTTGTTGTTGTTTATTTGACGTTGTTTTAGTTTGTTGTTGTTTATTTGACGTTGTTGTTGTTGTTGTTGTTTATTTCACTTTGTTGTTGTTGTTGTTTATTTGACGTTGTTATTGTTGTTGTTTATTTGACGTTGTTGTTGTTGTTTATTTGACATTGTTGTTGTTGTTGTTGTTGACGTTGTTGTTGTTGTTTATTTGACGTTGTTGTTGTTGTTGTTTATTTGATGTTGTTGTTATTGTTGTTGTTTATTTGACGTTGTTGTTGTTGTTTATTTGACATTGTTGTTGTTATTGTTGTTGTTGACGTTGTTGTTGTTGTTTATTTGACGTTGTTGTTGTTGTTTAATTGATGTTGTTTTAGTTGTTGTTTATTTGACGTTGTTGTTGTTGTTGTTGTTGTTGTTTATTTGATGTTGTTTTAGTTGTTGTTGTTTATTTGACGTTGTTGTTGTTTTTTATTTGACGTTGTTGTTGTTGACATTGTTGTTGTTGTTGTTTATTTGACGTTGTTGTTGTTGTTATTTATTTGACATTGTTGTTGTTATTGACATTGTTGTTGTTGTTGTTTATTTGACGTTTTTGTTGTTGTTGATCTTGTTGTTGTTTTTTATTTGACGTTGTTGTTGTTGTTGTTTATTTGACGTTGTTGTTGTTGTTGTTGTTGTTGTTGTTGTTGTTTATTTGACGTTGTTATTGTTGTTGTTGTTGTTTATATGACGTTGTTGTTGTTGTTGACGTTGTCGTTGTTGTTATTGTTTATTTAACGTTGTTGTTGTTGTTTTTTATTTGACGTTGTTAATGTTGTTGACGTTGTTGTTGTTGTTTTTGTTGTTTATTTGACGTTGTTGTTGTTGTTGTTGTTGTTTTTGTTATTGTTGTTGTTGTTGTTGTTGTTTATTTGACGTTGTTGTTGTTGTTATTTATTTGACGTTGTTGTTGTTGTTGTTTATTTGACGTTGTTGTTGTTGTTGTTTATTTGACGTTATTGTTGTTGTTGTTTATTTGACGTTGTTGTTGTTTTTGATGTTGTTGTTGTTGTTTTTTATTTGACGTTGTTGTGGTTGTTGTTGTTGTTTATTTGACGTTTTTGTTGTTGTTATTGTTGTTGTTGTTGTTTATTTGACGTTGTTGTTGTTTATTTGACGTTGTTGTTGTTGTTTATTTGACGTTGTTGTTGTTGTTGTTTATTTGACGTTGTTGTTGGTATTTATTTGACGTTGTTGTTGTTGTTATTGTTTATTTGACGTTGTTGTTGTTGTTGTTGCTTATTTGACGTTGTTAATGTTGTTGATGTTGTTGTTGTTGTTTTTGTTATTTATTTGACGTTGTTGTTGTTGTTGTTGTTTTGGTTGTTGTTGTTGACGTTGTTGTTGTTGTTGTTGTTTATTTGACGTTGTTGTTGTTGTTGTTGTTGTTGTTTATTTGATGTTGTTTTAGTTATTTATTTGACGTTGTTGTTGTTGTTGTTTTTGTTGTTGTTGTTGGTGGTGTTGTTTATTTGACGTTGTTGTTATTGTTGTTTATTTGACGTTGTTGTTGTTGTAGTTTATTTAACGTTGTTGTTGTTGTTATTGTTTATTTGACGTTGTTGTTGTTGTTTATTTGACATTGTTGTTGTTGTTGTTGACGTTGTTGTTGTTGTTGTTTATTTGACGTTGTTGTTGTTGTTGTTGTTGTTTATTTGATGTTATTTATTTGACGTTGTTTTTGTTGTTGTTTATTTGACGTTGTTAATGTTGTTGACGTTGTTGTTGTTGTTTTTGTTATTTATTTGACGTTGTTGTTGTTTTTGTTGTTGTTATTGTTGGTGTTGTTGTTGTTTATTTGACGTTGTTGTTGTTGTTGTTGTTGTTGTTTATTTGGCGTTGTTGTTGTTGTTGTTTATTTGATGTTGTTAATGTTGTTGACGTTGTTGTTATTGTTGTTTATTTCACGTTGTTGTTGTTGTTATTGTTGTTGTTGTTGTTTATTTGACGTTGTTGTTGTTGTTGTTTATTTGACGTTGTTATTTTTGTTGTTGTTTTTTATATGACGTTGTTGTTGTTGTTGACGTTGTTGTTGTTGTTATTGTTTAGTTAACTTTGTTGTTGTTCTTGTTTATTTGACGTTGTTAATTTTGTTGACGTTGTTGTTGTTGTTTTTGTTGTTTATTTGACGTTGTTGTTGTTGTTGTTGTTTTTGTTGTTTATTTGACGTTGTTGTTGTTTTTGATGTTGTTGTTTTTTTTATTTGACGTTGTTGTTGTTGTTGTTTATTTGACGTTTTTGTTGTTGTTATTGTTGTTGTTGTTTATTTGACGTTGTTGTTATTGTTGTTTATTTGACGTTGTTGTTGTTGTTTATTTGACGCTGTTGTTGTTGTTGTTGTTGTTTATTTGACGTTGTTGTTGTTATTTATTTGACGTTGTTGTTGTTGTTATTGTTTATTTTATGTTGTTGTTGTTGTTGTTGTTGTTTATTTGACGTTGTTAATGTTGTTGACGTTGTTGTTGTTGTTTTTGTTATTTATTTGACGTTGTTGTTGTTGTTGTTGTTGTTTTTGTTGTTGTTATTGTTGTTGTTGTTGTTGTTTATTTGACGTTGTTGTTGTTGTTGTTGTTTATTTTACGTTTTTGTTGTTGTTGTTGTTGTTTATTTGACGTTGTTGTTGTTGTTGTTGTTTATTTGACGTTGTTGTTGTTATTTATTTGACGCTGTTGTTGTTGTTATTGTTTATTTGACGTTGTTGTTGTTGTTGTTTATTTGACGTTGTTAATGTTGTTGACGTTGTTGTTGTTGTTTTTGTTATTTATTTGACGTTGTTGTTGTTGTTGTTGTTTTTGTTGTTGTTATTGTTGTTGTTGTTGTTTATTTGACGTTGTTGTTGTTGTTGTTGTTTATTTGACGTTGTTGTTGTTGTTGTTGTTTATTTGACATTGTTGTTGTTGTTGTTGTTTATTTGACATTGTTGTTGTTGTTGTTTATTTGACATTGTTGTTGTTGTTGTTGTTGACGTTGTTGTTGTTGTTGTTTATTTGATGTTGTTTTAGTTGTTGTTGATTATTTGGCATTGTTGTTGTTGTTGTTGTTGTTTATTTGATGTTGTTTTAGTTGTTGTTGTTTATTTGACGTTTTTGTTATTATTGATGTTGTTGTTGTTGTTAATTTGACGTTGTTGTTGTTTATTTGACGTTGTTGTTGTTGTTATTGTTTATATGACGTTGTTGTTGTTGTTGTTGTTTATTTGACGTTGTTAATGTTGTTGTCGTTGTTGTTGTTGTTTTTGTTATTTATTTGACGTTGTTGTTGTTGTTGTTGTTTTTGTTGTTGTTGTTGTTGTTGGTGGTGGTGTTGTTGTTGTTTATTTGACGTTGTTGTTGTTTATTTGACGTTGTTGTTGTTGTTGTTTATTTGACGTTGTTGTTGTTGTTGTTGTTGTTTATTTGACGTTGTTGTTGTTGTTATTATTTATTTGACGTTGTTGTTGTTGTTTATTTGACATTGTTGTTGTTGTTGTTGTTGACGTTGTTGTTGTTGTTGTTGTTTATTTGACGTTGTTGTTGTTGTTGTTGTTGTTTATTTGACGTTGTTTTAGTTTGTTGTTGTTTATTTGACGTTGTTGTTGTTTATTTCACGTTGTTGTTGTTGTTGTTGTTTTTTATTTGACGTTGTTATTGTTGTTGTTTATTTGACGTTGTTGTTGTTGTTTATTTGACATTGTTGTTGTTATTGTTGTTGTTGACGTTGTTGTTGTTGTTTATTTGACGTTGTTGTTGTTGTTTAATTGATGTTGTTTTAGTTGTTGTTTATTTGACGTTGTTGTTGTTGTTGTTGTTGTTGTTTATTTGATGTTGTTTTAGTTGTTGTTGTTTATTTGATGTTGTTGTTGTTTTTTATTTGACGTTGTTGTTGTTGACATTGTTGTTGTTGTTGTTTATTTGACGTTGTTGTTGTTGTTATTTATTTGACATTGTTGTTGTTATTGACATTGTTGTTGTTGTTGTTTATTTGACGTTTTTGTTGTTGTTGATCTTGTTGTTGTTTTTTATTTGACGTTGTT
This sequence comes from Vicia faba, assembly GCA_948472305.1. NCBI lineage: Eukaryota > Viridiplantae > Streptophyta > Magnoliopsida > Fabales > Fabaceae > Vicia > Vicia faba. The sequence goes on from OX451740.1 coordinate 457,943,825, forward strand.
GTTGTTGTTGTTTATTTGACGTTGTTGTTGTTGTTGTTGTTGTTGTTGTTGTTTATTTGACGTTGTTATTGTTGTTGTTGTTGTTTATATGACGTTGTTGTTGTTGTTGACGTTGTCGTTGTTGTTATTGTTTATTTAACGTTGTTGTTGTTGTTTTTTATTTGACGTTGTTAATGTTGTTTACATTGTTGTTGTTGTTTTTGTTGTTTATTTGACGTTGTTGTTGTTGTTATTGTTTTTGTTGTTGTTGTTGTTGTTGTTGTTGTTTATTTGACGTTGTTGTTGTTGTTATTTATTTGACGTTGTTGTTGTTGTTTATTTGACGTTGTTGTTGTTGTCTATTTGACGTTGTTGTTGTTGTTGTTGTTGTTTATTTGACGTTGTTGTTGTTTTTGATGTTGTTGTTGTTGTTTTTTATTTGACGTTGTTGTTGTTGCTGTTGTTGTTTATTTGACGTTTTTGTTGTTGTTATTGTTGTTGTTGTTGTTTATTTGACGTTGTTGTTGTTTATTTGACGTTGTCGTTGTTGTTTATTTGACGTTGTTGTTGTTGTTGTTGTTTATTTGACGTTGTTGTTGTTATTTATTTGACGTTGTTGTTGTTGTTATTGTTTATTTGACGTTGTTGTTGTTTATTTGACATTGTTAATGTTACTGACGTTGTTGTTGTTGTTTTTGTTATTTATTTGACGTTGTTGTTGTTGTTGTTGTTGTTTTTGTTGTTGTTATTGTCGTTGTTGTTGTTATTTATTTTACGTTGTTGTTGTTGTTGTTGTTGTTTATTTGACGTTGTTGTTGTTGTTGTTGTTTATTTGACATTGTTGTTGTTGTTGTTGTTTATTTGACGTTGTTGTTGTTGTTTATTTGACATTGTTGTTGTTGTTGTTGTTGTTGACGTTGTTGTTGTTGTTGTTGTTTATTTGACGTTGTTGTTTATTTGATGTTGTTTTAGTTGTTGTTGATTATTTGACATTGTTGTTGTTGTTGTTGTTGTTGTTTATTTGATGTTGTTTTAGTTGTTGTTGTTTATTTGACATTGTTGTTGTTTTTTATTTGACGTTGTTGTTGTTGACATTGTTGTTGTTGTTGTTGTTTATTTGACGCTGTTTTTGTTGTTTATTTGACGTAGTTGTTGTTATTGACGTTGTTGTTGTTGTTGTTGTTGTTTATTTCACGTTTTTGTTATTATTGATATTGTTGTTGTTGGTAATTTGACGTTGTTGTTGTTGTTATTGTTTATATGACGTTGTTGTTGTTGTTTATTTGACGTTGTTAATGTTGTTGTCGTTGTTGTTGTTGTTTTTGTTATTTATTTGACGTTGTTATTGTTGTTGTTGTTTTTGTTATTGTTGTTGGTGGTGGTGGTGTTGTTGTTGTTTATTTGACGTTGTTGTTGTTGTTGTTTATTTGACGTTGTTGTTGTTGTTGTTGTTGTTTATTTGACGTTGTTGTTGTTGTTGTTTATTTGACGTTGTTGTTATTGTTATTATTTATTTGACGTTGTTGTTGTTTATTAGACATTGTTGTTGTTGTTGTTGTTGACGTTGTTGTTGTTGTTGTTTATTTGACGTTGTTGTTGTTGTTTATTTGACGTTGTTTTAGTTTGCTGTTGTTTATTTGACGTTGTTGTTGTTGTTGTTGTTTATTTGACTTTGTTGTTGTTGTTGTTGTTTATTTGACGTTGTTATTGTTGTTGTTTATTTGACGTTGTTGTTGTTGTTTATTTGACATTGTTGTTGTTGTTGTTGTTGACGTTGTTGTTGTTGTTTATTTGACGTTGTTGTTGTTGTTGTTTATTTGATGTTGTTTTAGTTGTTGTTGTTTATTTGACGTTGTTGTTGTTGTTGTTGTTGTTTATTTGATGTTGTTTTAGTTGTTGTTGTTTTTTATTTGACGTTGTTGTTGTTGACATTGTTGTTGTTGTTGTTGTTGTTTATTTGACGTTGTTATTGTTGTTGTTTATTTGACGTAGTTGTTGTTATTGACATTGTTGTTGTTGTTGTTTATTTGACGTTTTTGTTGTTGTTGATGTTGTTGTTGTTTTTTATTTGACGTTGTTGTTGTTGTTGTTTATTTGACGTTGTTGTTGTTGTTGTTTATTTGACGTTGTTGTTGTTGTTTATTTGACGTTGTTGTTGTTGTTGTTTATTTGACGTTGTTGTTGTTGTTTATTTGACGTTGTTATTGTTGTTGTTGTTGTTTATATGACGTAATTGTTGTTGTTGACGTTGTCGTTGTTGTTATTGTTTATTTAACGTTGTTGTTGTTTGTTGTTTTTTATTTGACGTTGTTAATGTTGTTGACGTTGTTGTTGTTGTTGTTGTTTTTGTTGTTTATTTGACGTTGTTGTTGTTGTTGTTGTTGTTGTTTTTGTTATTGTTGTTGTTGTTGTTGTTTATTTGACGTTGTTGTTGTTGTTATTTATTTGACGTTGTTGTTGTTGTTGCTGTTTATTTGACGTTGTTGTTGTTGTTTATTTGACGTTATTGTTGTTGTTGTTTATTTGACGTTGTTGTTGTTTTTGACGTTGTTGTTGTTGTTTTTTATTTGACATTGTTGTGGTTGTTGTTGTTGTTTATTTGACGTTTTTGTTGTTGTTATTGTTGTTGTTGTTGTTTATTTGACGTTGTTGTTGTTTATTTGACGTTGTTGTTGTTGTTTATTTGACGTTGTTGTTGTTGTTGTTTATTTGACGTTGTTGTTGGTATTTATTTGACGTTGTTGTTGTTGTTATTGTTTATTTGACGTTGTTGTTGTTGTTGTTTCTTATTTGACGTTGTTAATGTTGTTGACGTTGTTGTTGTTGTTGTTGTTTTTGTTATTTATTTGACGTTGTTGTTGTTGTTGTTGTTTTGGTTGTTGTTGTTGACGTTGTTGTTGTTGTTGTTTATTTGACGTTGTTGTTGTTGTTGTTTATTTGATGTTGTTTTAGTTATTTATTTGACGTTGTTGTTGTTGTTGTTTTTGTTGTTGTTGGTGGTGGTGTTGTTTATTTGACGTTGTTGTTGTTGTTGTTTATTTGACGTTGTTGTTGTTGTTGTTTATTTAACGTTGTTGTTGTTGTTATTGTTTATTTGACGTTGTTGTTGTTTATTTGACATTGTTGTTGTTGTTGTTGTTGTTGACGTTGTTGTTGTTGTTGTTGTTGTTTATTTGACGTTGTCGTTGTTGTTGTTGTTGTTGTTTATTTGATGTTATTTATTTGACGTTGTTTTTGTTGTTGTTTATTTGACGTTGTTAATGTTGTTGACGTTGTTGTTGTTGTTTTTGTTATTTATTTGATGTTGTTGTTGTTTTTGTTGTTGTTATTGTTGGTGTTGTTGTTGTTTATTTGACGTTGTTGTTGTTGTTGTTGATGTTTATTTGGGGTTGTTGTTGTTGTTTATTTGACGTTGTTAATGTTGTTGACGTTGTTGTTGTTGTTGTTTATTTCACGTTGTTGTTGTTGTTATTGTTGTTGTTGTTGTTTATTTGACGTTGTTGTCGTTGTTGTTTATTTGACGTTGTTATTGTTGTTGTTGTTATTTATATGACGTTGTTGTTGTTGTTGACGTTGTTGTTGTTGTTATTGTTTATTTAACTTTGTTGTTGTTCTTGTTTATTTGACGTTGTTAATGTTGTTGACGTTGTTGTTGTTGTTTTTGTTGTTTATTTGACGTTGTTGTTGTTGTTGTTGTTGTTTTTGTTGTTTATTTGACGTTGTTGTTGTTTTTGATGTTGTTGTTTTTTTTATTTGACGTTGTTGTTGTTGTTGTTTATTTGACGTTTTTGTTATTATTGATGTTGTTGTTGTTGTTAATTTGACGTTGTTGTTGTTTATTTGACGTTGTTGTTGTTGTTATTGTTTATATGACGTTGTTGTTGTTGTTGTTGTTTATTTGACGTTGTTAATGTTGTTGTCGTTGTTGTTGTTGTTTTTGTTATTTATTTGACGTTGTTGTTGTTGTTGTTGTTTTTGTTGTTGTTGTTGTTGTTGGTGGTGGTGTTGTTGTTGTTTATTTGACGTTGTTGTTGTTTATTTGACGTTGTTGTTGTTGTTGTTGTTTATTTGACGTTGTTGTTGTTGTTGTTGTTGTTTATTTGACGTTGTTGTTGTTGTTATTATTTATTTGACGTTGTTGTTGTTGTTTATTTGACATTGTTGTTGTTGTTGTTGTTGACGTTGTTGTTGTTGTTGTTGTTTATTTGACGTTGTTGTTGTTGTTGTTGTTGTTTATTTGACGTTGTTTTAGTTTGTTGTTGTTTATTTGACGTTGTTGTTGTTTATTTCACGTTGTTGTTGTTGTTGTTGTTTTTTATTTGACGTTGTTATTGTTGTTGTTTATTTGACGTTGTTGTTGTTGTTTATTTGACATTGTTGTTGTTATTGTTGTTGTTGACGTTGTTGTTGTTGTTTATTTGACGTTGTTGTTGTTGTTTAATTGATGTTGTTTTAGTTGTTGTTTATTTGACGTTGTTGTTGTTGTTGTTGTTGTTGTTTATTTGATGTTGTTTTAGTTGTTGTTGTTTATTTGATGTTGTTGTTGTTTTTTATTTGACGTTGTTGTTGTTGACATTGTTGTTGTTGTTGTTTATTTGACGTTGTTGTTGTTGTTATTTATTTGACATTGTTGTTGTTATTGACATTGTTGTTGTTGTTGTTTATTTGACGTTTTTGTTGTTGTTGATCTTGTTGTTGTTTTTTATTTGACGTTGTTGTTGTTGTTGTTTATTTGACGTTGTTGTTGTTGTTGTTGTTGTTGTTGTTGTTTATTTGACGTTGTTATTGTTGTTGTTGTTGTTTATATGACGTTGTTGTTGTTGTTGACGTTGTCGTTGTTGTTATTGTTTATTTAACGTTGTTGTTGTTGTTTTTTATTTGACGTTGTTAATGTTGTTTACATTGTTGTTGTTGTTTTTGTTGTTTATTTGACGTTGTTGTTGTTGTTATTGTTTTTGTTGTTGTTGTTGTTGTTGTTGTTGTTTATTTGACGTTGTTGTTGTTGTTATTTATTTGACGTTGTTGTTGTTGTTTATTTGACGTTGTTGTTGTTGTCTATTTGACGTTGTTGTTGTTGTTGTTGTTGTTTATTTGACGTTGTTGTTGTTTTTGATGTTGTTGTTGTTGTTTTTTATTTGACGTTGTTGTTGTTGCTGTTGTTGTTTATTTGACGTTTTTGTTGTTGTTATTGTTGTTGTTGTTGTTTATTTGACGTTGTTGTTGTTTATTTGACGTTGTCGTTGTTGTTTATTTGACGTTGTTGTTGTTGTTGTTGTTTATTTGACGTTGTTGTTGTTATTTATTTGACGTTGTTGTTGTTGTTATTGTTTATTTGACGTTGTTGTTGTTTATTTGACATTGTTAATGTTACTGACGTTGTTGTTGTTGTTTTTGTTATTTATTTGACGTTGTTGTTGTTGTTGTTGTTGTTTTTGTTGTTGTTATTGTCGTTGTTGTTGTTATTTATTTTACGTTGTTGTTGTTGTTGTTGTTGTTTATTTGACGTTGTTGTTGTTGTTGTTGTTTATTTGACATTGTTGTTGTTGTTGTTGTTTATTTGACGTTGTTGTTGTTGTTTATTTGACATTGTTGTTGTTGTTGTTGTTGTTGACGTTGTTGTTGTTGTTGTTGTTTATTTGACGTTGTTGTTTATTTGATGTTGTTTTAGTTGTTGTTGATTATTTGACATTGTTGTTGTTGTTGTTGTTGTTGTTTATTTGATGTTGTTTTAGTTGTTGTTGTTTATTTGACATTGTTGTTGTTTTTTATTTGACGTTGTTGTTGTTGACATTGTTGTTGTTGTTGTTGTTTATTTGACGCTGTTTTTGTTGTTTATTTGACGTAGTTGTTGTTATTGACGTTGTTGTTGTTGTTGTTGTTGTTTATTTCACGTTTTTGTTATTATTGATATTGTTGTTGTTGGTAATTTGACGTTGTTGTTGTTGTTATTGTTTATATGACGTTGTTGTTGTTGTTTATTTGACGTTGTTAATGTTGTTGTCGTTGTTGTTGTTGTTTTTGTTATTTATTTGACGTTGTTATTGTTGTTGTTGTTTTTGTTATTGTTGTTGGTGGTGGTGGTGTTGTTGTTGTTTATTTGACGTTGTTGTTGTTGTTGTTTATTTGACGTTGTTGTTGTTGTTGTTGTTGTTTATTTGACGTTGTTGTTGTTGTTGTTGTTGTTTATTTGACGTTGTTGTTGTTTTTGATGTTGTTGTTGTTGTTTTTTATTTGACGTTGTTGTTGTTGCTGTTGTTGTTTATTTGACGTTTTTGTTGTTGTTATTGTTGTTGTTGTTGTTTATTTGACGTTGTTGTTGTTTATTTGACGTTGTCGTTGTTGTTTATTTGACGTTGTTGTTGTTGTTGTTGTTTATTTGACGTTGTTGTTGTTATTTATTTGACGTTGTTGTTGTTGTTATTGTTTATTTGACGTTGTTGTTGTTTATTTGACATTGTTAATGTTACTGACGTTGTTGTTGTTGTTTTTGTTATTTATTTGACGTTGTTGTTGTTGTTGTTGTTGTTTTTGTTGTTGTTATTGTCGTTGTTGTTGTTATTTATTTTACGTTGTTGTTGTTGTTGTTGTTGTTTATTTGACGTTGTTGTTGTTGTTGTTGTTTATTTGACATTGTTGTTGTTGTTGTTGTTTATTTGACGTTGTTGTTGTTGTTTATTTGACATTGTTGTTGTTGTTGTTGTTGTTGACGTTGTTGTTGTTGTTGTTGTTTATTTGACGTTGTTGTTTATTTGATGTTGTTTTAGTTGTTGTTGATTATTTGACATTGTTGTTGTTGTTGTTGTTGTTGTTTATTTGATGTTGTTTTAGTTGTTGTTGTTTATTTGACATTGTTGTTGTTTTTTATTTGACGTTGTTGTTGTTGACATTGTTGTTGTTGTTGTTGTTTATTTGACGCTGTTTTTGTTGTTTATTTGACGTAGTTGTTGTTATTGACGTTGTTGTTGTTGTTGTTGTTGTTTATTTCACGTTTTTGTTATTATTGATATTGTTGTTGTTGGTAATTTGACGTTGTTGTTGTTGTTATTGTTTATATGACGTTGTTGTTGTTGTTTATTTGACGTTGTTAATGTTGTTGTCGTTGTTGTTGTTGTTTTTGTTATTTATTTGACGTTGTTATTGTTGTTGTTGTTTTTGTTATTGTTGTTGGTGGTGGTGGTGTTGTTGTTGTTTATTTGACGTTGTTGTTGTTGTTGTTTATTTGACGTTGTTGTTGTTGTTGTTGTTGTTTATTTGACGTTGTTGTTGTTGTTGTTTATTTGACGTTGTTGTTATTGTTATTATTTATTTGACGTTGTTGTTGTTTATTAGACATTGTTGTTGTTGTTGTTGTTGACGTTGTTGTTGTTGTTGTTTATTTGACGTTGTTGTTGTTGTTTATTTGACGTTGTTTTAGTTTGCTGTTGTTTATTTGACGTTGTTGTTGTTGTTGTTGTTTATTTGACTTTGTTGTTGTTGTTGTTGTTTATTTGACGTTGTTATTGTTGTTGTTTATTTGACGTTGTTGTTGTTGTTTATTTGACATTGTTGTTGTTGTTGTTGTTGACGTTGTTGTTGTTGTTTATTTGACGTTGTTGTTGTTGTTGTTTATTTGATGTTGTTTTAGTTGTTGTTGTTTATTTGACGTTGTTGTTGTTGTTGTTGTTGTTTATTTGATGTTGTTTTAGTTGTTGTTGTTTTTTATTTGACGTTGTTGTTGTTGACATTGTTGTTGTTGTTGTTGTTGTTTATTTGACGTTGTTATTGTTGTTGTTTATTTGACGTAGTTGTTGTTATTGACATTGTTGTTGTTGTTGTTTATTTGACGTTTTTGTTGTTGTTGATGTTGTTGTTGTTTTTTATTTGACGTTGTTGTTGTTGTTGTTTATTTGACGTTGTTGTTGTTGTTGTTTATTTGACGTTGTTGTTGTTGTTTATTTGACGTTGTTGTTGTTGTTGTTTATTTGACGTTGTTGTTGTTGTTTATTTGACGTTGTTATTGTTGTTGTTGTTGTTTATATGACGTAATTGTTGTTGTTGACGTTGTCGTTGTTGTTATTGTTTATTTAACGTTGTTGTTGTTTGTTGTTTTTTATTTGACGTTGTTAATGTTGTTGACGTTGTTGTTGTTGTTGTTGTTTTTGTTGTTTATTTGACGTTGTTGTTGTTGTTGTTGTTGTTGTTTTTGTTATTGTTGTTGTTGTTGTTGTTTATTTGACGTTGTTGTTGTTGTTATTTATTTGACGTTGTTGTTGTTGTTGCTGTTTATTTGACGTTGTTGTTGTTGTTGTTTATTTGACGTTATTGTTGTTGTTGTTTATTTGACGTTGTTGTTGTTTTTGACGTTGTTGTTGTTGTTTTTTATTTGACATTGTTGTGGTTGTTGTTGTTGTTTATTTGACGTTTTTGTTGTTGTTATTGTTGTTGTTGTTGTTTATTTGACGTTGTTGTTGTTTATTTGACGTTGTTGTTGTTGTTTATTTGACGTTGTTGTTGTTGTTGTTTATTTGACGTTGTTGTTGGTATTTATTTGACGTTGTTGTTGTTGTTATTGTTTATTTGACGTTGTTGTTGTTGTTGTTTCTTATTTGACGTTGTTAATGTTGTTGACGTTGTTGTTGTTGTTGTTGTTTTTGTTATTTATTTGACGTTGTTGTTGTTGTTGTTGTTTTGGTTGTTGTTGTTGACGTTGTTGTTGTTGTTGTTTATTTGACGTTGTTGTTGTTGTTGTTTATTTGATGTTGTTTTAGTTATTTATTTGACGTTGTTGTTGTTGTTGTTTTTGTTGTTGTTGGTGGTGGTGTTGTTTATTTGACGTTGTTGTTGTTGTTGTTTATTTGACGTTGTTGTTGTTGTTGTTTATTTAACGTTGTTGTTGTTGTTATTGTTTATTTGACGTTGTTGTTGTTTATTTGACATTGTTGTTGTTGTTGTTGTTGTTGACGTTGTTGTTGTTGTTGTTGTTGTTTATTTGACGTTGTCGTTGTTGTTGTTGTTGTTGTTTATTTGATGTTATTTATTTGACGTTGTTTTTGTTGTTGTTTATTTGACGTTGTTAATGTTGTTGACGTTGTTGTTGTTGTTTTTGTTATTTATTTGATGTTGTTGTTGTTTTTGTTGTTGTTATTGTTGGTGTTGTTGTTGTTTATTTGACGTTGTTGTTGTTGTTGTTGATGTTTATTTGGGGTTGTTGTTGTTGTTTATTTGACGTTGTTAATGTTGTTGACGTTGTTGTTGTTGTTGTTTATTTCACGTTGTTGTTGTTGTTATTGTTGTTGTTGTTGTTTATTTGACGTTGTTGTCGTTGTTGTTTATTTGACGTTGTTATTGTTGTTGTTGTTATTTATATGACGTTGTTGTTGTTGTTGACGTTGTTGTTGTTGTTATTGTTTATTTAACTTTGTTGTTGTTCTTGTTTATTTGACGTTGTTAATGTTGTTGACGTTGTTGTTGTTGTTTTTGTTGTTTATTTGACGTTGTTGTTGTTGTTGTTGTTGTTTTTGTTGTTTATTTGACGTTGTTGTTGTTTTTGATGTTGTTGTTTTTTTTATTTGACGTTGTTGTTGTTGTTGTTTATTTGACGTTTTTGTTATTATTGATGTTGTTGTTGTTGTTAATTTGACGTTGTTGTTGTTTATTTGACGTTGTTGTTGTTGTTATTGTTTATATGACGTTGTTGTTGTTGTTGTTGTTTATTTGACGTTGTTAATGTTGTTGTCGTTGTTGTTGTTGTTTTTGTTATTTATTTGACGTTGTTGTTGTTGTTGTTGTTTTTGTTGTTGTTGTTGTTGTTGGTGGTGGTGTTGTTGTTGTTTATTTGACGTTGTTGTTGTTTATTTGACGTTGTTGTTGTTGTTGTTGTTTATTTGACGTTGTTGTTGTTGTTGTTGTTGTTTATTTGACGTTGTTGTTGTTGTTATTATTTATTTGACGTTGTTGTTGTTGTTTATTTGACATTGTTGTTGTTGTTGTTGTTGACGTTGTTGTTGTTGTTGTTGTTTATTTGACGTTGTTGTTGTTGTTGTTGTTGTTTATTTGACGTTGTTTTAGTTTGTTGTTGTTTATTTGACGTTGTTGTTGTTTATTTCACGTTGTTGTTGTTGTTGTTGTTTTTTATTTGACGTTGTTATTGTTGTTGTTTATTTGACGTTGTTGTTGTTGTTTATTTGACATTGTTGTTGTTATTGTTGTTGTTGACGTTGTTGTTGTTGTTTATTTGACGTTGTTGTTGTTGTTTAATTGATGTTGTTTTAGTTGTTGTTTATTTGACGTTGTTGTTGTTGTTGTTGTTGTTGTTTATTTGATGTTGTTTTAGTTGTTGTTGTTTATTTGATGTTGTTGTTGTTTTTTATTTGACGTTGTTGTTGTTGACATTGTTGTTGTTGTTGTTTATTTGACGTTGTTGTTGTTGTTATTTATTTGACATTGTTGTTGTTATTGACATTGTTGTTGTTGTTGTTTATTTGACGTTTTTGTTGTTGTTGATCTTGTTGTTGTTTTTTATTTGACGTTGTTGTTGTTGTTGTTTATTTGACGTTGTTGTTGTTGTTGTTGTTGTTGTTGTTGTTGTTTATTTGACGTTGTTATTGTTGTTGTTGTTGTTTATATGACGTTGTTGTTGTTGTTGACGTTGTCGTTGTTGTTATTGTTTATTTAACGTTGTTGTTGTTGTTTTTTATTTGACGTTGTTAATGTTGTTTACATTGTTGTTGTTGTTTTTGTTGTTTATTTGACGTTGTTGTTGTTGTTATTGTTTTTGTTGTTGTTGTTGTTGTTGTTGTTGTTTATTTGACGTTGTTGTTGTTGTTATTTATTTGACGTTGTTGTTGTTGTTTATTTGACGTTGTTGTTGTTGTCTATTTGACGTTGTTGTTGTTGTTGTTGTTGTTTATTTGACGTTGTTGTTGTTTTTGATGTTGTTGTTGTTGTTTTTTATTTGACGTTGTTGTTGTTGCTGTTGTTGTTTATTTGACGTTTTTGTTGTTGTTATTGTTGTTGTTGTTGTTTATTTGACGTTGTTGTTGTTTATTTGACGTTGTCGTTGTTGTTTATTTGACGTTGTTGTTGATGTTGTTGTTTATTTGACGTTGTTGTTGTTATTTATTTGACGTTGTTGTTGTTGTTATTGTTTATTTGACGTTGTTGTTGTTTATTTGACATTGTTAATGTTACTGACGTTGTTGTTGTTGTTTTTGTTATTTATTTGACGTTGTTGTTGTTGTTGTTGTTGTTTTTGTTGTTGTTATTGTCGTTGTTGTTGTTATTTATTTTACGTTGTTGTTGTTGTTGTTGTTGTTTATTTGACGTTGTTGTTGTTGTTGTTGTTTATTTGACATTGTTGTTGTTGTTGTTGTTGTTTATTTGACGTTGTTGTTGTTGTTTATTTGACATTGTTGTTGTTGTTGTTGTTGTTGACGTTGTTGTTGTTGTTGTTGTTTATTTGACGTTGTTGTTTATTTGATGTTGTTTTAGTTGTTGTTGATTATTTGACATTGTTGTTGTTGTTGTTGTTGTTGTTTATTTGATGTTGTTTTAGTTGTTGTTGTTTATTTGACATTGTTGTTGTTTTTTATTTGACGTTGTTGTTGTTGACATTGTTGTTGTTGTTGTTGTTTATTTGACGCTGTTTTTGTTGTTTATTTGACGTAGTTGTTGTTATTGACGTTGTTGTTGTTGTTGTTGTTGTTTATTTCACGTTTTTGTTATTATTGATATTGTTGTTGTTGGTAATTTGACGTTGTTGTTGTTGTTATTGTTTATATGACGTTGTTGTTGTTGTTTATTTGACGTTGTTAATGTTGTTGTCGTTGTTGTTGTTGTTTTTGTTATTTATTTGACGTTGTTATTGTTGTTGTTGTTTTTGTTATTGTTGTTGTTGGTGGTGGTGGTGTTGTTGTTGTTTATTTGACGTTGTTGTTGTTGTTGTTTATTTGACGTTGTTGTTGTTGTTGTTGTTGTTGTTTATTTGACGTTGTTGTTGTTGTTGTTTATTTGACGTTGTTGTTATTGTTATTATTTATTTGACGTTGTTGTTGTTTATTAGACATTGTTGTTGTTGTTGTTGTTGACGTTGTTGTTGTTGTTGTTTATTTGACGTTGTTGTTGTTGTTTATTTGACGTTGTTTTAGTTTGCTGTTGTTTATTTGACGTTGTTGTTGTTGTTGTTGTTTATTTGACTTTGTTGTTGTTGTTGTTGTTTATTTGACGTTGTTATTGTTGTTGTTTATTTGACGTTGTTGTTGTTGTTTATTTGACATTGTTGTTGTTGTTGTTGTTGACGTTGTTGTTGTTGTTTATTTGACGTTGTTGTTGTTGTTGTTTATTTGATGTTGTTTTAGTTGTTGTTGTTTATTTGACGTTGTTGTTGTTGTTGTTGTTGTTTATTTGATGTTGTTTTAGTTGTTGTTGTTTTTTATTTGACGTTGTTGTTGTTGACATTGTTGTTGTTGTTGTTGTTGTTTATTTGACGTTGTTATTGTTGTTGTTTATTTGACGTAGTTGTTGTTATTGACATTGTTGTTGTTGTTGTTTATTTGACGTTTTTGTTGTTGTTGATGTTGTTGTTGTTTTTTATTTGACGTTGTTGTTGTTGTTGTTTATTTGACGTTGTTGTTGTTGTTGTTTATTTGACGTTGTTGTTGTTGTTTATTTGACGTTGTTGTTGTTGTTGTTTATTTGACGTTGTTGTTGTTGTTTATTTGACGTTGTTATTGTTGTTGTTGTTGTTTATATGACGTAATTGTTGTTGTTGACGTTGTCGTTGTTGTTATTGTTTATTTAACGTTGTTGTTGTTTGTTGTTTTTTATTTGACGTTGTTAATGTTGTTGACGTTGTTGTTGTTGTTGTTGTTTTTGTTGTTTATTTGACGTTGTTGTTGTTGTTGTTGTTGTTGTTTTTGTTATTGTTGTTGTTGTTGTTGTTTATTTGACGTTGTTGTTGTTGTTATTTATTTGACGTTGTTGTTGTTGTTGCTGTTTATTTGACGTTGTTGTTGTTGTTGTTTATTTGACGTTATTGTTGTTGTTGTTTATTTGACGTTGTTGTTGTTTTTGACGTTGTTGTTGTTGTTTTTTATTTGACATTGTTGTGGTTGTTGTTGTTGTTTATTTGACGTTTTTGTTGTTGTTATTGTTGTTGTTGTTGTTTATTTGACGTTGTTGTTGTTTATTTGACGTTGTTGTTGTTGTTTATTTGACGTTGTTGTTGTTGTTGTTTATTTGACGTTGTTGTTGGTATTTATTTGACGTTGTTGTTGTTGTTATTGTTTATTTGACGTTGTTGTTGTTGTTGTTTCTTATTTGACGTTGTTAATGTTGTTGACGTTGTTGTTGTTGTTGTTGTTTTTGTTATTTATTTGACGTTGTTGTTGTTGTTGTTGTTGTTTTGGTTGTTGTTGTTGACGTTGTTGTTGTTGTTGTTTATTTGACGTTGTTGTTGTTGTTGTTTATTTGATGTTGTTTTAGTTATTTATTTGACGTTGTTGTTGTTGTTGTTTTTGTTGTTGTTGGTGGTGGTGTTGTTTATTTGACGTTGTTGTTGTTGTTGTTTATTTGACGTTGTTGTTGTTGTTGTTTATTTAACGTTGTTGTTGTTGTTATTGTTTATTTGACGTTGTTGTTGTTTATTTGACATTGTTGTTGTTGTTGTTGTTGTTGACGTTGTTGTTGTTGTTGTTGTTGTTTATTTGACGTTGTCGTTGTTGTTGTTGTTGTTGTTTATTTGATGTTATTTATTTGACGTTGTTTTTGTTGTTGTTTATTTGACGTTGTTAATGTTGTTGACGTTGTTGTTGTTGTTTTTGTTATTTATTTGATGTTGTTGTTGTTTTTGTTGTTGTTATTGTTGGTGTTGTTGTTGTTTATTTGACGTTGTTGTTGTTGTTGTTGATGTTTATTTGGGGTTGTTGTTGTTGTTTATTTGACGTTGTTAATGTTGTTGACGTTGTTGTTGTTGTTGTTTATTTCACGTTGTTGTTGTTGTTATTGTTGTTGTTGTTGTTTATTTGACGTTGTTGTCGTTGTTGTTTATTTGACGTTGTTATTGTTGTTGTTGTTATTTATATGACGTTGTTGTTGTTGTTGACGTTGTTGTTGTTGTTATTGTTTATTTAACTTTGTTGTTGTTCTTGTTTATTTGACGTTGTTAATGTTGTTGACGTTGTTGTTGTTGTTTTTGTTGTTTATTTGACGTTGTTGTTGTTGTTGTTGTTGTTTTTGTTGTTTATTTGACGTTGTTGTTGTTTTTGATGTTGTTGTTTTTTTTATTTGACGTTGTTGTTGTTGTTGTTTATTTGACGTTTTTGTTATTATTGATGTTGTTGTTGTTGTTAATTTGACGTTGTTGTTGTTTATTTGACGTTGTTGTTGTTGTTATTGTTTATATGACGTTGTTGTTGTTGTTGTTGTTTATTTGACGTTGTTAATGTTGTTGTCGTTGTTGTTGTTGTTTTTGTTATTTATTTGACGTTGTTGTTGTTGTTGTTGTTTTTGTTGTTGTTGTTGTTGTTGGTGGTGGTGTTGTTGTTGTTTATTTGACGTTGTTGTTGTTTATTTGACGTTGTTGTTGTTGTTGTTGTTTATTTGACGTTGTTGTTGTTGTTGTTGTTGTTTATTTGACGTTGTTGTTGTTGTTATTATTTATTTGACGTTGTTGTTGTTGTTTATTTGACATTGTTGTTGTTGTTGTTGTTGACGTTGTTGTTGTTGTTGTTGTTTATTTGACGTTGTTGTTGTTGTTGTTGTTGTTTATTTGACGTTGTTTTAGTTTGTTGTTGTTTATTTGACGTTGTTGTTGTTTATTTCACGTTGTTGTTGTTGTTGTTGTTTTTTATTTGACGTTGTTATTGTTGTTGTTTATTTGACGTTGTTGTTGTTGTTTATTTGACATTGTTGTTGTTATTGTTGTTGTTGACGTTGTTGTTGTTGTTTATTTGACGTTGTTGTTGTTGTTTAATTGATGTTGTTTTAGTTGTTGTTTATTTGACGTTGTTGTTGTTGTTGTTGTTGTTGTTGTTTATTTGATGTTGTTTTAGTTGTTGTTGTTTATTTGATGTTGTTGTTGTTTTTTATTTGACGTTGTTGTTGTTGACATTGTTGTTGTTGTTGTTTATTTGACGTTGTTGTTGTTGTTATTTATTTGACATTGTTGTTGTTATTGACATTGTTGTTGTTGTTGTTTATTTGACGTTTTTGTTGTTGTTGATCTTGTTGTTGTTTTTTATTTGACGTTGTTGTTGTTGTTGTTTATTTGACGTTGTTGTTGTTGTTGTTGTTGTTGTTGTTGTTGTTTATTTGACGTTGTTATTGTTGTTGTTGTTGTTTATATGACGTTGTTGTTGTTGTTGACGTTGTCGTTGTTGTTATTGTTTATTTAACGTTGTTGTTGTTGTTTTTTATTTGACGTTGTTAATGTTGTTTACATTGTTGTTGTTGTTTTTGTTGTTTATTTGACGTTGTTGTTGTTGTTATTGTTTTTGTTGTTGTTGTTGTTGTTGTTGTTGTTTATTTGACGTTGTTGTTGTTGTTATTTATTTGACGTTGTTGTTGTTGTTTATTTGACGTTGTTGTTGTTGTCTATTTGACGTTGTTGTTGTTGTTGTTGTTGTTTATTTGACGTTGTTGTTGTTTTTGATGTTGTTGTTGTTGTTTTTTATTTGACGTTGTTGTTGTTGCTGTTGTTGTTTATTTGACGTTTTTGTTGTTGTTATTGTTGTTGTTGTTGTTTATTTGACGTTGTTGTTGTTTATTTGACGTTGTCGTTGTTGTTTATTTGACGTTGTTGTTGTTGTTGTTGTTTATTTGACGTTGTTGTTGTTATTTATTTGACGTTGTTGTTGTTGTTATTGTTTATTTGACGTTGTTGTTGTTTATTTGACATTGTTAATGTTACTGACGTTGTTGTTGTTGTTTTTGTTATTTATTTGACGTTGTTGTTGTTGTTGTTGTTGTTTTTGTTGTTGTTATTGTCGTTGTTGTTGTTATTTATTTTACGTTGTTGTTGTTGTTGTTGTTGTTTATTTGACGTTGTTGTTGTTGTTGTTGTTTATTTGACATTGTTGTTGTTGTTGTTGTTGTTTATTTGACGTTGTTGTTGTTGTTTATTTGACATTGTTGTTGTTGTTGTTGTTGTTGACGTTGTTGTTGTTGTTGTTGTTTATTTGACGTTGTTGTTTATTTGATGTTGTTTTAGTTGTTGTTGATTATTTGACATTGTTGTTGTTGTTGTTGTTGTTGTTTATTTGATGTTGTTTTAGTTGTTGTTGTTTATTTGACATTGTTGTTGTTTTTTATTTGACGTTGTTGTTGTTGACATTGTTGTTGTTGTTGTTGTTTATTTGACGCTGTTTTTGTTGTTTATTTGACGTAGTTGTTGTTATTGACGTTGTTGTTGTTGTTGTTGTTGTTTATTTCACGTTTTTGTTATTATTGATATTGTTGTTGTTGGTAATTTGACGTTGTTGTTGTTGTTATTGTTTATATGACGTTGTTGTTGTTGTTTATTTGACGTTGTTAATGTTGTTGTCGTTGTTGTTGTTGTTTTTGTTATTTATTTGACGTTGTTATTGTTGTTGTTGTTTTTGTTATTGTTGTTGTTGGTGGTGGTGGTGTTGTTGTTGTTTATTTGACGTTGTTGTTGTTGTTGTTTATTTGACGTTGTTGTTGTTGTTGTTGTTGTTGTTTATTTGACGTTGTTGTTGTTGTTGTTTATTTGACGTTGTTGTTATTGTTATTATTTATTTGACGTTGTTGTTGTTTATTAGACATTGTTGTTGTTGTTGTTGTTGACGTTGTTGTTGTTGTTGTTTATTTGACGTTGTTGTTGTTGTTTATTTGACGTTGTTTTAGTTTGCTGTTGTTTATTTGACGTTGTTGTTGTTGTTGTTGTTTATTTGACTTTGTTGTTGTTGTTGTTGTTTATTTGACGTTGTTATTGTTGTTGTTTATTTGACGTTGTTGTTGTTGTTTATTTGACATTGTTGTTGTTGTTGTTGTTGACGTTGTTGTTGTTGTTTATTTGACGTTGTTGTTGTTGTTGTTTATTTGATGTTGTTTTAGTTGTTGTTGTTTATTTGACGTTGTTGTTGTTGTTGTTGTTGTTTATTTGATGTTGTTTTAGTTGTTGTTGTTTTTTATTTGACGTTGTTGTTGTTGACATTGTTGTTGTTGTTGTTGTTGTTTATTTGACGTTGTTATTGTTGTTGTTTATTTGACGTAGTTGTTGTTATTGACATTGTTGTTGTTGTTGTTTATTTGACGTTTTTGTTGTTGTTGATGTTGTTGTTGTTTTTTATTTGACGTTGTTGTTGTTGTTGTTTATTTGACGTTGTTGTTGTTGTTGTTTATTTGACGTTGTTGTTGTTGTTTATTTGACGTTGTTGTTGTTGTTGTTTATTTGACGTTGTTGTTGTTGTTTATTTGACGTTGTTATTGTTGTTGTTGTTGTTTATATGACGTAATTGTTGTTGTTGACGTTGTCGTTGTTGTTATTGTTTATTTAACGTTGTTGTTGTTTGTTGTTTTTTATTTGACGTTGTTAATGTTGTTGACGTTGTTGTTGTTGTTGTTGTTTTTGTTGTTTATTTGACGTTGTTGTTGTTGTTGTTGTTGTTGTTTTTGTTATTGTTGTTGTTGTTGTTGTTTATTTGACGTTGTTGTTGTTGTTATTTATTTGACGTTGTTGTTGTTGTTGCTGTTTATTTGACGTTGTTGTTGTTGTTGTTTATTTGACGTTATTGTTGTTGTTGTTTATTTGACGTTGTTGTTGTTTTTGACGTTGTTGTTGTTGTTTTTTATTTGACATTGTTGTGGTTGTTGTTGTTGTTTATTTGACGTTTTTGTTGTTGTTATTGTTGTTGTTGTTGTTTATTTGACGTTGTTGTTGTTTATTTGACGTTGTTGTTGTTGTTTATTTGACGTTGTTGTTGTTGTTGTTTATTTGACGTTGTTGTTGGTATTTATTTGACGTTGTTGTTGTTGTTATTGTTTATTTGACGTTGTTGTTGTTGTTGTTTCTTATTTGACGTTGTTAATGTTGTTGACGTTGTTGTTGTTGTTGTTGTTTTTGTTATTTATTTGACGTTGTTGTTGTTGTTGTTGTTGTTTTGGTTGTTGTTGTTGACGTTGTTGTTGTTGTTGTTTATTTGACGTTGTTGTTGTTGTTGTTTATTTGATGTTGTTTTAGTTATTTATTTGACGTTGTTGTTGTTGTTGTTTTTGTTGTTGTTGGTGGTGGTGTTGTTTATTTGACGTTGTTGTTGTTGTTGTTTATTTGACGTTGTTGTTGTTGTTGTTTATTTAACGTTGTTGTTGTTGTTATTGTTTATTTGACGTTGTTGTTGTTTATTTGACATTGTTGTTGTTGTTGTTGTTGTTGACGTTGTTGTTGTTGTTGTTGTTTATTTGACGTTGTCGTTGTTGTTGTTGTTGTTGTTGTTTATTTGATGTTATTTATTTGACGTTGTTTTTGTTGTTGTTTATTTGACGTTGTTAATGTTGTTGACGTTGTTGTTGTTGTTTTTGTTATTTATTTGATGTTGTTGTTGTTTTTGTTGTTGTTATTGTTGGTGTTGTTGTTGTTTATTTGACGTTGTTGTTGTTGTTGTTGATGTTTATTTGGGGTTGTTGTTGTTGTTTATTTGACGTTGTTAATGTTGTTGACGTTGTTGTTGTTGTTGTTTATTTCACGTTGTTGTTGTTGTTATTGTTGTTGTTGTTGTTTATTTGACGTTGTTGTCGTTGTTGTTTATTTGACGTTGTTATTGTTGTTGTTGTTATTTATATGACGTTGTTGTTGTTGTTGACGTTGTTGTTGTTGTTATTGTTTATTTAACTTTGTTGTTGTTCTTGTTTATTTGACGTTGTTAATGTTGTTGACGTTGTTGTTGTTGTTTTTGTTGTTTATTTGACGTTGTTGTTGTTGTTGTTGTTGTTTTTGTTGTTTATTTGACGTTGTTGTTGTTTTTGATGTTGTTGTTTTTTTTATTTGACGTTGTTGTTGTTGTTGTTTATTTGACGTTTTTGTTGTTGTTATTGTTGTTGTTGTTATTGTTTATTTGACGTTGTTGTTATTGTTGTTTATTTGACGATGTTGTTGTTGTTTATTTGACGTTGTTGTTGTTGTTGTTGTTTATTTGACGTTGTTGTTGTTATTTATTTGACGTTGTTGTTGTTGTTATTGTTTATTTGACATTGTTGTTGTTGTTGTTGTTTATTTGACGTTGTTAATGTTGTTGACGTTGTTGTTGTTTTTGTTGTTGTTTTTGTTGTTGTTATTGTTGTTATTGTTGTTGTTTATTTGACGTTGTTGTTGTTGTTGTTTATTTTACGTTTTTGTTGTTATTGTTGTTTATTTGACGTTGTTGTTGTTGTTGTTTATTTGACGTTGTTGTTGTTATTTGTTTGACGTTGTTGTTGTTGTTATTGTTTATTTGACGTTGTTGTTGTTGTTGTTTATTTGACGTTGTTAATGTTGTTGACATTGTTGTTGTTGTTTTTGTTATTTATTTGATGTTGTTGCTGTTGTTGTTGTTTTTGTTGTTGTTATTGTTGTTGTTGTTGTTGTTGTTTATTTGACGTTGTTGTTGTTGTTGTTGTTTATTTGACGTTGTTGTTGTTGTTGTTGTTTATTTGACATTATTGTTGTTGTTGTTGTTTATTTGACATTGTTGTTGTTGTTGTTGTTGTTGACGTTGTTGTTGTTGTTGTTTATTTGACGTTGTTGTTTATTTGATGTTGTTTTAGTTGTTGTTGATTATTTGACATTGTTGTTGTTGTTGTTGTTGTTGTTGTTGTTGTTTATTTGATGTTGTTTTAGTTGTTGTTGTTTATTTGACGTTGTTGTTGTTTTTTATTTGACGTTGTTGTTGTTGACATTGTTGTTGTTGTTGTTGTTGTTTATTTGACGTTGTTTTTGTTGTTTATTTGACGTAGTTGTTGTTATTGACGTTGTTGTTGTTGTTGTTGTTTATTTCACGTTTTTGTTATTATTGATGTTGTTGTTGTTGTTTATTTGACGTTGTTGTTGTTTATTTGACGTTGTTGTTGTTGTTGTTATTGTTTATATGACGTTGTTGTTGTTGTTGTTTATTTGACGTTGTTAATGTTGTTGTCGTTGTTGTTGTTGTTTTTGTTATTTATTTGACGTTGTTGTTGTTGTTGTTGTTGTTGTTGTTTTTGTTGTAGTTGTTGTTGGTGGTGGTGGTGTTGTTGTTGTTTATTTGACGTTGTTAATGTTGTTGTCGTTGTTGTTGTTGTTTTTGTTATTTATTTGACGTTGTTGTTGTTGTTGTTTTTGTTGTTGTTGTTGTTGGTGGTGGTGGTGTTGTTGTTGTTTATTTAACGTTGTTGTTGTTGTTTATTTGACGTTGTTGTTGTTGTTGTTGTTTATTTGACGTTGTTGTTGTTGTTTTTTGACGTTGTTGTTGTTGTTATTATTTATTTGACGTTGTTGTTGTTGTTTATTTGACATTGTTGTTGTTGTTGTTGTTGACATTGTTGTTGTTGTTGTTTATTTGACGTTGTTGTTGTTGTTGTTGTTGTTGTTGTTTATTTGACGTTGTTTTAGTTTGCTGTTGTTTATTTGACGTTGTTGTTGTTTATTTCACGTTGTTGTTGTTGTTGTTGTTTATTTGACGTTGTTATTGTTGTTGTTTATTTGACGTTGTTGTTGTTGTTTATTTGACATTGTTGTTGTTGTTGTTGTTGTTGTTGACGTTGTTGTTGTTGTTTATTTGACGTTGTTGTTGTTGTTTATTTGATGTTGTTTTAGTTGTTGTTGTTTATTTGACGTTGTTGTTGTTGTTGTTGTTTATTTGATGTTGTTTTAGTTGTTTATGTTTATTTGACGTTGTTGTTGTTTTTTATTTGACGTTGTTGTTGTTGACATTGTTGTTGTTGTTGTTTATTTGACGTTGTTGTTGTTGTTGTTTATTTGACGTAGTTGTTGTTATTGACATTGTTGTTGTTGTTGTTTATTTGACGTTTTTGTTGTTGTTGATGTTGTTGTTGTTTTTTATTTGACGTTGTTGTTGTTGTTGTTTATTTGATGTTGTTGTTGTTGTTATTGTTGTTGTTGTTGTTTATTTGACGTTGTTGTTGTTGTTGTTTATTTGACGTTGTTATTGTTGTTGTTGTTGTTTATATGTTGTTGTTGTTGTTGTTGATGTTGTCGTTGTTGTTATTGTTTATTTAACGTTGTTGTTGTTGTTTTTTATTTGACGTTGTTAATGTTGTTGACATTGTTGTTGTTGTTTTTGTTGTTTATTTGACGTTGTTGTTGTTGTTGTTGTTGTTGTTGTTTTTGTTGTTGTTATTGTTGTTGTTGTTGTTTATTTGACGTTGTTGTTGTTGTTATTTATTTGACGTTGTTGTTGTTGTTTATTTGACGTTGTTGTTGTTGTTGTTGTTTATTTGACGTTGTTGTTGTTGTTTATTTGACGTTGTTGTTGTTTTTGATGTTGTTGTTGTTGTTTTTTATTTGACGTTGTTGTTGTTGCTGTTGTTGTTTATTTGACGTTTTTGTTGTTGTTATTGTTGTTGTTGTTGTTTATTTGACGTTGTTGTTGTTTATTTGACGTTGTCGTTGTTGTTTATTTCACGTTGTTGTTGTTGTTGTTGTTTATTTGACGTTGTTGTTGGTATTTATTTGACGTTGTTGTTGTTGTTATTGTTTATTTGACGTTGTTGTTGTTGTTGCTTATTTGACGTTGTTAATGTTGTTGACGTTGTTGTTGTTGTTTTTGTTATTTATTTAACGTTGTTGTTGTTGTTGTTGTTTTGGTTGTTGTTGTTGACGTTGTTGTTGTTGTTGTTTATTTGACGTTGTTGTTGTTGTTGTTGTTTATTTGATGTTGTTTTAGTTATTTATTTGACGTTGTTGTTGTTGTTGTTTTTGTTGTAGTTGTTGTTGGTGTTGTTTATTTGACGTTGTTGTTGTTGTTGTTTATTTGACGTTGTTGTTGTTTTTTATTTGACGTTGTTGTTGTTTATTTGACGTTGTTGTTGTTGTTGTTTATTTGACGTAGTTGTTGTTATTGACATTGTTGTTGTTGTTGTTTATTTGACGTTTTTGTTGTTGTTGATGTTGTTGTTGTTTTTTATTTGACGTTGTTGTTGTTGTTGTTTATTTGATGTTGTTGTTGTTGTTATTGTTGTTGTTGTTGTTTATTTGACGTTGTTGTTGTTGTTGTTTATTTGACGTTGTTGTTGTTTATTTGACGTTGTTATTGTTGTTGTTGTTGTTTATATGACGTTGTTGTTGTTGTTGATGTTGTCGTTGTTGTTATTGTTTATTTAACGTTGTTGTTGTTGTTTTTTATTTGACGTTGTTAATGTTGTTGACATTGTTGTTGTTGTTTTTGTTGTTTATTTGACGTTGTTGTTGTTGTTGTTGTTGTTGTTGTTGTTGTTTTTGTTGTTTTTGTTGTTGTTATTGTTGTTGTTGTTGTTGTTTATTTGACGTTGTTGTTGTTGTTATTTATTTGACGTTGTTGTTGTTGTTTATTTGACGTTGTTGTTGTTGTTGTTTATTTGACGTTGTTGTTGTTGTTGTTTATTTGACGTTGTTGTTGTTGTTGTTGTTTATTTGACGTTGTTGTTGTTTTTGATGTTGTTGTTGTTGTTTTTTATTTGACGTTGTTGTTGTTGCTGTTGTTATTTATTTGACGTTTTTGTTGTTGTTATTGTTGTTGTTATTGTTGTTGTTGTTGTTTATTTGACGTTGTTGTTGTTTATTTGACGTTGTCGTTGTTGTTTATTTGACGTTGTTGTTGTTGTTGTTGTTTATTTGACGTTGTTGTTGGTATTTATTTGACGTTGTTGTTGTTGTTATTGTTTATTTGACGTTGTTGTTGTTGTTGCTTATTTGACGTTGTTAATGTTGTTGACGTTGTTGTTGTTGTTTTTGTTATTTATTTAACGTTGTTGTTGTTGTTGTTGTTTTGGTTGTTGTTGTTGACGTTGTTGTTGTTGTTGTTTATTTGACGTTGTTGTTGTTGTTGTTGTTTATTTGATGTTGTTTTAGTTATTTATTTGACGTTGTTGTTGTTGTTGTTTTTGTTGTTGTTGTTGTTGGTGTTGTTTATTTGACGTTGTTGTTGTTGTTGTTTATTTGACGTTGTTGTTGTTGTTGTTTATTTAACGTTGTTGTTGTTGTTATTGTTTATTTGACGTTGTTGTTGTTGTTTATTTGACATTGTTGTTGTTGTTGTTGTTGTTGATGTAACACCCTCTAAAACCCCACATTTATATTTTCGCAAACAATTAAAATCATATTTTCAGAGTACATGTATTAACGAGGATGTCACAATTCTCTTTTAATAAAAACCAGTTCCTGTCATGCATAACATAGAAGCAACTCATACATGTTTACACAGCGGAATAATTTAATTAACAAAACCAATTTTATAATATTTTCAAAATCATCAGGGATTAACACCTGGAAAATATCGACATCATATTATAACAAACATAAGGAATAAACGAGTCTGACTAAAGCAGCTCGACAAACAAACGTTCCCGGAGTTACAACTATCAGAGCATGACCCGGACAATACTTAAGCGGAAATAAACTAGAAACAACAAGCCTTCGCCAAGCACCTGAACGAAGCTCCTCAATCTGAAATATTCAACAGTAAGGGTGAGCATCTCAATTATACATTTGATTATACGTTCATAACAATCAATTCAGAAAGACCATAAGCATCACCCAAACAGTTAGCATGTTTCATAGTTTACGAAAACCTTTACAATTCATATACTCATAATATATTACTTTTCATACTTATAATTAACATCAAACATCATTAACAATTTAGCAACAATACATGCATACAATCAATTAAATATAACATTGGAAAACCATCCATTCATGTTATACTCAATATAATGCAACACACCCATGCATGTGGTACCATTTTACCGCCCCATTAGATCTCGGGTCACGGATAACTCACCGTTCCATTATATCGCGGACACGGCTACCACCTCAACGTCCCATTAAATCGCGGACACATATATTGGCCACCATGTTAATTCCACACAATGGGAATTAACAAATGCGACATGATATGTACAGTATGTAACACGCAGCATACTATTAACATCAATAAACCATATCATGTAACATCAACAATATCAAATACAACACGATATGAATAGCATGTAATCACTCAGCATACTATTAAACATCAACCAATCATATCAATTATATCATAATCCATGCTTGATAACATTATCTAAAAGCATGACAATAAAATCCGCATAGTGTTGGTATCATAACATACAAACATTATTAGACACAAGCCTCCACAATACTATGCATATCATTAAGCAGCATGTTCAAAACTAACAAACACTGCACATTAAACAAAATCATTCCTGTACACCACAACAAAGCACAGAAAACAAAATTCAGAACCAACACAGGAGGATCAACACGGGTGCCCGTGTAAATCAACACTGCCCGTGTGGAAATGTGTCCAGAAACACGTTATTTTGCCAATACAGGGAATCAACACGGGTGCCCGTGTAAATCAACATGGCCCGTGTTGAAATGTGGCTGGAAACACATTTTTTTATCAATACAGGGGATCAACACGGGTGCCCGTGTGAATCAACACGGCCCGTGTTGATGAGCGCGAACCCAAAATTTCCTGTACCTGCAGCAGCTCAGAACAGCAGCCAAACACGAAAAATACCAGCCAAAACGTGCATTTCGGTACATAACAACATCAATTATGCATAACTCAAGGCAACGCATCAATTGGAACACAATTCCCTTCTACGTTAGTCAATTTCCAATCTTAAGGACAACATTATTTCACTTAAGGTCTCATTTTCCAAAATCAATCAAAACTAAGAATTTTCATTTTTAAAACATCCTATTTTATCAACACTTCTTTCATCAACAACAAGTTTTATTAAAATTGACCTTAAGTTACATATTACTCGTCCTTTAGGGAAATCCTAACAACATTGAGGTTATCCCTAGAACACCTAAGGTAAACTCACGATCATACAATTTCGATCTAAATCAACAATGGGGATGAATTTCTTAATCGATTCACAACCTTTAGGGAACCTAATCTTTTCTAATGAAATTCGACCCTAAAGTTATCGATCACTAAGAATATCAGAGAAAATGGGATTATCCTACGATTACCCAACCAATTGCATCTAAACCCATAAGCAAATGTAAATTGAGTAGTAGCCCCCCTTACCTTATCAAATTGCAGCTTGAGTTCTTTGAGCGATGTTCTTCGTTCTTCGCACCTTCAGAGCTTAGCTTCCCAAATTTCCCAAATTCTGTGATATCGTGAATAATGAGAAAATAACTTGAGTTCCAAAACATATCCTCATTTCTTTTGCACGCCCACTCTTTACTAACGACATCCAAGCCCAATAACTTAAAAACCCAATGTTTTCTTATTTCTTTTATTTTCTTCAAATATTCCAAAATAAATAATTCCTTTTTATTTTATTAATTCTAATAAAATAATTTCCCAATTTAAATAAATCAAATAATTGAAACTGGGGTGTTACAACTCTCCCCCACTAAAAGAGTTTTCGTCCTCGAAAACATACCTTAGACGAAAAGTTCCGGATAAGCCTCTTTCATCTGGCTCTCCAGTTCCCAAGTGATATTTCCATCTGCTGGACCTCCCCAAGCAACCTTCACTAATGCTATCTTTTTACCCCTTAACTGTTTCACTTCCCGATCTTCTATCCTCATAGGCAATGTTTCTACTGTCAGGTTATCCCTCACCTGTACATCATCTATTTGGATTACATGAGATGGGTCTGGAATGTATCTCCTCAACTGAGAAACATGAAAAACATCGTGCAAATTCGCAAGTCTCGGAGGTAAAGCAATACGATAAGCAACTTCTCCAACTCTTTCCGTAATCTGAAACGGACCAATAAAATGCGGAGTCAACTTCTTAGATTTCAACGCTCGACCAATACCCGTCATCGGAGTAACTCTCATAAACACATGATCTCCAGCGCTGAATTCTAAATTCTTCCTCCTCTTATCATGATAACTTTTCTGACGACTCTGAGAAGCTCTCATCTTTTCTTGAATCAATTTGATCTTTTCAGTAGTCTGCTGAACAATCTCTGGCCCAATTATTGAACTCTCTCCAGATTCATACCAACACAAAGGCGTTCTACACCGTCTACCATACAATGCCTCAAACGGAGCCATACCAATACTTGAATGGTAACTATTGTTATAAGTAAATTCAATCAATGGCAAATAGCTATCCCAAGCTCCACCCTTCTCTAAAACACAAGCACGCAATAAATCTTCTAACGATTGAATCGTCCTCTCCGTCTGTCCATCAGTCTGAGGATGATAAGCTGAACTCAACCTCAATTTAGTACCCATAGCCTTCTGCAATCCTTCCCAAAACTTCGAAGTGAACCTCGGATCTCTATCTGACACAATACTAGAAGGAACTCCATGCAAACTCACTATTTCCTCAATATACAACTGTGCCAACCTCTCCATTGAGTAATCCATTCGCACCGGTATAAAATGAGCAGACTTAGTCAGTCTATCCACAACAACCCATATTGCTTCACAATTCTTAGGAGTCCTCGGTAACCCGGATACAAAATCCATAGAAATACTATCCCACTTCCATTCTGGAATAAACATCGGTTGCATAAATCCAGACGGCTTCTGATGCTCAATCTTCGATTTCTGACAGATTAAACATGCATACACAAATTCAGCTATTTCCTTTTTCATTTCCGGCCACCAAAACAGTTTCTTCAAATCATGATACATTTTTGTGGCACCTGGATGAATACTCATCCCACTGCGATGTCCTTCCTCTAATATACTCTTCTTGATTTCTGCAACATCAGGAACACAAACTCTGTCGCCAAATCTCATAACATCATTTTCATCAATTCTAAACTCACCACCTTGACCTTGGTTGATCAATGTCAATTTATCAACTAAATTAACATCAGATTTCTGCCCGCTCCTGATCTCTCCTAGAATACCACTAGTAAGTTTCAACATACCCAAACGAACACACTTCGGAGTACTTTCACAAATTAAACTCAAATCTCGGAATTGTTCAATTAAATCCAATTCATGAACCATCATCATAGACATATGCAAGGATTTCCTGCTCAAAGCATCTGCAACCACATTTGCCTTACCAGGATGGTAATTCAAACCAAAATCATAATCTTTGAGAAATTCCAGCCACCTTCTTTGCCTCATATTGAGCTCTTTCTGATCGAAAAGATACTTCAAACTCTTATGATCACTATACACTTCAAATCTCGAACCATACAGATAATGTCTCCACAATTTCAAGACAAACACAACTGCTGCCAACTCTAAGTCATGAGTAGGATAGTTCCTTTCATGAACCTTCAACTGTCTCGAAGCATACGCAACTACCTATTGATTCTGCATTAGAACACCACCTAATCCCAACAGAGATGCATCACAATAAACCACAAAAGATTCCACCGGATTCGGCAAAATCAGAATAGGAGCACTAGTCAATCTCCGCTTCAATTCTTGGAAACCTTTCTCACAATCAGAATCCCAAATAAACGCTTGTCCTTTACGAGTCAACTTTGTCAACGGCAATGCTAACTTTGAGAATCCTTCGATAAACTTTCTGTAATAACCTGCAAGACCAAGAAAACTTCTGATTTCAGAAACAGTCTTCGGCGCTTCCCACTGAGATACTGCTTCTACTTTTGTAGGATCCACTGCAATACCATTCTTAGAAATCACATGTCCAAGAAAACTAACTTCATTCAGCCAAAATTCACATTTGGACAACTTTGCATACAACTTCTTATCTCTCAACAACTCTAACACAATCCTGAGATGTTCCGCATGTTCTTCGTCATTCTTGGAATAGATCAGAATGTCATCAATAAAAACCACAACAAACTTATCCAGATACGGGTGAAAAATCATGTTCATATACTCCATGAAAACACCAGGTGCATTAGTAACCCCGAACGGCATAACAGAATATTCATAATGCCCATACCTCGTTCGAAAAGCAGTCTTTTGAATATCTTCCGCTTTCACACGAATCTGATGATATCCAGATCTCAAGTCAATCTTACTGAATACACTGGCTCCAATTAGCTGATCCATTAAATCATCAATCCTCGGTAAAGGATACCGATTTTTAATGGTTACTTTGTTCAATTGCCTGTAATCAACACACAGTCTCATAGAACCTTCTTTCTTCTTAACCAACAATACCGGAGCACCCCAAGGCGAAACACTTGGACGAATAAACTTCTTCTCCAGCAAATCTTCCAACTGACTCTTCAATTCAGCCAACTCAGACGCAGACATACGATATGGTGCCATCGACACCGGTCTCGTACCAGGAATCAAATCTATAGAAAATTCCACTTCTCTCTCAGGAGGTAACTCACCAACATCATCAGGAAAGACTTCTGGAAAGTCACACACCACTGGCAATTCATCACTCCTGACCTTTCCTGTTGCATTTAACGAAGCAAGTAACATAAACACATTAGCACCGTCTTCCATTGCTTCTTGTACCTGCCTAGCAGTCATAGTCAAATTCTCGACGCCAACTGCCTCTGGGAAAATCACCGTCTTAGCAAAACAGTTCAGATGAACCCGGTTGAATTCCAACCAGTTCATCCCAAGGATAATATCAATTTGTTCAAGCGGTAGGCACACTAAATCCATACCGAAACCTCTACCAAAAATCTCAATAGGGCAATTCCTACATACAAGTGAAGTTGTCACTGAACCCGATGCAGGAGTATCAACAACCATGCTACCTCGCATATCAGATATGTCCAGTTTCAACCTCTCAGCACAAACCAAAGAAATGAAAGAATGAGTTGCACCAGTATCAATAATTGCAACTAAAGGTGTGCCATGAATAAAACACGTACCTTTAATCAATCGATCCTCTGGAGTAGTCTCAGATCCAGACAAAGCGAACACTTTTCCACCTGACTGATCCTTCTTAGGCTTAGGACACTGCGGACGAATGTGACCTTCTTCACCACAATTGTAACAAGTAACAGACTTCCCTTTGCAATCAATAGACAAATGACCAGTCTTCCCACATTTATAGCACTTCTTCTCATCACTCTTGCAATCTCGAATATGATGACCAAACTCACCACACCTGTAGCATCTGATAGGAGCCTTAGAATCTCCCCCACTAGGCCTTTTCCATCCACCTGATTTCTGGTTACCTCTACCATATGGCTTGCCACGGTCCATATGTTGCTTTCCTCTTTTATCAACAGCCCCACGAGAGTGAGACGACCTAGTCTTGGTAATATCTTCTTCCAAGATCCTGCTACAATCCACCAGATCAGAAAATCTACGAATACGCTGGTACCTGATTCCCTGCTTAATCTCATCTCGGAGACCATTCTCAAATTTGATACATTTAGAGAATTCTCCAGCCTCATCATTGTTGTAGTGTGCATAATTCTTTGCCAGCTCAGTGAACTTAGTAGCATACTCACTAACAGTCAGATTGCCCTGCTTAAGCTCCAAAAACTCAATTTCCTTTCTTCCCTGAACATCTTCAGGAAAGTACCTCCTCAGAAAAGCCCTTCTGAAGTTAGCCCAAGTCAATGCCTCTCCATCCTGAACCATTTCAGTCCTTGTTGCAACCCACCAGTCGTCGGCCTCTTCTGCCAACATATGCGTACCATATCTGACTTTCAGATCTTCCGCACAATCAATCACACGGAAAATCCTTTCGATTTCCTTCAGCCACTTCTGAGCACCTTCAGGGTCATGTGTACCTTTGAACAACGGAGGATTGTTCCTTTGGAAATTCCCTAATTGCCTATCAGCACCAATCACGCCTCCACTTGGATTTCCAGCAAGTACACCAGCTAACATCCCCAAAGCCTCAGCGAGTGCAGCATCATTTCGTCCGTTACCTCTTCCAGCCATATTCTTGAGAATTAAAACATACTCCTCATTAGAATACAGTATCGACAGTGTTACCTTACACTAATCGCATACAAAAGGGATGACTGACTCAAGACTCTGGTCGCAACGACCGACTATGCTCTGATACCACTATTGTAACACCCTCTAAAACCCCACATTTATATTTTCGCAAACAATTAAAATCATATTTTCAGAGTACATGTATTAACGAGGATGTCACAATTCTCTTTTAATAAAAACCAGTTCCTGTCATGCATAACATAGAAGCAACTCATACATGTTTACACAGCGGAATAATTTAATTAACAAAACCAATGTTATAATATTTTCAAAATCATCAGGGATTAACACCTGGAAAATATCGACATCATATTATAACAAACATAAGGAATAAACGAGTCTGACTAAAGCAGCTCGACAAACAAACGTTCCCGGAGTTACAACTATCTGAGCATGACCCGGACAATACTTAAGCGGAAATAAACTAGAAACAACAAGCCTTCGCCAAGCACCTGAACGAAGCTCCTCAATCTGAAATATTCAACAGTAAGGGTGAGCATCTCAATTATACATTTGATTATACGTTCATAACAATCAATTCAGAAAGACCATAAGCATCACCCAAACAGTTAGCATGTTTCATAGTTTATGAAAACCTTTACAATTCATATACTCATAATATATTACTTTTCAGACTTATAATTAACATCAAACATCATTAACAATTTAGCAACAATACATGCATACAATCAATTAAATATAACATTGGAAAACCATCCATTCATGTTATACTCAATATAATGCAACACACCCATGCATGTGGTACCATTTTACCGCCCCATTAGATCTCGGGTCACGGATAACTCACCGTTCCATTATATCGCGGACACGGCTACCACCTCAACGTCCCATTAAATCGCGGACACGTATATTGGCCACCATGTTAATTCCACACAATGGGAATTAACAAATGCAACATGATATGTACAGTATGTAACACGCAACATACTATTAACATCAATAAACCATATCATGTAACATCAACAATATCAAATACAACACGATATGAATAGCATGTAATCACTCAGCATACTATTAAACATCAACCAATCTTATCAATTATATCATAATCCATGCTTGATAACATTATCTAAAAGCATGACAATAAAATCTGCATAGTGTTGGTATCATAACATACAAACATTATTAGACACAAGCCTCCACAATACTATGCATATCATTAAGCAGCATGTTCAAAACTAACAAACACTGCACATTAAACAAAATCATTCCTGTACACCACAACAAAGCACAGAAAACAAAATTCAGAACCAACACAGGAGGATCAACACGGGTGCCCGTGTAAATCAACACTGCCCGTGTGGAAATGTGTCCAGAAACACGTTATTTTGCCAATACAGGGAATCAACACGGGTGCCCGTGTAAATCAACACGGCCCGTGTTGAAATGTGGCTGGAAACACATTTTTTTATCAATACAGGGGATCAACACGGGTGCCCGTGTGAATCAACACGGCCCGTGATGATGAGCGCGAACCCAAAATTTCCTGTACCTGCAACAGCTCAGAACAGCAGCCAAACACGAAAAATACCAGCCAAAACGTGCATTTCGGTACATAACAACATCAATTATGCATAACTCAAGGCAACACATCAATTGGAACACAATTCCCTTCTACGTTAGTCAATTTCCAATCTTAAGGACAGCATTATTTCACTTAAGGTCTCATTTTCCAAAATCAATCAAAACTCAGAATTTTCATTTTTAAAACATCCTATTTTATCAACACTTCTTTCATCAACAACAAGTTTTATTAAAATTGACCTTAAGTTACATATTACCCGTCCTTTAGGGAAATCCTAACAACATTGAGGTTATCCCTAGAACACCTAAGGTAAACTCACGATCATACAATTTCGATCTAAATCAACAATGGGGATGAATTTCTTAATCGATTCACAACTTTTAGGGAACCTAATCTTTTCTAACGAAATTCGACCCTAAAGTTATCGATCACTAAGAATATCAGAGAAAATGGGATTATCCTACGATTACCCAACCAATTGCATCTAAACCCATAAGCAAATATAAATTGAGTAGTAGCCCCCCTTACCTTATCAAATTGCAGCTTGAGTTCTTTGAGCGATGTTCTTCGTTCTTCGCACCTTCAAAGCTTAGCTTCCCAAATTTCCCAAATTCTGTGATATCGTGAATAATGAGAAAATAACTTGAGTTCCAAAACATATCCTCATTTCTTTTGCACCCCCACTCTTTACTAACGACATCCAAGCCGAATAACTTAAAAACCCAATGTTTTCTTATTTCTTTTATTTTCTTCAAATATTCCAAAATAAATAATTCCTTTTTATTTTATTAATTCTAATAAAATAATTTCCCAATTTAAATAAATCAAATAATTGAAACTGGGGTGTTACAGTTGACGTTGTTGTTGTTGTTGTTGTTTATTTGACGTTGTTGTTGTTGTTGTTGTTTATTTGATGTTGTTTTAGTTGTTGTTGTTTATTTGACGTTGTTGTTGTTGTTGTTTATTTGACGTTGTTTTAGTTTGTTGTTGTTTATTTGACGTTGTTGTTATTGTTGTTGTTTATTTCACGTTGTTGTTGTTGTTGTTGTTTATTTGACGTTGTTATTGTTGTTGTTTATTTGACGTTGTTGTTGTTGTTGTTGTTTATTTAACATTGTTGTTATTGTTGTTGTTGACGTTGTTGTTGTTGTTTATTTGACGTTGTTGTTGTTGTTGTTTATTTGATGTTGTTTTAGTTGTTGTTGTTTATTTGACGTTGTTGTTGTTGTTGTTGTTTATTTGATGTTGTTTTAGTTGTTGTTGTTTATTTGACGTTGTTGTTGTTGACATTGTTGTTGTTGTTGTTGTTTATTTGACGTTGTTGTTGTTGTTGTTGTTTATTTGACGTAGTTGTTGTTATTGACATTGTTGTTGTTGTTGTTGTTGTTTATTTGACGTTTTTGTTGTTGTTGATGTTGTTGTTGTTTTTTATTTGACGTTGTTGTTGTTGTTGTTTATTTGACGTTATTGTTGTTGTTATTGTTGTTGTTGTTGTTTATTTGACGCTGTTGTTGTTGCTGTTGTTTATTTGACGTTGTTGTTGTTGTTTATTTGACGTTGTTATTGTTGTTGTTGTTGTTTATATGGCGTTGTTGTTGTTGTTATTGTTTATTTAACGTTGTTGTTGTTGTTTTTTATTTGACGTTGTTAATGTTGTTGACGTTGTTGTCGTTGTTGTTGTTGTTTTTGTTGTTGTTATTGTTGTTGTTGTTGTTGTTTATTTGACGTTGTTGTTGTTGTTATTTATTTGACGTTGTTGTTGTTGTTGTTGTTTATTTGACGTTGTTGTTGTTATTGTTTATTTGACGTTGTTGTTGTTGTTGTTTATTTGACGTTGTTGTTGTTTTTGATGTTGTTGTTGTTTTTGATGTTGTTGTTGTTGTTTTTTATTTGACGTTGTTGTTGTTGTTGTTGTTGTTTATTTGACGTTTTTGTTGTTGTTATTGTTGTTGTTGTTGTTTATTTGACCTTGTTGTTGTTTATTTGACGTTGTTGTTGTTGTTTATTTGACGTTGTTGTTGTTGTTGTTTATTTGACGTTGTTGTTGGTATTTATTTGACGTTGTTGTTGTTGTTATTGTTTATTTGACGTTGTTGTTGTTGTTGTTGCTTATTTGACATTGTTAATGTTGTTGACGTTGTTGTTGTTGTTTTTGTTATTTATTTGACGTTGTTGTTGTTGTTGTTGTTTTGGTTGTTGTTGTTGACGTTGTTGTTGTTGTTGTTTATTTGACGTTGTTGTTGTTGTTGTTGTTTATTTGATGTTATTTTAGTTATTTATTTGACGTTGTTGTTATTGTTGTTTTTGTTGTTGTTGTTGTTGGTGTTGTTTATTTGACGTTGTTGTTGTTGTTGTTTATTTGACGTTATTGTTATTGTTGTTTATTTAACGTTGTTGTTGTTGTTATTGTTTATTTGACGTTGTTGTTGTTTATTTGACATTGTTGTTGTTGTTGTTGTTGTTTATTTGACGTTGTTGTTGTTGTTGTTGTTGTTGTTGTTATTGTTTATTTGATGTTGTTTTAGTTGTTGTTGTTTATTTGACGTTGTTGTTGTTGTTGTTTATTTGATGTTGTTTTAGTTGTTGTTGTTTATTTGACGTTGTTGTTGTTTTTTAATTGACGTTGGTGTTGTTGACATTGTTGTTGTTGTTGTTTATTTGACGTTGGTGTTGTTGACATTGTTGTTGTTGTTGTTGTTGACGTTGTTGTTGTTGTTTATTTGACGTTGTTGTTGTTGTTGTTTATTTGATGTTGTTTTAGTTGTTGTTGTTTATTTGACGTTGTTGTTGTTGTTGTTTATTTGATGTTGTTTTAGTTGTTGTTTTTTATTTGACGTTGTTGTTGTTGACATTGTTGTTGTTATTGTTTATTTGACGTTGTTGTTGTTGTTTATTTGACGTAGTTGTTGTTATTGACATTGTTGTTGTTGTTGTTTATTTGACGTTTTTGTTGTTGTTGATGTTGTTGTTGTTTTTTATTTGACGTTGTTGTTGTTGTTGTTGTTGTTTATTTGACGTTATTGTTGTTGTTATTGTTGTTGTTGTTGTTTATTTGACGTTGTTGTTGTTGTTTATTTGACGTTGTTGTTGTTGTTTATTTGACGTTGTTATTGTTATTGTTGTTGTTTATATGACGTTGTTGTTGTTGTTGACGTTGTCGTTGTTGTTATTGTTTATTTAACGTTGTTGTTGTTGTTTTTTATTTGACGTTGTTAATGTTGTTGACGTTGTTGTCGTTGTTGTTGTTGTTTTTGTTGTTGTTATTGTTGTTGTTGTTGTTGTTTATTTGACGTTGTTGTTGTTGTTATTTATTTGACATTGTTGTTGTTGTTGTTTATTTGACGTTGTTGTTGTTGTTGTTTATTTGACATTGTTGTTGTTGTTGTTTATTTGACGTTGTTGTTGTTTTTGATGTTGTTGTTTTTGTTTTTTATTTGACGTTGTTGTTGTTTTTGTTGTTGTTGTTTATTTGACGTTTTTGTTGTCGTTATTGTTGTTGTTGTTGTTTATTTGACCTTGTTGTTGTTTATTTGACGTTGTTGTTGTTGTTTATATGACGTTGTTGTTGTTGTTTATTTGACGTTGTTGTTGGTATTTATTTGACGTTGTTGTTGTTGTTATTGTTTATTTGACGTTGTTGTTGTTGTTGTTGCTTATTTGACGTTGTTAATGTTGTTGACGTTGTTGTTGTTGTTTTTGTTATTTATTTGACGTTGTTGTTGTTGTTGTTGTTGTTGTTTTGGTTGTTGTTGTTGACGTTGTTGTTGTTGTTGTTGTTTATTTGACGTTGTTGTTGTTGTTGTTGTTTATTTGATGTTATTTTAGTTATTTATTTTACGTTGTTGTTGTTGTTGTTTTTGTTGTTGTTGTTGTTGGTGTTG
The DNA here is from genome assembly GCA_948472305.1 of Vicia faba. Taxonomy (NCBI): domain Eukaryota; kingdom Viridiplantae; phylum Streptophyta; class Magnoliopsida; order Fabales; family Fabaceae; genus Vicia; species Vicia faba. Next base: position 457,979,241 of record OX451740.1, read on the forward strand.
TTTATTTGACCTTGTTATTGTTGTTGTTTATTTGACGTTATTGTTATTGTTGTTTATTTAACGTTGTTGTTGTTGTTATTGTTTATTTGACGTTGTTGTTGTTGTTTATTTGACATTGTTGTTGTTGTTGTTGTTGTTGTTGTTTATTTGACGTTGTTGTTGTTGTTGTTTATTTGATGTTGTTTTAGTTGTTGTTGTTTATTTGACGTTGTTGTTGTTGTTGTTTATTTGATGTTGTTTTAGTTGTTGTTGTTTATTTGACGTTGTTGTTGTTGTTTATTTGATGTTGTTTTAGTTGTTGTTGTTTATTTGACGTTGTTGTTGTTTTTTATTTGACGTTGGTGTTATTGACATTGTTGTTGTTGTTGTTATTTATTTGACGTTGTTGTTGTTGTTTATTTGACGTAGTTGTTGTTATTGACGTTGTTGTTATTGTTGATGTTGTTGTTGTTGTTTTTTATTTGACGTTTTTCTTGTTGTTGTTTATTTGACGTTGTTGTTGAAATTGTTGTTGTTGTTGTTTATTTGACGTTGTTGTTGTTGTTGTTGTTTATTTGACGTTGTTGTTGTTGTTTATTTGACGTTGTTGTTGTTGTTGTTTATTTGACGTTGTTGTTGTTATTTATTTGACATTGTTGTTGTTGTTGTTATTGTTTATTTAACGTTGTTTTCGTTGTTGTTTATTTGACATTGTTAATGTTGTTGACGTTGTTGTTGTTGTTTTTGTTATTTATTTGACGTTGTTGTTTTTGTTGTTGTTATTGTTGGTGTTGTTGTTGTTTATTTGACGTTGTTGTTGTTGTTGTTGTTGTTGTTTATTTGGCGTTGTTGTTGTTGTTTATTTGACGTTGTTAATGTTGTTGACGTTGTTGTTGTTGTTGTTGTTGTTTATTTGACGTTGTTGTTGTTGTTATTGTTGTTGTTGTTGTTGTTGTTTATTTGACGTTGTTGTTGTTGTTGTTGTTTATTTGACGTTGTTATTGTTGTTGTTGTTGTTGTTTATATGACGTTGTTGTTGTTGTTGACGTTGTTGTTGTTGTTATTGTTTATTTAACGTTGTTGTTGTTGTTGTTTATTTGACGTTGTTAATGTTGTTGACATTGTTGTTGTTGTTTTTGTTGTTTATTTGACGTTGTTGTTGTTGTTGTTTTTGTTGTTTATTTGACGTTGTTTTTGATGTTGTTTTTTTTTTATTTGACGTTGTTGTTGTTGTTTATTTGACGTGTTTGTTGTTGTTATTGTTGTTGTTGTTGTTTATTTGACGTTGTTGTTGTTGTTGTTTATTTGACGTTATTGTTGTTGTTTATTTGATGTTGTTGTTGTTGTTGTTTATTTTACGTTGTTGTTGTTATTTATTTGACGTTGTTGTTGTTGTTATTGTTTATTTGACGTTGTTGTTGTTGTTTATTTGACGTTGTTAATGTTGTTGACGTTGTTGTTGTTGTTTTTGTTATTTATTTGACGTTGTTTTTGTTGTTGTTGTTGTTTTTGTTGTTGTTATTGTTGTTGTTGTTGTTGTTTATTTGACGTTGTTGTTGTTGTTGTTGTTTATTTGACGTTGTTGTTGTTGTTGTTGTTGTTGTTTATTTGACGTTGTTGTTGTTGTTGTTGTTTATTTGACGTTGTTGTTGTTGTTGTTGTTGTTGTTGTTTATTTGATGTTGTTGTTGTTTATTTGACATTGTTGTTGTTGTTGTCGTTGACGTTGTTGTTGTTGACGTTGTTGTTGTTGTTGTTGTTTATTTGACGTTGTTGTTGATTATTTGATGTTGTTTTAGTTGTTGTTGATTATTTGACATTGTTGTTGTTGTTGTTGTTTATTTGATGTTGTTTTAGTTGTTGTTGTTTACTTGACGTTGTTGTTGTTTTTTATTTGACGTTGTTGTTGTTGACATTGTTGTTGTTGTTGTTGTTGTTTATTTGACGTTGTTTTTGTTGTTTATTTGACGTAGTTGTTGTTATTGACGTTGTTGTTGTTGTTGTTGTTTATATGACATTGTTGTTGTTGTTGTTTATTTGACGTTGTTAATGTTGTTGTCGTTGTTGTTGTTGTTTTTGTTATTTATTTGACGTTGTTGTTGTTGTTGTTGTTGTTGTTGTTGTTGTTTTTGTTGTTGTTTGTGGTGGTGTTGTTGTTGTTTATTTGACGTTGTTGTTGTTGTTGTTGTTTATTTGACGTTGTTGTTGTTGTTGTTGTTTATTTGACGTTGTTGTTGTTGATATTATTTATTTGACATTGTTGTTGTTGTTGTTTATTTGACATTGTTGTTGTTGTTGTTGACGTTGTTGTTGTTGTTGTTTATTTGACGTTGTTGTAGTTGTTGTTGTTGTTGTTTATTTGACGTTGTTTTAGTTTGCTGTTGTTTATTTGACGTTGTTGTTGTTGTTGTTGTTTATTTCACGTTGTTGTAGTTGTTGTTTATTTGACGTTGTTATTGTTGTTGTTTATTTGACGTTGTTGTTGTTGTTTATTTGACATTGTTGTTGTTGTTGTTGACGTTGTTGTTCTTGTTTATTTGACGTTGATGTTGATGTTGTTTATTTGATGTTGTTTTAGTTGTTGTTGTTTATTTGACGTTGTTGTTGTTGTTGTTGTTGTTTATTTGATGTTGTTTTAGTTGTTGTTGTTTATTTGACGTTGTTGTTGTTTTTTATTTGACGTTGTTGTTGTTGACATTGTTGTTGTTGTTGTTGTTTATTTGACGTTGTTGTTGTTGTTGTTTATTTGACGTAGTTGTTGTTATTGACATTGTTGTTGTTGTTGTTTATTTGACGTTTTTGTTTTTGTTGATGTTGTTGTTGTTTTTTATTTGACGTTGTTGTTGTTATTTATTTGACGTTGTTGTTGTTGTAATTTTTGTTGTTGTTGTTTATTTGACGTTGTTGTTGTTGTTGTTGTTTATTTGACGTTGTTGTTGTTGTTTATTTGACGTTGTTATTGTTGTTGTTGTAATTTATATGACGTTGTTGTTGTTGTTGACGTTGTTGTTGTTGTTGACGTTGTTGTTGTTGTTATTGTTTATTTAACGTTGTTGTTGTTGTTTTTTATTTGACGTTGTTAATGTTGTTGACGTTGTTGTTGTTGTTTTTGTTGTTTATTTGACGTTGTTGTTGTTGTTGTTGTTTTTGTTGTTGTTATTGTTGTTGTTATTGTTGTTTATTTGACGTTGTTGTTGTTGTTATTTATTTGACGTTGTTGTTGTTGTTTATTTGGCGTTGTTGTTGTTGTTGTTGTTTATTTGACGTTGTTGTTGTTGTTGTTTATTTGACGTTGTTGTTGTTTTTGATGTTGTTGTTGTTGTTTTTTATTTGACGTTGTTGTTGTTGTTGTTGTTGTTTATTTGACGTTTTTGTTGTTGTTATTGTTGTTGTTGTTGTTGTTTATTTGACGTTGTTGTTGTTTATTTGATGTTGTTGTTGTTGTTTATTTGACGTTGTTGTTGTTGTTGTTGTTTATTTGACGTTGTTGTTGGTATTTATTTGACGTTGTTGTTGTTGTTATTGTTTATTTGACGTTGTTGTTGTTGTTGTTGTTGCTTATTTGACATTGTTAATGTTGTTGACGTTGTTGTTGTTGTTTTTGTTATTTATTTGACGTTGTTGTTGTTGTTGTTTTGGTTGTTGTTGGTGACGTTGTTGTTGTTGTTGTTTATTTGAAGTTGTTGTTGTTGTTTATTTGATGTTGTTTTAGATGTTGTTGATTATTTGACGTTGTTGTTGTTGTTGTTGTTGTTTATTTGATGTTGTTTTAGTTGTTGTTGTTTATTTGACGTTGTTGTTTTTTATTTGACGTTGTTGTTGTTGACATTGTTGTTATTGTTGTAGTTTATTTGACGTTGTTTTTGTTGTTTATTTGACATAGTTGTTGTTATTGACGTTGTTGTTGTTGTTGTTTATTTGACGTTTTTGTTATTGTTGATGTTATTGTTGTTGTTGTTTATTTGACGTTGTTGTGGTTTATTTGACATTGTTGTTGTTGTTGTTTATTTGACGTTGTTGTTGTTATTTATTTGACGTTGTTGTTGTTGTTGTTGTTGTTGTTGCTGTTATTATTATTGTTTATTTGACGTTGTTAATGTTGTTGTCGTTGTTGTTGTTGTTTTTGTTATTTATTTGACGTTGTTGTTGTTGTTGTTTATTTGACGTTGTTGTTGTTTTTGATGTTGTTGTTGTTGTTTTTTATTTGACGTTGTTGTTGTTGTTGTTGTTTATTTGACGTTTTTGTTGTTGTTATTGTTGTTGTTGTTGTTTATTTGACGTTGTTGTTGTTTATTTGATGTTGTTGTTGTTTATTTGACGTTGTTGTTGTTGTTGTTGTTGTTGTTTATTTGACGTTGTTGTTGGTATTTATTTGACGTTGTTGTTGTTGTTATTGTTTATTTGACGTTGTTGTTGTTGTTGTTGCTTATTTGACGTTGTTAATATTGTTGACGTTGTTGTTGTTGTTTTTGTTATTTATTTGACGTTGTTGTTGTTGTGTTTTTGGTTGTTGTTGTTGACGTTGTTGTTGTTGTTTATTTGACGTTGTTGTTGTTGTTTATTTGATGTTTTTTTAGATGCTGTTGATTATTTGACGTTGTTGTTGTTGTTGTTGTTTATTTGATGTTGTTTTAGTTGTTGTTGTTTATTTGACGTTGTTGTTTTTTATTTGACGTTGTTGTTGTTGACATTGTTGTTGTTGTTGTAGTTTATTTGACGTTGTTTTTGTTGTTTATTTGACATAGTTGTTGTTATTGACGTTGTTGTTGTTGTTGTTGTTTATTTGACGTTTTTGTTATTGTTGATGTTATTGTTGTTGTTGTTTATTTGACGTTGTTGTTGTTTATTTGACATTGTTGTTGTTGTTGTTTATTTGACGTTGTTGTTGTTGTTGTTTATTTGACGTTGTTGTTGTTATTGACGTTGTTGTTGTTGTTGTTGTTTATTTGACGTTTTTGTTATTGTTGATGTTGTTGTTGTTGTTTTTTATTTGACGTTTTTCTTGTTGTTGTTTATTTGACGTTGTTGTTGAAATTGTTATTGTTGTTGTTTATTTGACGTTGTTGTTGTTGTTGTTTATTTGACGTTGTTGTTGTTGTTTATTTGACGTTGTTGTTGTTGTTGTTTATTTGACGTTGTTGTTGTTATTTATTTGACATTGTTGTTGTTGTTGTTATTGTTTATTTGACGTTGTTTTCGTTGTTGTTTATTTGACGTTGTTAATGTTGTTGACGTTGTTGTTGTTGTTTTTGTTATTTATTTGACGTTGTTGTTTTTGTTGTTGTTATTGTTGGTGTTGTTATTGTTTATTTGACGTTGTTGTTGTTGTTGTTGTTGTTGTTGTTTATTTGGCGTTGTTGTTGTTGTTTATTTGACGTTGTTAATGTTGTTGACGTTGTTGTTGTTGTTGTTTATTTGACGTTGTTGTTGTTGTTATTGTTGTTGTTATTGTTGTTTATTTGACGTTGTTGTTGTTGTTGTTGTTGTTTATTTGACGTTGTTATTGTTGTTGTTGTTGTTTATATGACGTTGTTGTTGTTGTTGACGTTGTTGTTGTTGTTATTGTTTATTTAACGTTGTTGTTGTTGTTGTTTATTTGACGTTGTTAATGTTGTTGACATTGTTGTTGTTGTTTTTGTTGTTTATTTGACGTTGTTGTTGTTGTTGTTGTTTTTGTTGTTTATTTGACGTTGTTTTTGATGTTGTTTTTTTTTATTTCACGTTGTTGTTGTTTATTTGACGTGTTTGTTGTTGTTATTGTTGTTGTTGTTTATTTGACGTTGTTGTTGTTGTTTATTTGACGTTATTGTTGTTGTTTATTTGATGTTGTTGTTGTTGTTGTTTATTTTACGTTGTTGTTGTTATTTATTTGACGTTGTTGTTGTTGTTATTGTTTATTTGACGTTGTTGTTGTTGTTGTTTATTTGACGTTGTTAATGTTGTTGACGTTGTTGTTGTTGTTGTTTTTGTTATTTATTTGACGTTGTTTTTGTTGTTGTTGTTGTTTTTGTTGTTGTTATTGTTGTTGTTATTGTTGTTTATTTGACGTTGTTGTTGTTGTTGTTGTTTATTTGACGTTGTTGTTGTTGTTGTTGTTGTTTATTTGACGTTGTTATTGTTGTTGTTGTTTATTTGACGTTGTTGTTGTTGTTTATTTGATGTTGTTGTTGTTTATTTGACATTGTTGTTGTTGTTGTTGTTGACGTTGTTGTTGTTGTTGTTTATTTGACGTTGTTGTTGATTATTTAACGTTGTTGTTGTTGTTGTTTATTTGGCGTTGTTGTTGTTGTTGTTTTTGTTGTTGTTATTGTTGGTGTTGTTGTTGTTTATTTGACGTTGTTGTTGTTGTTGTTTATTTGGCGTTGTTGTTGTTGATTATTTGACGTTGTTAATGTTGTTGACGTTGTTGTTGTTGTTATTGTTGTTGTTGTTGTTGTTGTTTATTTGACGTTATTGTTGTTGTTGTTGTTTATTTGACTTTGTTATTGTTGTTGTTGTTGTTTATTTGACGTTGTTATTGTTGTTGTTGTTGTTTATATGACGTTGTTGTTGTTGTTGACGTTGTTGTTGTTGTTATTGTTTATTTATCGTTGTTGTTGTTGTTGTTGTTTATTTGACGTTGTTAATGTTGTTGACGTTGTTGTTGTTGTTTTTGTTGTTTATTTGACGTTGTTGTTGTTGTTGTTTTTGTTGTTTATTAGACGTTGTTGTTGTTTTTGATGTTGTTGTTGTTGTTTTTTATTTGACTTTGTTGTTGTTGTTGTTGTTGTTGTTTATTTGACGTTGTTGTTGTTGTTTATTTGACGTTCTTGTTGTTGTTGTTGTTGTTGTTGTTGTTGTTTACTTGACGTTGTTGTTGTTGTTGTTGTTTATTTGACATTATTGTTGTTGATGTTGTTGACGTTGTTGTTGTTGTTTATTTGACGTTGTTGTTGTTTATTTGATGTTGTTTTAGTTGTTGTTGATTATTTGATATTGTTGTTGTTGTTGTTGTCGTTTATTTGATGTTGTTTTAGTTGTTGTTGTTTATTTGACGTTGTTGTTGTTTTTTATTTGACGTTGTTGTTGTTGACATTGTTGTTGTTGTTTATTTGACGTTGTTTTTGTTGTTTATCTGACGTAGTTGTTGTTATTGACGTTGTTGTTGTTGTTGTTGTTTATTTCACGTTTTTGTTATTGTTGATGTTGTTGTTTTTGTTTATTTGACGTTGTTGTTGTTTATTTGACGTTGTTGTTGTTGTTGTTATTGTTTATATGACGTTGTTGTTGTTGTTATTTATTTCACGTTGTTAATGTTGTTGTCGTTGTTGTTGTTGTTTTTGTTATTTATTTGACGTTGTTGTTGTTGTTGTTGTTGTTTTTGTTGTTGTTGTTGTTGGTGGTGGTGGTGTTGTTGTTGTTTATTTGACGTTGTTGTTGTTGTTGTTTATTTGACGTTGTTGTTGTTGTTGTTGTTTATTTGACGTTGTTGTTGTTGTTATTATTTATTTGACGTTGTTGTTGTTGTTTATTTGACATTGTTGTTGTTGTTGTTGTTGACGTTGTTGTTGTTGTTATTTATTTGACGTTGTTGTTGTTGTTGTTATTTATTTGACGTTGTTTTAGTTTGCTGTTGTTTATTTGACGTTGTTGTTGTTGTTGTTTATTTCACGTTGTTGTTGTTGTTGTTGTTGTTGTTGTTTATTTGACGTTGTTATTGTTGTTGTTTATTTGACGTTGTTGTTGTTGTTTATTTGACATTGTTGTTGTTGTTGACGTTGTTGTTGTTGTTGTTGTTGTTTATTTGATGTTGTTTTAGTTGTTATTGTTTATTTGACGTTGTTGTTGTTGTTGTTGTTTATTTGATGTTGTTTTAGTTGTTGTTGTTTATTTGACGTTGTTGTTGTTTTTTATTTGACGTTGTTGTTGTTGACATTGTTGTTGTTGTTGTTTATTTGACGTTGTTGTTGTTGTTGTTGTTGTTTATTTGACGTAGTTGTTGTTATTGACATTGTTGTTGTTGTTGTTTATTTGACGTTTTTGTTGTTGTTGATGTTGTTGTTGTTTTTTATTTGACGTTGTTGTTGTTGTTGTTTATTTGACGTTGTTGTTGTTGTTATTGTTGTTGTTGTTGTTTATTTGACGTTGTTGTTGTTGTTTATTTGACGTTGTTATTCTTGTTGTTGTTGTTTATATGACGTTGTTGTTGTTGTTGACGTTGTTGTTGTTGTTATTGTTTGTTTAACGTTGTTGTTGTTGTTTTTTATTTGACGTTGTTAATGTTTTCACGTTGTTGTTGTTGTTTTTGTTGTTTATTTGACGTTGTTGTTGTTGTTGTTGTTGTTTTTGTTGTTGTTATTGTTGTTGTTATTGTTGTTTATTTGACGTTGTTGTTGTTGTTATTTATTTGACGTTGTTGTTGTTGTTTATTTGGCATTGTTGTTGTTGTTGTTTATTTGACGTTGTTGTTGTTGTTGTTTATTTGACGTTGTTGTTGTTTTTGATGTTGTTGTTGTTGTTTTTTATTTGACGTTGTTGTTGTTGTTGTTGTTTATTTGACGTTTTTGTTGTTGTTATTGTTGTTGTTGTTGTTTATTTGACGTTGTTGTTGTTTATTTGATGTTGTTGTTGTTTATTTGACGTTGTTGTTGTTGTTGTTGTTGTTTATTTGACGTTGTTGTTGGTATTTATTTGACGTTGTTGTTGTTGTTGTTGTTTATTTGACGTTGTTGTTGTTGTTGTTGCTTATTTGACGTTGTTAATATTGTTGACGTTGTTGTTGTTGTTTTTGTTATTTATTTGACGTTGTTGTTGTTGTGTTTTTGGTTGTTGTTGTTGACGTTGTTGTTGTTGTTTATTTGACGTTGTTGTTGTTGTTTATTTGATGTTTTTTTAGATGCTGTTGATTATTTGACGTTGTTGTTGTTGTTGTTGTTTATTTGATGTTGTTTTAGTTGTTGTTGTTTATTTGACGTTGTTGTTTTTTATTTGACGTTGTTGTTGTTGACATTGTTGTTGTTGTTGTAGTTTATTTGACGTTGTTTTTGTTGTTTATTTGACATAGTTGTTGTTATTGACGTTGTTGTTGTTGTTGTTGTTTATTTGACGTTTTTGTTATTGTTGATGTTATTGTTGTTGTTGTTTATTTGACGTTGTTGTTGTTTATTTGACATTGTTGTTGTTGTTGTTTATTTGACGTTGTTGTTGTTGTTGTTTATTTGACGTTGTTGTTGTTATTGACGTTGTTGTTGTTGTTGTTGTTTATTTGACGTTTTTGTTATTGTTGATGTTGTTGTTGTTGTTTTTTATTTGACGTTTTTCTTGTTGTTGTTTATTTGACGTTGTTGTTGAAATTGTTATTGTTGTTGTTTATTTGACGTTGTTGTTGTTGTTGTTTATTTGACGTTGTTGTTGTTGTTTATTTGACGTTGTTGTTGTTGTTGTTTATTTGACGTTGTTGTTGTTATTTATTTGACATTGTTGTTGTTGTTGTTATTGTTTATTTGACGTTGTTTTCGTTGTTGTTTATTTGACGTTGTTAATGTTGTTGACGTTGTTGTTGTTGTTTTTGTTATTTATTTGACGTTGTTGTTTTTGTTGTTGTTATTGTTGGTGTTGTTATTGTTTATTTGACGTTGTTGTTGTTGTTGTTGTTGTTGTTGTTGTTTATTTGGCGTTGTTGTTGTTGTTTATTTGACGTTGTTAATGTTGTTGACGTTGTTGTTGTTGTTGTTGTTGTTGTTTATTTGACGTTGTTGTTGTTGTTATTGTTGTTGTTATTGTTGTTTATTTGACGTTGTTGTTGTTGTTGTTGTTGTTTATTTGACGTTGTTATTGTTGTTGTTGTTTATATGACGTTGTTGTTGTTGTTGACGTTGTTGTTGTTGTTATTGTTTATTTAACGTTGTTGTTGTTGTTGTTTATTTGACGTTGTTAATGTTGTTGACATTGTTGTTGTTGTTTTTGTTGTTTATTTGACGTTGTTGTTGTTGTTGTTGTTTTTGTTGTTTATTTGACGTTGTTTTTGATGTTGTTTTTTTTTATTTGACGTTGTTGTTGTTTATTTGACGTGTTTGTTGTTGTTATTGTTGTTGTTGTTTATTTGACGTTGTTGTTGTTGTTTATTTGACGTTATTGTTGTTGTTTATTTGACGTTGTTGTTGTTATTTATTTGACGTTGTTGTTGTTGTTATTGTTTATTTGACGTTGTTGTTGTTGTTGTTTATTTGACGTTGTTAATGTTGTTGACGTTGTTGTTGTTGTTGTTTTTGTTATTTATTTGACGTTGTTTTTGTTGTTGTTGTTGTTTTTGTTGTTGTTATTGTTGTTGTTATTGTTGTTTATTTGACGTTGTTGTTGTTGTTGTTGTTTATTTGACGTTGTTGTTGTTGTTGTTGTTGTTTATTTGACGTTGTTATTGTTGTTGTTGTTTATTTGACGTTGTTGTTGTTGTTTATTTGATGTTGTTGTTGTTTATTTGACATTGTTGTTGTTGTTGTTGACGTTGTTGTTGTTGTTGTTTATTTGACGTTGTTGTTGATTATTTAACGTTGTTGTTGTTGTTGTTTATTTGACGTTGTTGTTGTTGTTGTTTATTTGACGTTGTTGTTGTGGTTGTTGTTGTTTATTTGACGTTGTTGTTGTTGTTATTATTTATTTGACATTGTTGTTGTTGTTGTTTATTTGACATTGTTGTTGTTGTTGTTTTTGACGTTGTTGTTGTTGTTGTTTATTTGACGTTGTTGTAGTTGTTGTTGTTGTTGTTTATTTGACGTTGTTTTAGTTTGCTGTTGTTTATTTGACGTTGTTGTTGTTGTTGTTGTTTATTTCACGTTGTTGTTGTTGTTGTTGTTGTTTATTTGACGTTGTTATTGTTGTTGTTTATTTGACGTTGTTGTTGTTGTTTATTTGACATTGTTGTTGTTGTTGTTGTTGTTGACGTTGTTGTTGTTGTTTTTTATTTGACGTTGATGTTGATGTTGTTTATTTGATGTTGTTTTAGTTGTTGTTGTTTATTTGACGTTGTTGTTGTTGTTGTTGTTGTTGTTGTTTATTTGATGTTGTTTTAGTTGTTGTTGTTTATTTGACGTTGTTGTTGTTTTTTATTTGACGTTGTTGTTGTTGACATTGTTGTTGTTGTTGTTGTTTATTTGACGTTGTTGTTGTTGTTGTTTATTTGACGTAGTTGTTGTTATTGACATTGTTGTTGTTGTTGTTTATTTGACGTTTTTGTTGTTGTTGATGTTGTTGTTGATGTTGTTGTTGTTTTTTATTTGACGTTGTTGTTGTTGTTTATTTGACGTTGTTGTTGTTGTTATTGTTGTTGTTGTTGTTTATTTGACGTTGTTGTTGTTGTTTATTTGACGTTGTTATTGTTATTGTTGTTGTTTATATGACGTTGTTGTTGTTGACGTTGTTGTTGTTGTTGACGTTGTTGTTGTTGTTATTGTTTATTTAACGTTGTTGTTGTTGTTGTTTTTTATTTGACGTTGTTAATGTTATTGACGTTGTTGTTGTTGTTTTTGTTGTTTATTTGACGTTGTTGTTGTTGTTGTTTTTGTTGTTGTTATTGTTGTTGTTATTGTTGTTTATTTGACGTTGTTGTTGTTGTTATTTATTTGACGTTGTTGTTGTTGTTTATTTGGCGTTGTTGTTGTTGTTGTTGTTTATTTGACGTTGTTGTTGTTGTTGTTTATTTGACGTTGTTGTTGTTTTTGATGTTGTTGTTGTTGTTTTTTATTTGACGTTGTTGTTGTTGTTGTTGTTGTTTATTTGACGTTTTTGTTGTTGTTATTGTTGTTGTTGTTGTTGTTTATTTGACGTTGTTATTGTTTATTTGATGTTGTTGTTGTTGTTTATTTGACGTTGTTGTTGTTGTTGTTGTTGTTTATTTGACGTTGTTGTTGGTATTTATTTGACGTTGTTGTTGTTGTTATTGTTTATTTGACGTTGTTGTTGTTGTTGTTGTTGCTTATTTGAAGTTGTTAATGTTGTTGACGTTGTTGTTGTTGTTTTTGTTATTTATTTGACGTTGTTGTTGTTGTTGTTTTGGTTGTTGTTGTTGACGTTGTTGTTGTTGTTGTTGTTGTTTATTTGACGTTGTTGTTGTTGTTTATTTGATGTTGTTGTTGATTATTTAACGTTGTTGTTGTTGTTGTTTATTTGACGTTGTTGTTGTTGTTGTTTATTTGATGTTGTTGTTGTGGTTGTTGTTGTTTATTTGACGTTGTTGTTGTTGTTATTATTTATTTGACATTGTTGTTGTTGTTGTTTATTTGACATTGTTGTTGTTGTTGTTGTTGACGTTGTTGTTGTTGTTGTTTATTTGACGTTGTTGTAGTTGTTGTTGTTGTTGTTTATTTGACGTTGTTTTAGTTTGCTGTTGTTTATTTGACGTTGTTGTTGTTGTTGTTGTTTATTTCACGTTGTTGTTGTTGTTGTTGTTGTTTATTTGACGTTGTTATTGTTGTTGTTTATTTGACGTTGTTGTTGTTGTTTATTTGACATTGTTGTTGTTGTTGTTGACGTTGTTGTTGTTGTTGTTTATTTGACGTTGATGTTGATGTTGTTTATTTGATGTTGTTTTAGTTGTTGTTGTTTATTTGACGTTGTTGTTGTTGTTGTTGTTGTTGTTGTTTATTTGATGTTGTTTTAGTTGTTGTTGTTTATTTGACGTTGTTGTTGTTTTTTATTTGACGTTGTTGTTGTTGACATTGTTGTTGTTGTTGTTGTTTATTTGACGTTGTTGTTGTTGTTGTTTATTTGACGTAGTTGTTGTTAGTGACATTGTTGTTGTTGTTGTTTATTTGACGTTTTTGTTGTTGTTGATGTTGTTGTTGTTTTTTATTTGACGTTGTTGTTGTTGTTTATTTGACGTTGTTGTTGTTGTTATTGTTGTTGTTGTTGTTTATTTGACGTTGTTGTTGTTGTTTATTTGACGTTGTTATTGTTGTTGTTGTTGTTTATATGACGTTGTTGTTGTTGACGTTGTTGTTGTTGTTGACGTTGTTGTTGTTGTTATTGTTTATTTACTGTTGTTGTTGTTGTTGTTTTTTATTTGACGTTGTTAATGTTATTGACGTTGTTGTTGTTGTTTTTGTTGTTTATTTGACGTTGTTGTTGTTGTTGTTTTTGTTGTTGTTATTGTTGTTGTTGTTGTTGTTTATTTGACGTTGTTGTTGATTATTTAACGTTGTTGTTGTTGTTGTTTATTTGACGTTGTTGTTGTTGTTGTTTATTTGACGTTGTTGTTGTGGTTGTTGTTGTTTATTTGACGTTGTTGTTGTTGTTATTATTTATTTGACATTGTTGTTGTTGTTGTTTATTTGACATTGTTGTTGTTGTTGTTTTTGACGTTGTTGTTGTTGTTGTTTATTTGACGTTGTTGTAGTTGTTGTTGTTGTTGTTTATTTGACGTTGTTTTAGTTTGCTGTTGTTTATTTGACGTTGTTGTTGTTGTTGTTGTTTATTTCACGTTGTTGTTGTTGTTGTTGTTGTTTATTTGACGTTGTTATTGTTGTTGTTTATTTGACGTTGTTGTTGTTGTTTATTTGACATTGTTGTTGTTGTTGTTGTTGTTGACGTTGTTGTTGTTGTTTTTTATTTGACGTTGATGTTGATGTTGTTTATTTGATGTTGTTTTAGTTGTTGTTGTTTATTTGACGTTGTTGTTGTTGTTGTTGTTGTTGTTGTTTATTTGATGTTGTTTTAGTTGTTGTTGTTTATTTGACGTTGTTGTTGTTTTTTATTTGACGTTGTTGTTGTTGACATTGTTGTTGTTGTTGTTGTTTATTTGACGTTGTTGTTGTTGTTGTTTATTTGACGTAGTTGTTGTTATTGACATTGTTGTTGTTGTTGTTTATTTGACGTTTTTGTTGTTGTTGATGTTGTTGTTGATGTTGTTGTTGTTTTTTATTTGACGTTGTTGTTGTTGTTTATTTGACGTTGTTGTTGTTGTTATTGTTGTTGTTGTTGTTTATTTGACGTTGTTGTTGTTGTTTATTTGACGTTGTTATTGTTATTGTTGTTGTTTATATGACGTTGTTGTTGTTGACGTTGTTGTTGTTGTTGACGTTGTTGTTGTTGTTATTGTTTATTTAACGTTGTTGTTGTTGTTGTTTTTTATTTGACGTTGTTAATGTTATTGACGTTGTTGTTGTTGTTTTTGTTGTTTATTTGACGTTGTTGTTGTTGTTGTTTTTGTTGTTGTTATTGTTGTTGTTATTGTTGTTTATTTGACGTTGTTGTTGTTGTTATTTATTTGACGTTGTTGTTGTTGTTTATTTGGCGTTGTTGTTGTTGTTGTTGTTTATTTGACGTTGTTGTTGTTGTTGTTTATTTGACGTTGTTGTTGTTTTTGATGTTGTTGTTGTTGTTTTTTATTTGACGTTGTTGTTGTTGTTGTTGTTGTTTATTTGACGTTTTTGTTGTTGTTATTGTTGTTGTTGTTGTTGTTTATTTGACGTTGTTGTTGTTTATTTGATGTTGTTGTTGTTGTTTATTTGACGTTGTTGTTGTTGTTGTTGTTGTTTATTTGACGTTGTTGTTGGTATTTATTTGACGTTGTTGTTGTTGTTATTGTTTATTTGACGTTGTTGTTGTTGTTGTTGTTGCTTATTTGAAGTTGTTAATGTTGTTGACGTTGTTGTTGTTGTTTTTGTTATTTATTTGACGTTGTTGTTGTTGTTGTTTTGGTTGTTGTTGTTGACGTTGTTGTTGTTGTTGTTGTTGTTTATTTGACGTTGTTGTTGTTGTTTATTTGATGTTGTTGTTGATTATTTAACGTTGTTGTTGTTGTTGTTTATTTGACGTTGTTGTTGTTGTTGTTTATTTGATGTTGTTGTTGTGGTTGTTGTTGTTTATTTGACGTTGTTGTTGTTGTTATTATTTATTTGACATTGTTGTTGTTGTTGTTTATTTGACATTGTTGTTGTTGTTGTTGTTGACGTTGTTGTTGTTGTTGTTTATTTGACGTTGTTGTAGTTGTTGTTGTTGTTGTTTATTTGACGTTGTTTTAGTTTGCTGTTGTTTATTTGACGTTGTTGTTGTTGTTGTTGTTTATTTCACGTTGTTGTTGTTGTTGTTGTTGTTTATTTGACGTTGTTATTGTTGTTGTTTATTTGACGTTGTTGTTGTTGTTTATTTGACATTGTTGTTGTTGTTGTTGACGTTGTTGTTGTTGTTGTTTATTTGACGTTGATGTTGATGTTGTTTATTTGATGTTGTTTTAGTTGTTGTTGTTTATTTGACGTTGTTGTTGTTGTTGTTGTTGTTGTTGTTTATTTGATGTTGTTTTAGTTGTTGTTGTTTATTTGACGTTGTTGTTGTTTTTTATTTGACGTTGTTGTTGTTGACATTGTTGTTGTTGTTGTTGTTTATTTGACGTTGTTGTTGTTGTTGTTTATTTGACGTAGTTGTTGTTAGTGACATTGTTGTTGTTGTTGTTTATTTGACGTTTTTGTTGTTGTTGATGTTGTTGTTGTTTTTTATTTGACGTTGTTGTTGTTGTTTATTTGACGTTGTTGTTGTTGTTATTGTTGTTGTTGTTGTTTATTTGACGTTGTTGTTGTTGTTTATTTGACGTTGTTATTGTTGTTGTTGTTGTTTATATGACGTTGTTGTTGTTGACGTTGTTGTTGTTGTTGACGTTGTTGTTGTTGTTATTGTTTATTTACTGTTGTTGTTGTTGTTGTTTTTTATTTGACGTTGTTAATGTTATTGACGTTGTTGTTGTTGTTTTTGTTGTTTATTTGACGTTGTTGTTGTTGTTGTTTTTGTTGTTGTTATTGTTGTTGTTATTGTTGTTTATTTGACGTTGTTGTTGTTGTTATTTATTTGACGTTGTTGTTGTTGTTTATTTGGCGTTGTTGTTGTTGTTGTTGTTGTTTATTTGACGTTGTTGTTGTTGTTGTTTATTTGACGTTGTTGTTGTTTTTGATGTTGTTGTTGTTGTTTTTTATTTGACGTTGTTGTTGTTGTTGTTGTTGTTGTTTATTTGACGTTTTTGTTGTTGTTATTGTTGTTGTTGTTGTTGTTTATTTGACGTTGTTGTTGTTTATTTGATGTTGTTGTTGTTGTTTATTTGACGTTGTTGTTGTTGTTGTTGTTTATTTGACGTTGTTGTTGGTATTTATTTGACGTTGTTGTTGTTGTTATTGTTTATTTGACGTTGTTGTTGTTGTTGTTGTTGCTTATTTGAAGTTTTTAATGTTGTTGACGTTGTTGTTGTTGTTTTTGTTATTTATTTGACGTTGTTGTTGTTGTTGTTTTGGTTGTTGTTGTTGACGTTGTTGTTGTTGTTGTTTATTTGACGTTGTTGTTGTTGTTTATTTGATGTTGTTTTAGATGTTGTTGATTATTTGACGTTGTTGTTGTTGTTGTTGTTTATTTGATGTTGTTTTAGTTGTTGTTGTTTATTTGACGTTGTTGTTTTTTATTTGACGTTGTTGTTGTTGACATTGTTGTTGTTGTTGTAGTTTATTTCACGTTGTTTTTGTTGTTTATTTGACATAGTTGTTGTTATTGACGTTGTTGTTGTTGTTGTTGTTTATTTGACGTTTTTGTTATTGTTGATGTTATTGTTGTTGTTGTTTATTTGACGTTGTTGTTGTTTATTTGACATTGTTGTTGTTGTTGTTTATTTGACGTTGTTGTTTTTATTTATTTGACGTTGTTGTTGTTGTTGTTGTTGTTGTTGCTGTTATTATTATTGTTTATTTGACGTTGTTAATGTTGTTGTCGTTGTTGTTGTTGTTTTTGTTATTTATTTGACGTTGTTGTTGTTGTTGTTGTTGGTGGTGGTGGTGTTGTTTATTTGACGTTGTTGTTGTTGTTGTTTATTTGACGTTGTTGTTGTTGTTGTTGTTTATTTGACGTTGTTGTTGTTGTTATTATTTATTTGACGTTGTTGTTGTTTATTTGACATTGTTGTTGTTGTTTTTGTTGACGTTGTTGTTGTTTATATGACGTTGTTGTTGTTTATTTGATGTTTTTTTAGTTGTTGTTGTTTATTTGACGTTGTTGTTGTTGTTGTTGTTGTTGTTTATTTGATGTTGTTTTAGTTGTTGTTGTTTATTTGACGTCGTTGTTTTTTTTTTATTTGACGTTGTTTTTGTTGACATTGTTGTTGTTGTTGTTTATTTGACGTTGTTGTGGTTGTTGTTTATTTGACGTAGTTGTTGTTATTGACATTGTTGTTGTTGTTGTTTATTTGACGTTTTTGTTATTGTTGATGTTGTTGTTGTTGTTTTTTATTTGACGTTTTTCTTGTTGTTGTTTATTTGACGTTGTTGTTGTTGTTGTTATTGCTGTTGTTGTTGTTTATTTGACGTTGTTGTTGTTGTTGTTGTTTATTTGACGTTGTTGTTGTTGTTTATTTGACGTTGTTGTTGTTGTTGTTGTTTATTTGACGTTGTTGTTGTTATTTATTTGACGTTGTTGTTGTTGTTATTGTTTATTTGACGTTGTTTTTGTTGTTGTTTCTTATTTGACGTTGTTAATGTTGTTGTTGTTGTTGTTGTTGTTCTTTATTTGACGTTGTTAATGTTGTTGACGTTGTTGTTGTTGTTTTTGTTATTTATTTGACGTTGTTGTTGTTTTTGTTGTTGTTATTGTTGGTGTTGTTGTTGTTTATTTGACGTTGTTGTTGTTGTTGTTTATTTGGCGTTGTTGTTGTTGATTATTTGACGTTGTTAATGTTGTTGACGTTGTTGTTGTTGTTGTTATTGTTGTTGTTGTTGTTGTTTATTTGACGTTATTGTTGTTGTTGTTGTTTATTTGACTTTGTTATTGTTGTTGTTGTTGTTTATTTGACGTTGTTATTGTTGTTGTTGTTGTTTATATGACGTTGTTGTTGTTGTTGACGTTGTTGTTGTTGTTATTGTTTATTTATCGTTGTTGTTGTTGTTGTTTATTTGACGTTGTTAATGTTGTTGACGTTGTTGTTGTTGTTTTTGTTGTTTATTTGACGTTGTTGTTGTTGTTGTTGTTTTTGTTGTTTATTTGACGTTGTTGTTGTTTTTGATGTTGTTGTTGTTGTTTTTTATTTGACTTTGTTGTTGCTGTTGTTGTTGTTGTTTATTTGACGTTGTTGTTGTTGTTTATTTGACGTTCTTGTTGTTGTTGTTGTTGTTTACTTGACGTTGTTGTTGTTGTTGTTTATTTGACATTATTGTTGTTGTTGTTGTTGTTGACGTTGTTGTTGTTGTTGTTTATTTGACGTTGTTGTTGTTTATTTGATGTTGTTTTAGTTGTTGTTGATTATTTGACATTGTTGTTGTTGTTGTTGTTGTCGTTTATTTGATGTTGTTTTAGTTGTTGTTGTTTATTTGACGTTGTTGTTGTTTTTAATTTGACGTTGTTGTTGTTGTTGTTGTTGTTTATTTGACGTTGTTTTTGTTGTTTATTTGACGTAGTTGTTGTTATTGACGTTGTTGTTGTTGTTGTTGTTGTTGTTGTTGTTGTTTATTTCACGTTTTTGTTATTGTTGATGTTGTTGTTTTTGTTTATTTGACGTTGTTGTTGTTTATTTGACGTTGTTGTTGTTGTTGTTATTGTTTATATGACGTTGTTGTTGTTGTTATTTATTTGACGTTGTTAATGTTGTTGTCGTTGTTGTTATTGTTTTTGTTATTTATTTGACGTTGTTGTTGTTGTTGTTGTTGTTTTTGTTGTTGTTGTTGTTGGTGGTGGTGGTGTTGTTGTTGTTTATTTGACGTTGTTGTTGTTGTTGTTTATTTGACGTTGTTGTTGTTGTTGTTGTTTATTTGACGTTGTTGTTGTTGTTATTATTTATTTGACGTTGTTGTTGTTGTTTATTTGACATTGTTGTTGTTGTTGTTGTTGACGTTGTTGTTGTTGTTATTTATTTGACGTTGTTGTTGTTGTTGTTGTTTATTTGACGTTGTTTTAGTTTGCTGTTGTTTATTTGACGTTGTTGTTGTTGTTGTTGTTTATTTCACGTTGTTGTTGTTGTTGTTGTTGTTTATTTGACGTTGTTATTGTTGTTGTTTATTTGACGTTGTTGTTGTTGTTTATTTGACATTGTTGTTGTTGTTGACGTTGTTGTTGTTGTTGTTGTTTATTTGATGTTGTTTTAGTTGTTGTTGTTTATTTGACGTTGTTGTGGTTGTTGTTTATTTGACGTAGTTGTTGTTATTGACATTGTTGTTGTTGTTGTTTATTTGACGTTTTTGTTATTGTTGATGTTGTTGTTGTTGTTTTTTATTTGACGTTTTTCTTGTTGTTGTTTATTTGACGTTGTTGTTGTTGTTGTTATTGCTGTTGTTGTTGTTTATTTGACGTTGTTGTTGTTGTTGTTGTTGTTTATTTGACGTTGTTGTTGTTGTTTATTTGACGTTGTTGTTGTTGTTGTTGTTTATTTGACGTTGTTGTTGTTATTTATTTGACGTTGTTGTTGTTGTTATTGTTTATTTGACGTTGTTTTTGTTGTTGTTTCTTATTTGACGTTGTTAATGTTGTTGTTGTTGTTGTTGTTGTTCTTTATTTGACGTTGTTAATGTTGTTGACGTTGTTGTTGTTGTTTTTGTTATTTATTTGACGTTGTTGTTGTTTTTGTTGTTGTTATTGTTGGTGTTGTTGTTGTTTATTTGACGTTGTTGTTGTTGTTGTTTATTTGGCGTTGTTGTTGTTGATTATTTGACGTTGTTAATGTTGTTGACGTTGTTGTTGTTGTTGTTATTGTTGTTGTTGTTGTTGTTTATTTGACGTTATTGTTGTTGTTGTTGTTTATTTGACTTTGTTATTGTTGTTGTTGTTGTTTATTTGACGTTGTTATTGTTGTTGTTGTTGTTTATATGACGTTGTTGTTGTTGTTGACGTTGTTGTTGTTGTTATTGTTTATTTATCGTTGTTGTTGTTGTTGTTTATTTGACGTTGTTAATGTTGTTGACGTTGTTGTTGTTGTTTTTGTTGTTTATTTGACGTTGTTGTTGTTGTTGTTGTTTTTGTTGTTTATTTGACGTTGTTGTTGTTTTTGATGTTGTTGTTGTTGTTTTTTATTTGACTTTGTTGTTGTTGTTTATTTGACGTTGTTGTTGTTGTTTATTTGACGTTCTTGTTGTTGTTGTTGTTGTTTACTTGACGTTGTTGTTGTTGTTGTTTATTTGACATTATTGTTGTTGTTGTTGTTGTTGACGTTGTTGTTGTTGTTGTTTATTTGACGTTGTTGTTGTTTATTTGATGTTGTTTTAGTTGTTGTTGATTATTTGACATTGTTGTTGTTGTTGTTGTTGTCGTTTATTTGATGTTGTTTTAGTTGTTGTTGTTTATTTGACGTTGTTGTTGTTTTTAATTTGACGTTGTTGTTGTTGTTGTTGTTGTTGTTTATTTGACGTTGTTTTTGTTGTTTATTTGACGTAGTTGTTGTTATTGACGTTGTTGTTGTTGTTGTTGTTGTTGTTGTTTATTTCACGTTTTTGTTATTGTTGATGTTGTTGTTTTTGTTTATTTGACGTTGTTGTTGTTTATTTGACGTTGTTGTTGTTGTTGTTATTGTTTATATGACGTTGTTGTTGTTGTTATTTATTTGACGTTGTTAATGTTGTTGTCGTTGTTGTTATTGTTTTTGTTATTTATTTGACGTTGTTGTTGTTGTTGTTGTTGTTTTTGTTGTTGTTGTTGTTGGTGGTGGTGGTGTTGTTGTTGTTTATTTGACGTTGTTGTTGTTGTTGTTTATTTGACGTTGTTGTTGTTGTTGTTGTTTATTTGACGTTGTTGTTGTTGTTATTATTTATTTGACGTTGTTGTTGTTGTTTATTTGACATTGTTGTTGTTGTTGTTGTTGACGTTGTTGTTGTTGTTATTTATTTGACGTTGTTGTTGTTGTTGTTGTTTATTTGACGTTGTTTTAGTTTGCTGTTGTTTATTTGACGTTGTTGTTGTTGTTGTTGTTTATTTCACGTTGTTGTTGTTGTTGTTGTTGTTTATTTGACGTTGTTATTGTTGTTGTTTATTTGACGTTGTTGTTGTTGTTTATTTGACATTGTTGTTGTTGTTGACGTTGTTGTTGTTGTTGTTGTTTATTTGATGTTGTTTTAGTTGTTGTTGTTTATTTGACGTTGTTGTTGTTGTTGTTTATTTGATGTTGTTTTAGTTGTTGTTTATTTGACGTTGTTGTTGTTTTTTATTTGACGTTGTTGTTGTTGACATTGTTGTTGTTGTTGTTTATTTGACGTTGTTGTTGTTGTTGTTGTTTATTTGACGTAGTTGTTGTTATTGACATTGTTGTTGTTGTTGTTTATTTGACGTTTTTGTTGTTGTTGATGTTGTTGTTGTTTTTTATTTGACGTTGTTGTTGTTGTTGTTTATTTGACGTTGTTGTTGTTGTTATTGTTGTTGTTGTTTATTTGACGTTGTTGTTGTTGTTTATTTGACGTTGTTATTGTTGTTGTTGTTGTTTATATGACGTTGTTGTTGTTGTTGACGTTGTTGTTGTAGTTGACGTTGTTGTTGTTGTTATTGTTTATTTAACGTTGTTGTTGTTGTTTTTTATTTGACGTTGTTAATGTTTTCACGTTGTTGTTGTTGTTTTTGTTGTTTATTTGACGTTGTTGTTGTTGTTGTTGTTGTTGTTTTTGTTGTTGTTATTGTTGTTGTTATTGTTGTTTATTTGACGTTGTTGTTGTTGTTATTTATTTGACGTTGTTGTTGTTGTTTATTTGGCATTGTTGTTGTTGTTGTTTATTTGACGTTGTTGTTTTTGTTGTTTATTTGACGTTGTTGTTGTTTTTGATGTTGTTGTTGTTGTTTTTTATTTGACGTTGTTGTTGTTGTTGTTGTTTATTTGACGTTTTTGTTGTTGTTATTGTTGTTGTTGTTGTTTATTTGACGTTGTTGTTGTTTATTTGATGTTGTTGTTGTTGTTTATTTGACGTTGTTGTTGTTGTTGTTGTTGTTTATTTGACGTTGTTGTTGGTATTTATTTGACGTTGTTGTTGTTGTTATTGTTTATTTGACGTTGTTGTTGTTGTTGTTGCTTATTTGACGTTGTTAATATTGTTACGTTGTTGTTGTTGTTTTTGTTATTTATTTGACGTTGTTGTTGTTGTGTTTTTGGTTGTTGTTGTTGACGTTGTTGTTGTTGTTTATTTGACGTTGTTGTTGTTGTTGTTTATTTGATGTTGTTTTAGATGCTGTTGATTATTTGACGTTGTTGTTGTTGTTGTTTATTTGATGTTGTTTTAGTTGTTGTTGTTTATTTGACGTTGTTGTTTTTTATTTGACGTTGTTGTTGTTGACATTGTTGTTGTTGTTGTAGTTTATTTGACGTTGTTTTTGTTGTTTATTTGACATAGTTGTTGTTATTGACGTTGTTGTTGTTGTTGTTGTTGTTTATTTGACGTTTTTGTTATTGTTGATGTTATTGTTGTTGTTGTTTATTTGACGTTGTTGTTGTTTATTTGACATTGTTGTTGTTGTTGTTTATTTGACGTTGTTGTTGTTGTTTATTTGACGTTGTTATTATTGTTGTTGTTGTTTATATGACGTTGTTGTTGTTGTTGACGTTGTTGTTGTTGTTGACGTTGTTGTTGTTGTTATTGTTTATTTAACATTGTTGTTGTTGTTTTTTATTTGACGTTGTTAATGTTTTCACGTTGTTGTTGTTGTTTTTGTTGTTTATTTGATGTTGTTGTTGTTGTTGTTGTTTTTGTTGTTGTTATTGTTGTTGTTATTGTTGTTTATTTGACGTTGTTGTTGTTATTTATTTGACGTTGTTGTTGTTGTTTATTTGGCGTTGTTGTTGTTGTTGTTTATTTGACGTTGTTGTTGTTGTTGTTTATTTGACGTTGTTGTTGTTTTTGATGTTGTTGTTGTTGTTTTTTATTTGACGTTGTTGTTGTTGTTGTTGTTTATTTGACGTTTTTGTTGTTGTTATTGTTGTTGTTGTTGTTTATTTGACGTTGTTGTTGTTGTTGTTGTTTATTTGACGTTGTTGTTGGTATTTATTTGACGTTGTTGTTGTTGTTATTGTTTATTTGACGTTGTTGTTATTGTTGTTGCTTATTTGACGCTGTTAATGTTGTTGACGTTGTTGTTGTTGTTTTTGTTATTTATTTGACGTTGTTGTTGTTGTGTTTTTGGTTGTTGTTGTTGACGTTGTTGTTGTTGTTGTTTATTTGACGTTGTTGTTGTTGTTTATTTGATGTTGTTTTAGATGCTGTTGATTATTTGACGTTGTTGTTGTTGTTGTTTATTTGATGTTGTTTTAGTTGTTGTTGTTTATTTGACGTTATTGTTTTTTATTTGACGTTGTTGTTGTTGACATTGTTGTTGTTGTTGTAGTTTATTTGACGTTGTTTTTGTTGTTTATTTGACATAGTTGTTGTTATTGACGTTGTTGTTGTTGTTGTTGTTGTTTATTTGACGTTTTTGTTATTGTTGATGTTATTGTTGTTGTTGTTTATTTGACGTTGTTGTTGTTTATTTGACATTGTTGTTGTTGTTGTTTATTTGACGTTGTTGTTGTTATTTATTTGACGTTGTTGTTGTTGTTGTTGTTATTGTTGTTGTTGTTGTTGTTGTTGTTGTTGTTATTATTATTGTTTATATGACGTTGTTGTTGTTGTTGTTATTTATTTGACGTTGTTAATGTTGTTGTCGTTGTTGTTGTTGTTTTTGTTATTTATTTGACGTTGTTGTTGTTGTTGTTGTTGGTGGTGGTGGTGTTGTTTATTTGACGTTGTTGTTGTTGTTGTTTATTTGACGTTGTTGTTGTTGTTGTTGTTTATTTGACGTTGTTGTTGTTGTTATTATTTATTTGACGTTGTTGTTGTTTATTTGACATTGTTGTTTTTGTTGTTGTTGTTGACGTTGTTGTTGTTTATATGACGTTGTTGTTGTTGTTGTTTATTTGATGTTTTTTTAGTTGTTGTTGTTTATTTGACGTTGTTGTTGTTGTTGTTGTTGTTTATTTGATGTTGTTTTAGTTGTTGTTGTTTATTTGACGTTGTTGTTGTTTTTTATTTGACGTTGTTTTTGTTGACATTGTTGTTGTTGTTGTTTATTTGACGTTGTTGTGGTTGTTGTTTATTTGACGTAGTTGTTGTTATTGACATTGTTGTTGTTGTTGTTTATTTGACGTTTTTGTTATTGTTGATGTTGTTGTTGTTGTTTTTTATTTGACGTTTTTCTTGTTGTTGTTTATTTGACGTTGTTGTTGTTGTTGTTGTTTATTTGACGTTGTTGTTGTTGTTTATTTGACATTGTTGTTGTTGTTATTTATTTGACGTTGTTGTTGTTATTTATTTGACGTTGTTGTTGTTGTTATTGTTTATTTGACGTTGTTTTTGTTGTTGTTTTTTATTTGACGTTGTTAATGTTGTTGTTGTTGTTGTTGTTCTTCTTTATTTGACGTTGTTAATGTTGTTGACGTTGTTGTTGTTATTTTTGTTATTTATTTGACGTTGTTGTTGTTGTTGTTGTTTTTGTTGTTGTTATTGTTGGTGTTGTTGTTTATTTGACATTGTTGTTGTTGTTGTTTATTTGGCGTTGTTGTTGTGTATTATTTGACGTTGTTAATGTTGTTGACGTTGTTGTTGTTGTTATTGTTGTTGTTGTTGTTGTTGTTTATTTGACGTTATTGTTGTTGTTGTTGTTTATTTGACGCTGTTATTGTTGTTGTTGTTGTTTATTTGACGTTGTTATTGTTGTTGTTGTTGTTTATATGACGTTGTTGTTGTTGTTGACGTTGTTGTTGTTGTTATTGTTTATTTATCGTTGTTGTTGTTGTTGTTTATTTGACGTTGTTAATGTTGTTGACGTTGTTGTTGTTGTTTTTGTTGTTTATTTGACGTTGTTGTTGTTGTTGTTTTTGTTGTTTATTTGACGTTGTTGTTGTTTTTGATGTTGTTGTTGTTGTTTTTTATTTGACTTTGTTGTTGTTGTTGTTGTTTATTTGACGTTGTTGTTGGTATTTATTTGACGTTGTTGTTGTTGTTATTGTTTATTTGACGTTGTTGTTATTGTTGTTGCTTATTTGACGCTGTTAATGTTGTTGACGTTGTTGTTGTTGTTTTTGTTATTTATTTGACGTTGTTGTTGTTGTGTTTTTGGTTGTTGTTGTTGACGTTGTTGTTGTTGTTGTTTATTTGACGATGTTGTTGTTGTTTATTTGATGTTGTTTTAGATGCTGTTGATTATTTGACGTTGTTGTTGTTGTTGTTTATTTGATGTTGTTTTAGTTGTTGTTGTTTATTTGACGTTATTGTTTTTTATTTGACGTTGTTGTTGTTGACATTGTTGTTGTTGTTGTAGTTTATTTGACGTTGTTTTTGTTGTTTATTTGACATAGTTGTTGTTATTGACGTTGTTGTTGTTGTTGTTGTTGTTTATTTGACGTTTTTGTTATTGTTGATGTTATTGTTGTTGTTGTTTATTTGACGTTGTTGTTGTTTATTTGACATTGTTGTTGTTGTTGTTTATTTGACGTTGTTGTTGTTATTTATTTGACGTTGTTGTTGTTGTTGTTGTTGTTGTTGTTGTTGTTATTATTATTGTTTATATGACGTTGTTGTTGTTGTTGTTATTTATTTGACGTTGTTAATGTTGTTGTCGTTGTTGTTGTTGTTTTTGTTATTTATTTGACGTTGTTGTTGTTGTTGTTGTTGGTGGTGGTGGTGTTGTTTATTTGACGTTGTTGTTGTTGTTGTTTATTTGACGTTGTTGTTGTTGTTGTTGTTTATTTGACGTTGTTGTTGTTGTTATTATTTATTTGACGTTGTTGTTGTTTATTTGACATTGTTGTTGTTGTTGTTGTTGTTGTTGACGTTGTTGTTGTTTATATGACGTTGTTGTTGTTGTTGTTTATTTGATGTTTTTTTAGTTGTTGTTGTTTATTTGACGTTGTTGTTGTTGTTGTTGTTGTTTATTTGATGTTGTTTTAGTTGTTGTTGTTTATTTGACGTTGTTGTTGTTTTTTATTTGACGTTGTTTTTGTTGACATTGTTGTTGTTGTTGTTTATTTGACGTTGTTGTGGTTGTTGTTTATTTGACGTAGTTGTTGTTATTGACATTGTTGTTGTTGTTGTTTATTTGACGTTTTTGTTATTGTTGATGTTGTTGTTGTTGTTTTTTATTTGACGTTTTTCTTGTTGTTGTTTATTTGACGTTGTTGTTGTTGTTGTTGTTTATTTGACGTTGTTGTTGTTGTTTATTTGACATTGTTGTTGTTGTTATTTATTTGACGTTGTTGTTGTTATTTATTTGACGTTGTTGTTGTTGTTATTGTTTATTTGACGTTGTTTTTGTTGTTGTTTTTTATTTGACGTTGTTAATGTTGTTGTTGTTGTTGTTCTTCTTTATTTGACGTTGTTAATGTTGTTGACGTTGTTGTTGTTATTTTTGTTATTTATTTGACGTTGTTGTTGTTGTTGTTGTTTTTGTTGTTGTTATTGTTGGTGTTGTTGTTGTTTATTTGACATTGTTGTTGTTGTTGTTTATTTGGCGTTGTTGTTGTGTATTATTTGACGTTGTTAATGTTGTTGACGTTGTTGTTGTTGTTATTGTTATTGTTGTTGTTGTTGTTTATTTGACGTTATTGTTGTTGTTGTTGTTTATTTGACGCTGTTATTGTTGTTGTTGTTGTTTATTTGACGTTGTTATTGTTGTTGTTGTTGTTTATATGACGTTGTTGTTGTTGTTGACGTTGTTGTTGTTGTTATTGTTTATTTATCGTTGTTGTTGTTGTTGTTTATTTGACGTTGTTAATGTTGTTGACGTTGTTGTTGTTGTTTTTGTTGTTTATTTGACGTTGTTGTTGTTGTTGTTTTTGTTGTTTATTTGACGTTGTTGTTGTTTTTGATGTTGTTGTTGTTGTTTTTTATTTGACTTTGTTGTTGTTGTTGTTGTTTATTTGACGTTGTTGTTGGTATTTATTTGACGTTGTTGTTGTTGTTATTGTTTATTTGACGTTGTTGTTATTGTTGTTGCTTATTTGACGCTGTTAATGTTGTTGACGTTGTTGTTGTTGTTTTTGTTATTTATTTGACGTTGTTGTTGTTGTGTTTTTGGTTGTTGTTGTTGACGTTGTTGTTGTTGTTGTTTATTTGACGATGTTGTTGTTGTTTATTTGATGTTGTTTTAGATGCTGTTGATTATTTGACGTTGTTGTTGTTGTTGTTTATTTGATGTTGTTTTAGTTGTTGTTGTTTATTTGACGTTATTGTTTTTTATTTGACGTTGTTGTTGTTGACATTGTTGTTGTTGTTGTAGTTTATTTGACGTTGTTTTTGTTGTTTATTTGACATAGTTGTTGTTATTGACGTTGTTGTTGTTGTTGTTTATTTGACGTTTTTGTTATTGTTGATGTTATTGTTGTTGTTGTTTATTTGACGTTGTTGTTGTTTATTTGACATTGTTGTTGTTGTTGTTTATTTGACGTTGTTGTTGTTATTTATTTGACGTTGTTGTTGTTGTTGTTGTTGTTGTTGTTGTTGTTGTTGTTGTTATTATTATTGTTTATATGACGTTGTTGTTGTTATTTATTTGACGTTGTTAATGTTGTTGTCGTTGTTGTTGTTGTTTTTGTTATTTATTTGACGTTGTTGTTGTTGTTGTTGTTGGTGGTGGTGGTGTTGTTTATTTGACGTTGTTGTTGTTGTTGTTTATTTGACGTTGTTGTTGTTGTTGTTGTTTATTTGACGTTGTTGTTGTTGTTATTATTTATTTGACGTTGTTGTTGTTTATTTGACATTGTTGTTGTTGTTGTTGTTGTTGACGTTGTTGTTGTTTATATGACGTTGTTGTTGTTGTTGTTTATTTGATGTTTTTTTAGTTGTTGTTGTTTATTTGACGTTGTTGTTGTTGTTGTTGTTGTTTATTTGATGTTGTTTTAGTTGTTGTTGTTTATTTGACGTTGTTGTTGTTTTTTATTTGACGTTGTTTTTGTTGACATTGTTGTTGTTGTTGTTTATTTGACGTTGTTGTGGTTGTTGTTTATTTGACGTAGTTGTTGTTATTGACATTGTTGTTGTT
The DNA here is from genome assembly GCA_948472305.1 of Vicia faba. Taxonomy (NCBI): domain Eukaryota; kingdom Viridiplantae; phylum Streptophyta; class Magnoliopsida; order Fabales; family Fabaceae; genus Vicia; species Vicia faba. Next base: position 458,007,188 of record OX451740.1, read on the forward strand.
GTTGTTTATTTGACGTTTTTGTTATTGTTGATGTTGTTGTTGTTGTTTTTTATTTGACGTTTTTCTTGTTGTTGTTTATTTGACGTTGTTGTTGTTGTTGTTGTTTATTTGACGTTGTTGTTGTTGTTTATTTGACATTGTTGTTTTTGTTATTTATTTGACGTTGTTGTTGTTATTTATTTGACGTTGTTGTTGTTGTTATTGTTTATTTGACGTTGTTTTTGTTGTTGTTTTTTATTTGACGTTGTTAATGTTGTTGTTGTTGTTGTTCTTCTTTATTTGACGTTGTTAATGTTGTTGACGTTGTTGTTGTTGTTTTTGTTATTTATTTGACGTTGTTGTTGTTGTTGTTGTTGTTTTTGTTGTTGTTATTGTTGGTGTTGTTGTTGTTTATTTGACATTGTTGTTGTTGTTGTTTATTTGGCGTTGTTGTTGTGTATTATTTGACGTTGTTAATGTTGTTGACGTTGTTGTTGTTGTTATTGTTGTTGTTGTTGTTGTTGTTTATTTGACGTTATTGTTGTTGTTGTTGTTTATTTGACGCTGTTATTGTTGTTGTTGTTGTTTATTTGACGTTGTTATTGTTGTTGTTGTTGTTTATATGACGTTGTTGTTGTTGTTGACGTTGTTGTTGTTGTTATTGTTTATTTATCGTTGTTGTTGTTGTTGTTTATTTGACGTTGTTAATGTTGTTGACGTTGTTGTTGTTGTTTTTGTTGTTTATTTGACGTTGTTGTTGTTGTTGTTTTTGTTGTTTATTTGACGTTGTTGTTGTTTTTGATGTTGTTGTTGTTGTTTTTTATTTGACTTTGTTGTTGTTGTTGTTGTTTATTTGATGTTGTTGTTGTTGTTTATTTGACGTTCTTGTTGTTGTTGTTGTTGTTTACTTGACGTTGTTGTTGTTGTTGTTGTTTATTTGACATTATTGTTGTTGTTGTTGTTGTTGACGTTGTTGTTGTTGTTGTTTATTTGACGTTGTTGTTGTTTATTTGATGTTGTTTTAGTTGTTGTTGATTATTTGACATTGTTGTTGTTGTAGTTGTCGTTTATTTGATGTTGTTTTAGTTGTTGTTGTTTATTTGACGTTGTTGTTGTTTTTTATTTGACGTTGTTGTTGTTGACATTGTTGTTGTTGTTGTTGTTGTTGTTGTTTATTTGACGTTGCTTTTGTTGTTTATTTGACGTAGTTGTTGTTATTGACGTTATTGTTGTTGTTGTTATTGTTGTTGTTTATTTCACGTTTTTGTTATTGTTGATGTTGTTGTTGTTGTTTATTTGACGTTGTTGTTGTTTATTTGACGTTGTTGTTGTTGTTGTTATTGTTTATATGACGTTGTTGTTGTTGTTATTTATTTGACGTTGTTAATGTTGTTGTCGTTGTTGTTGTTGTTTTTGTTATTTATTTGACGTTGTTGTTGTTGTTGTTGTTGTTTTTGTTGTTGTTGTTGTTGGTGGTGGTGGTGTTGTTGTTGTTTATTTGACGTTGTTGTTGTTGTTGTTTATTTGACGTTGTTGTTGTTGTTGTTGTTTATTTGACGTTGTTGTTGTTGTTATTATTTATTTGACGTTGTTGTTGTTGTTTATTTGACATTGTTGTTGTTGTTGTTGACGTTGTTGTTGTTGTTATTTATTTAACGTTGTTGTTGTTGTTTATTTGACGTTGTTTTAGTTTGTTGTTGTTTATTTGACGTTGTTGTTGTTTATTTCACGTTGTTGTTGTTGTTGTTGTTGTTTATTTGACGTTGTTATTGTTGTTGTTTATTTGACGTTGTTGTTGTTGTTGTTGTTTATTTGACGTTGTTGTTGTTGTTTATTTGACATTGTTGTTTTTGTTATTTATTTGACGTTGTTGTTGTTATTTATTTGACGTTGTTGTTGTTGTTATTGTTTATTTGACGTTGTTTTTGTTGTTGTTTTTTATTTGACGTTGTTAATGTTGTTGTTGTTGTTGTTCTTCTTTATTTGACGTTGTTAATGTTGTTGACGTTGTTGTTGTTGTTTTTGTTATTTATTTGACGTTGTTGTTGTTGTTGTTGTTGTTTTTGTTGTTGTTATTGTTGGTGTTGTTGTTGTTTATTTGACATTGTTGTTGTTGTTGTTTATTTGGCGTTGTTGTTGTGTATTATTTGACGTTGTTAATGTTGTTGACGTTGTTGTTGTTGTTATTGTTGTTGTTGTTGTTGTTGTTTATTTGACGTTATTGTTGTTGTTGTTGTTTATTTGACGCTGTTATTGTTGTTGTTGTTGTTTATTTGACGTTGTTATTGTTGTTGTTGTTGTTTATATGACGTTGTTGTTGTTGTTGACGTTGTTGTTGTTGTTATTGTTTATTTATCGTTGTTGTTGTTGTTGTTTATTTGACGTTGTTAATGTTGTTGACGTTGTTGTTGTTGTTTTTGTTGTTTATTTGACGTTGTTGTTGTTGTTGTTTTTGTTGTTTATTTGACGTTGTTGTTGTTTTTGATGTTGTTGTTGTTGTTTTTTATTTGACTTTGTTGTTGTTGTTGTTGTTTATTTGATGTTGTTGTTGTTGTTTATTTGACGTTCTTGTTGTTGTTGTTGTTGTTTACTTGACGTTGTTGTTGTTGTTGTTGTTTATTTGACATTATTGTTGTTGTTGTTGTTGTTGACGTTGTTGTTGTTGTTGTTTATTTGACGTTGTTGTTGTTTATTTGATGTTGTTTTAGTTGTTGTTGATTATTTGACATTGTTGTTGTTGTAGTTGTCGTTTATTTGATGTTGTTTTAGTTGTTGTTGTTTATTTGACGTTGTTGTTGTTTTTTATTTGACGTTGTTGTTGTTGACATTGTTGTTGTTGTTGTTGTTGTTGTTGTTTATTTGACGTTGCTTTTGTTGTTTATTTGACGTAGTTGTTGTTATTGACGTTGTTGTTGTTGTTGTTATTGTTGTTGTTTATTTCACGTTTTTGTTATTGTTGATGTTGTTGTTGTTGTTTATTTGACGTTGTTGTTGTTTATTTGACGTTGTTGTTGTTGTTGTTATTGTTTATATGACGTTGTTGTTGTTGTTATTTATTTGACGTTGTTAATGTTGTTGTCGTTGTTGTTGTTGTTTTTGTTATTTATTTGACGTTGTTGTTGTTGTTGTTGTTGTTTTTGTTGTTGTTGTTGTTGGTGGTGGTGGTGTTGTTGTTGTTTATTTGACGTTGTTGTTGTTGTTGTTTATTTGACGTTGTTGTTGTTGTTGTTGTTTATTTGACGTTGTTGTTGTTGTTATTATTTATTTGACGTTGTTGTTGTTGTTTATTTGACATTGTTGTTGTTGTTGTTGACGTTGTTGTTGTTGTTATTTATTTAACGTTGTTGTTGTTGTTTATTTGACGTTGTTTTAGTTTGTTGTTGTTTATTTGACGTTGTTGTTGTTTATTTCACGTTGTTGTTGTTGTTGTTGTTGTTTATTTGACGTTGTTATTGTTGTTGTTTATTTGACGTTGTTGTTGTTGTTTATTTGACATTGTTGTTATTGTTGTTGTTGACGTTGTTGTTGTTGTTGTTGTTTATTTGATGTTGTTTTAGTTGTTGTTGTTTATTTGACGTTGTTGTTGTTGTTGTTGTTGTTTATTTGATGTTGTTTTAGTTGTTGTTGTTTATTTGACGTTGTTGTTTTTTTTTTATTTGACGTTGTTGTTGTTGACATTGTTGTTGTTGTTGTAGTTTATTTGACGTTGTTTTTGTTGTTTATTTGACATAGTTGTTGTTATTGACGTTGTTGTTGTTGTTGTTGTTGTTTATTTAACGTTTTTGTTATTGTTGATGTTATTGTTGTTGTTGTTTATTTGACGTTGTTGTTGTTTATTTGACATTGTTGTTGTTGTTGTTTATTTGACGTTGTTGTTGTTGTTTATTTGACTTTGTTATTGTTGTTATTGTTGTTTATATGACGTTGTTGTTGTTGTTGACGTTGTTGTTGTTGTTGACGTTGTTGTTGTTGTTGTTATTGTTTATTTAACGTTGTTGTTGTTGTTTTCTATTTGACGTTGTTAATGTTTTCACGTTGTTGTTGTTGTTTTTGTTGTTTATTTGACGTTGTTGTTTTTGTTGTTGTTGTTTTTGTTGTTGTTATTGTTGTTGTTATTGTTGTTTATTTGACGTTGTTGTTGTTGTTATTTATTTGACGTTGTTGTTGTTGTTTATTTGGCGTTGTTGTTGTTGTTGTTTATTTGACGTTGTTGTTGTTGTTGTTTATTTGACGTTGTTGTTGTTTTTGATGTTGTTGTTGTTGTTTTTTATTTGACGTTGTTGTTGTTGTTGTTGTTTATTTGACGTTTTTGTTGTTGTTATTGTTGTTGTTGTTGTTTATTTGACGTTGTTGTTGTTTATTTGATGTTGTTGTTATTGTTTATTTGACATTGTTGTTGTTGTTGTTGTTGTTTATTTGACGTTGTTGTTGGTATTTATTTGACGTTGTTGTTGTTGTTATTGTTTATTTGACGTTGTTGTTATTGTTGTTGCTTATTTGACGTTGTTAATGTTGTTGACGTTATTGTTGTTGTTTTTGTTATTTATTTGACGTTGTTGTTGTTGTGTTTTTGGTTGTTGTTGTTGACGTTGTTGTTGTTGTTGTTTATTTGACGTTGTTGTTGTTGTTGTTTATTTGATGTTGTTTTAGATGCTGTTGATTATTTGACGTTGTTGTTGTTATTTATTTGATGTTGTTTTAGTTGTTGTTGTTTATTTGACGTTGTTGTTTTTTATTTGACGTTGTTGTTGTTGACATTGTTGTTGTTGTTGTAGTTTATTTGACGTTGTTTTTGTTGTTTATTTGACATAGTTGTTGTTATTGACGTTGTTGTTGTTGTTGTTTATTTGACGTTTTTGTTATTGTTGATGTTATTGTTGTTGTTGTTTATTTGACGTTGTTGTTGTTTATTTGACATTGTTGTTGTTGTTGTTTATTTGACGTTGTTGTTGTTATTTATTTGACGTTGTTGTTGTTGTTGTTGTTGTTGTTGTTGTTGTTATTATTATTGTTTATATGAAGTTGTTGTTGTTGTTGTTATTTATTTGACGTTGTTAATGTTGTTGTCGTTGTTGTTGTTGTTTTTGTTATTTATTTGACGTTGTTGTTGTTGTTGTTGTTGGTGGTGGTGGTGTTGTTTATTTGACGTTGTTGTTGTTGTTGTTTATTTGACGTTGTTGTTGTTGTTGTTTATTTGACGTTGTTGTTGTTGTTATTATTTATTTGACGTTGTTGTTGTTTATTCGACATTGTTGTTGTTGTTGTTGACGTTGTTGTTGTTTATATGACGTTGTTGTTGTTGTTGTTGTTTATTTGATGTTTTTTTAGTTGTTGTTGTTTATTTGACGTTGTTGTTGTTGTTGTTGTTGTTGTTTATTTGATGTTGTTTTAGTTGTTGTTGTTTATTTGACGTTGTTGTTGTTTTTTATTTGAGGTTGTTTTTGTTGACATTGTTGTTGTTGTTGTTTATTTGACGTTGTTGTGGTTGTTGTTTATTTGACGTAGTTGTTGTTATTGACATTGTTGTTGTTGTTATTTATTTGACGTTTTTGTTATTGTTGATGTTGTTGTTGTTGTTTTTTATTTGACGTTTTTCTTGTTGTTGTTTATTTGACGTTGTTGTTGTTGTTGTTGTTATTGCTGTTGTTGTTGTTGTTTATTTGACGTTGTTGTTGTTGTTGTTGTTTATTTGACGTTGTTGTTGTTGTTGTTTATTTGACATTGTTGTTGTTGTTATTTATTTGACGTTGTTGTTGTTATTTATTTGACGTTGTTGTTGTTGTTATTGTTTATTTGACGTTGTTTTTGTTGTTGTTTTTTATTTGACGTTGTTAATGTTGTTGTTGTTGTTGTTGTTCTTTATTTGACGTTGTTAATGTTGTTGACGTTGTTGTTGTTGTTTTTGTTATTTATTTGACGTTGTTGTTGTTGTTGTTATTGTTGGTGTTGTTGTTGTTTATTTGACATTGTTGTTGTTGTTGTTGTTTATTTGGCGTTGTTGTTGTTGATTATTTGACGTTGTTAATGTTGTTGACGTTGTTGTTGTTGTTATTGTTGTTGTTGTTGTTGTTTATTTGACGTTATTGTTGTTGTTGTTGTTTATTTGACGCTGTTATTGTTGTTGTTGTTGTTTATTTGACGTTGTTATTGTTGTTGTTGTTGTTGTTGTTTATATGACGTTGTTGTTGTTGTTGACGTTGTTGTTGTTGTTATTGTTTATTTATCGTTGTTGTTGTTGTTGTTGTTTATTTGACGTTGTTGTTGTTGTTGTTGTTGTTGTTGTTGTTGTTGTTGTTTATTTGACGTTGTTATTGTTGTTGTTTATTTGACGTTGTTGTTGTTGTTTATTTGACATTGTTGTTATTGTTGTTGTTGACGTTGTTGTTGTTGTTGTTGTTTATTTGATGTTGTTTTAGTTGTTGTTGTTTATTTGACGTTGTTGTTGTTGTTGTTGTTGTTTATTTGATGTTGTTTTAGTTGTTGTTGTTTATTTGACGTTGTTGTTGTTTTTTATTTGACGTTGTTGTTGTTGACATTGTTGTTGTTGTTGTAGTTTATTTGACGTTGTTTTTGTTGTTTATTTGACATAGTTGTTGTTATTGACGTTGTTGTTGTTGTTGTTGTTGTTTATTTGACGTTTTTGTTATTGTTGATGTTATTGTTGTTGTTGTTTATTTGACGTTGTTGTTGTTTATTTGACATTGTTGTTGTTGTTGTTTATTTGACGTTGTTGTTGTTGTTTATTTGACTTTGTTATTGTTGTTGTTGTTGTTTATATGACGTTGTTGTTGTTGTTGACGTTGTTGTTGTTGTTGACGTTGTTGTTGTTGTTGTTATTGTTTATTTAACGTTGTTGTTGTTGTTTTCTATTTGACGTTGTTAATGTTTTCACGTTGTTGTTGTTGTTTTTGTTGTTTATTTGACGTTGTTGTTTTTGTTGTTGTTGTTTTTGTTGTTGTTATTGTTGTTGTTATTGTTGTTTATTTGACGTTGTTGTTGTTGTTATTTATTTGACGTTGTTGTTGTTGTTTATTTGGCGTTGTTGTTGTTGTTGTTTATTTGACGTTGTTGTTGTTGTTGTTTATTTGACGTTGTTGTTGTTTTTGATGTTGTTGTTGTTGTTTTTTATTTGACGTTGTTGTTGTTGTTGTTGTTTATTTGACGTTTTTGTTGTTGTTATTGTTGTTGTTGTTGTTTATTTGACGTTGTTGTTGTTTATTTGATGTTGTTGTTATTGTTTATTTGACATTGTTGTTGTTGTTGTTGTTGTTTATTTGACGTTGTTGTTGGTATTTATTTGACGTTGTTGTTGTTGTTATTGTTTATTTGACGTTGTTGTTATTGTTGTTGCTTATTTGACGTTGTTAATGTTGTTGACGTTATTGTTGTTGTTTTTGTTATTTATTTGACGTTGTTGTTGTTGTGTTTTTGGTTGTTGTTGTTGACGTTGTTGTTGTTGTTGTTTATTTGACGTTGTTGTTGTTGTTTATTTGATGTTGTTTTAGATGCTGTTGATTATTTGACGTTGTTGTTGTTATTTATTTGATGTTGTTTTAGTTGTTGTTGTTTATTTGACGTTGTTGTTTTTTATTTGACGTTGTTGTTGTTGACATTGTTGTTGTTGTTGTAGTTTATTTGACGTTGTTTTTGTTGTTTATTTGACATAGTTGTTGTTATTGACGTTGTTGTTGTTGTTGTTTATTTGACGTTTTTGTTATTGTTGATGTTATTGTTGTTGTTGTTTATTTGACGTTGTTGTTGTTTATTTGACATTGTTGTTGTTGTTGTTTATTTGACGTTGTTGTTGTTATTTATTTGACGTTGTTGTTGTTGTTGTTGTTGTTGTTGTTGTTGTTGTTATTATTATTGTTTATATGACGTTGTTGTTGTTGTTGTTGTTATTTATTTGACGTTGTTAATGTTGTTGTCGTTGTTGTTGTTGTTTTTGTTATTTATTTGACGTTGTTGTTGTTGTTGTTGTTGGTGGTGGTGGTGTTGTTTATTTGACGTTGTTGTTGTTGTTGTTGTTTATTTGACGTTGTTGTTGTTGTTGTTTATTTGACGTTGTTGTTGTTGTTATTATTTATTTGACGTTGTTGTTGTTTATTCGACATTGTTGTTGTTGTTGTTGTTGACGTTGTTGTTGTTTATATGACGTTGTTGTTGTTGTTGTTTATTTGATGTTTTTTTAGTTGTTGTTGTTTATTTGACGTTGTTGTTGTTGTTGTTGTTGTTTATTTGATGTTGTTTTAGTTGTTGTTGTTTATTTGACGTTGTTGTTGTTTTTTATTTGAGGTTGTTTTTGTTGACATTGTTGTTGTTGTTGTTTATTTGACGTTGTTGTGGTTGTTGTTTATTTGACGTAGTTGTTGTTATTGACATTGTTGTTGTTGTTATTTATTTGACGTTTTTGTTATTGTTGATGTTGTTGTTGTTGTTTTTTATTTGACGTTTTTCTTGTTGTTGTTTATTTGACGTTGTTGTTGTTGTTGTTATTGCTGTTGTTGTTGTTGTTTATTTGACGTTGTTGTTGTTGTTGTTGTTTATTTGACGTTGTTGTTGTTGTTTATTTGACATTGTTGTTGTTGTTATTTATTTGACGTTGTTGTTGTTATTTATTTGACGTTGTTGTTGTTGTTATTGTTTATTTGACGTTGTTTTTGTTGTTGTTTTTTATTTGACGTTGTTAATGTTGTTGTTGTTGTTGTTGTTCTTTATTTGACGTTGTTAATGTTGTTGACGTTGTTGTTGTTGTTTTTGTTATTTATTTGACGTTGTTGTTGTTGTTGTTATTGTTGGTGTTGTTGTTGTTTATTTGACATTGTTGTTGTTGTTGTTGTTGTTTATTTGGCGTTGTTGTTGTTGATTATTTGACGTTGTTAATGTTGTTGACGTTGTTGTTGTTGTTATTGTTGTTGTTGTTGTTGTTTATTTGACGTTATTGTTGTTGTTGTTGTTTATTTGACGCTGTTATTGTTGTTGTTGTTGTTTATTTGACGTTGTTATTGTTGTTGTTGTTGTTGTTGTTGTTTATATGACGTTGTTGTTGTTGTTGACGTTGTTGTTGTTGTTATTGTTTATTTATCGTTGTTGTTGTTGTTGTTGTTGTTTATTTGACGTTGTTAATGTTGTTGACGTTGTTGTTGTTGTTTTTGTTGTTTATTTGACGTTGTTGTTGTTGTTGTTTTTGTTGTTTATTTGACGTTGTTGTTGTTTTTGATGTTGTTGTTGTTGTTTTTTATTTGACTTTGTTGTTGTTGTTGTTGTTGTTGTTTATTTGACGTTGTTGTTGTTGTTGTTGTTGTTGTTTATTTGACGTTCTTGTTGTTGTTGTTGTTTACTTGACGTTGTTGTTGTTGTTGTTGTTGTTTATTTGACATTATTGTTGTTGTTGTTGTTGTTGACGTTGTTGTTGTTGTTGTTGTTTATTTGACGTTGTTGTTGTTTATTTGATGTTGTTTTAGTTGTTGTTGATTATTTGACATTGTTGTTGTTGTTGTTGTCGTTTATTTGATGTTGTTTTAGTTGTTGTTGTTTATTTGACAGTGTTGTTGTTTTTTATTTGACGTTGTTGTTGTTGTTGTTGTTTATTTGAAGTTGCTTTTGTTGTTTATTTGACGTAGTTGTCGTTATTGACGTTGTTGTTGTTGTTGTTGTTTATTTCACGTTTTTGTTATTGTTGATGTTGTTGTTGTTGTTTATTTGACGTTGTTGTTGTTTATTTGACGTTGTTGTTGTTTATTTGACGTTGTTGTTGTTGTTGTTATTGTTTATATGACGTTGTTGTTGTTGTTATTTATTTGACGTTGTTAATATTGTTGTCGTTGTTGTTGTTGTTTTTGTTATTTATTTGACGTTGTTGTTGTTGTTGTTGTTGTTGTTTTTGTTGTTGTTGTTGGTGGTGGTGGTGTTGTTGTTGTTGTTTATTTGACGTTGTTGTTGTTGTTGTTTATTTGACGTTGTTGTTGTTGTTGTTGTTTATTTGACGTTGTTGTTGTTGTTATTATTTATTTGACGTTGTTGTTGTTGTTTATTTGACATTGTTGTTGTTGTTGTTGTTGACGTTGTTGTTGTTGTTATTTATTTGACGTTGTTGTTGTTGTTGTTGTTTATTTGACGTTGTTTTAGTTTGTTGTTGTTTATTTGACGTTGTTGTTGTTGTTGTTTATTTCACATTGTTGTTGTTGTTGTTGTTGTTTATTTGACGTTCTTATTGTTGTTGTTTATTTGACGTTGTTGTTGTTGTTTATTTGACATTGTTGTTATTGTTGTTGTTGACGTTGTTGTTGTTGTTGTTGTTTATTTGATGTTGTTTTAGTTGTTGTTGTTTATTTGACGTTGTTGTTGTTGTTTATTTGATGTTGTTTTAGTTGTTGTTGTTTATTTGACGTTGTTGTTGTTTTTTATTTGACGTTGTTGTTGACATTGTTGTTGTTGTTGTTTATTTGACGTTGTTGTTGTTGTTGTTTATTTGACGTTGTTGTTGTTATTGACATTGTTGTTGTTGTTGTTTATTTGACGTTTTTGTTGTTGTTGATGTTGTTGTTGTTTTTTATTTGACGTTGTTGTTGTTGTTGTTGTTTATTTGACGTTGTTGTTGTTGTTATTGTTGTTGTTGTTGTTTATTTGGCGTTGTTGTTGTTGTTGATTATTTGACGTTGTTGTTGTTGTTTATTTGACGTTGTTATTGTTGTTGTTGTTGTTTATATGACGTTGTTGTTGTTGTTGACGTTGTTGTTGTTGTTATTGTTTATTTAACGTTGTTGTTGTTGTTTTTTATTTGACGTTGTTAATGTTGTTGACGTTGTTGTTGTTGTTTTTGTTGTTTATTTGACGTTGTTGTTGTTGTTGTTGTTTTTGTTGTTGTTATTGTTGTTGTTGTTGTTGTTGTTTATTTGACATTGTTGTTGTTGTTATTTATTTGACGTTGTTGTTGTTGTTGTTTATTTGACGTTGTTGTTGTTGTTGTTTATTTGACGTTGTTGTTGTTGTTGTTTATTTGACGTTGTTGTTGTTTTTGATGTTGTTGTTGTTGTTGTTTATTTGACGTTGTTGTTGTTGTTGTTTATATGACGTTGTTGTTGTTGTTGACGTTGTTGTTGTTGTTGACGTTGTTGTTGTTGTTATTGTTTATTTAACGTTGTTGTTGTTGTTTTTTATTTGACGTTGTTAATGTTGTTGACGTTGTTGTTGTTGTTTTTGTTGTTTATTTGACTTTGTTATTGTTGTTGTTTTTGTTGTTGTTATTGTTGTTGTTATTGTTGTTTATTTGACGTTGTTGTTGTTGTTATTTATTTGACGTTGTTGTTGTTGTTTATTTGGCGTTGTTGTTGTTGTTGTTTATTTGACGTTGTTGTTGTTGTTGTTTATTTGACTTTGTTGTTGTTTTTGATGTTGTTGTTGTTGTTTTTTATTTGACGTTGTTGTTGTTGTTGTTGTTGTTTATTTGACGTTTTTGTTGTTGTTATTGTTGTTGTTGTTGTTGTTGTTTATTTGACGTTGTTGTTGTTTATTTGATGTTGTTGTTGTTGTTTAGTTGACGTTGTTGTTGTTGTTGTTGTTTATTTGACGTTGTTGTTGGTATTTATTTGACGTTGTTGTTGTTGTTATTGTTTATTTGACGTTGTTATTGTTGTTGTTGCTTATTTGACGTTGTTAATGTTGTTGACGTTGTTGTTGTTGTTTTTGTTATTTATTTGACGTTGTTGTTGTTGTTTTGGTTGTTGTTGTTGACGTTGTTGTTGTTGTTGTTTATTTGACGTTGTTGTTGTTGTTAATTTGATTTTGTTTTAGATGTTGTTGATTATTTGACGTTGTTGTTGTTGTTGTTGTTGTTTATTTGATGTTGTTTTAGTTGTTGTTGTTTATTTGACGTTGTTGTTTTTTATTTGACGTTGTTGTTGTTGACATTGTTGTTGTTGTTGTAGTTTATTTGATGTTGTTTTTGTTGTTTATTTGACATAGTTGTTGTTATTGACGTTGTTGTTGTTGTTGTTGTTTATTTGACGTTTTTGTTATTGTTGATGTTATTGTTGTTGTTGTTTATTTGACGTTGTTGTTATTTATTTGACATTGTTGTTGTTGTTGTTTATTTGACGTTGTTGTTGTTATTTATTTGACGTTGTTGTTGTTGTTGTTGTTGTTGTTGTTGTTGTTGCTGTTATTATTATTGTTTATTTGACGTTGTTAATGTTGTTGTCGTCGTTGTTGTTGTTTTTGTTATTTATTTGACGTTGTTGTTGTTGTTGTTGTTGGTGGTGGTGGTGTTGTTTATTTGACGTTGTTGTTGTTGTTGTTGTTTATTTGACGTTGTTGTTGTTGTTGTTTATTTGACGTTGTTGTTGTTGTTATTATTTATTTGACGTTGTTGTTGTTTATTTGACATTGTTGTTGTTGTTGTTGTTGACGTTGTTGTTGTTTATATGACGTTGTTGTTGTTGTTTATTTGATGTTTTTTTAGTTGTTGTTGTTTATTTGACGTTGTTGTTGTTGTTGTTGTTGTTTATTTGATGTTGTTTTAGTTGTTGTTGTTTATTTGACGTCGTTGTTTTTTTTTTATTTGACGTTGTTTTTGTTGACATTGTTGTTGTTGTTGTTTATTTGACGTTGTTGTGGTTGTTGTTTATTTGACGTAGTTGTTGTTATTGACATTGTTGTTGTTGTTGTTTATTTGACGTTTTTGTTATTGTTGATGTTGTTGTTGTTGTTTTTTATTTGACGTTTTTCTTGTTGTTGTTTATTTGACGTTGTTGTTGTTGTTGTTGTTGTAGTTTATTTGACGTTGTTGTTGTTGTTTATTTGACGTTGTTGTTGTTGTTGTTTATTTGACGTTGTTGTTGTTATTTATTTGACGTTGTTGTTGTTGTTATTGTTTATTTGACGTTGTTTTTGTTGTTGTTTCTTATTTGACGTTGTTAATGTTGTTGTTGTTGTTGTTGTTGTTGTTCTTTATTTGACGTTGTTAATGTTGTTGACGTTGTTGTGGTTGTTTTTGTTATTTATTTGACGTTGTTGTTGTTGTTGTTGTTGTTTTTGTTGTTGTTATTGTTGGTGTTGTTGTTGTTTATTTGACGTTGTTGTTGTTGTTATTTATTTGGCGTTGTTGTTGTTGATTATTTGACGTTGTTAATGTTGTTGACGTAGTTGTTGTTGTTATTGTTGTTGTTGTTGTTGTTGTTTATTTGACGTTATTGTTGTTGTTGTTGTTTATTTGACTTTGTTATTGTTGTTGTTGTTGTTTATTTGACGTTGTTATTGTTGTTGTTGTTGTTTATATGACGTTGTTGTTGTTGTTGACGTTGTTGTTGTTGTTATTGTTTATTTATCGTTGTTGTTGTTGTTGTTGTTTATTTGACGTTGTTAATGTTGTTGACGTTGTTGTTGTTGTTTTTGTTATTTATTTGACGTTGTTAATGTTGTTGTTTTTGTTGTTTATTTGACGTTGTTGTTGTTTTTGATGTTGTTGTTGTTGTTTTTTATTTGACTTTGTTGTTGTTGTTGTTGTTGTTTATTTGACGTTGTTGTTGTTGTTTATTTGACGTTCTTGTTGTTGTTGTTGTTGTTGTTTACTTGACGTTGTTGTTGTTGTTGTTGTTTATTTGACATTATTGTTGTTGTTGACGTTGTTGTTGTTGTTGTTTATTTGACGTTGTTGTTGTTTATTTGATGTTGTTTTAGTTGTTGTTGATTATTTGACATTGTTGTTGTTGTTGTTGTCGTTTATTTGATGTTGTTTTAGTTGTTGTTGTTTATTTGACGTTGTTGTTGTTTTTTATTTGACGTTGTTGTTGTTGACATTGTTGTTGTTGTTGTTGTTTATTTGACGTTGTTTTTGTTGTTTATTTGACGTAGTTGTTGTTATTGACGTTGTTGTTGTTGTTGTTGTTTATTTCACGTTTTTGTTATTGTTGATGTTGTTGTTTTTGTTTATTTGACGTTGTTGTTGTTTATTTGACGTTGTTGTTGTTGTTATTGTTTATATGACGTTGTTGTTGTTGTTATTTATTTGACGTTGTTAATGTTGTTGTCGTTGTTGTTGTTGTTTTTGTTATTTATTTGACGTTGTTGTTGTTGTTGTTGTTGTTGTTGTTTTTGTTGTTGTTGTTGTTGGTGGTGGTGGTGTTATTGTTGTTTATTTGACGTTGTTGTTGTTGTTATTTATTTGACGTTGTTGTTGTTGTTGTTGTTGTTTATTTGACGTTGTTGTTGTTGTTATTATTTATTTGACGTTGTTGTTTTTGTTTATTTGACATTGTTGTTGTTGTTGTTGACGTTGTTGTTGTTGTTATTTATTTGACGTTGTTGTTGTTGTTGTTTATTTGCTGTTGTTTATTTGACGTTGTTGTTGTTGTTGTTGTTTATTTCACGTTGTTGTTGTTGTTGTTGTTGTTGTTGTTGTTTATTTGACGTTGTTATTGTTGTTGTTTATTTGACGTTGTTGTTGTTGTTTATTTGACATTGTTGTTGTTGTTGTTGACGTTGTTGTTGTTGTTGTTTATTTGATGTTGTTTTAGTTGTTGTTGTTTATTTGACGTTGTTGTTGTTGTTGTTGTTGTTTATTTGATGTTGTTTTAGTTGTTGTTGTTTATTTGACGTTGTTGTTGTTTTTTATTTGACGTTGTTGTTGTTGACATTGTTGTTGTTGTTGTTCATTTGACGTTGTTGTTGTTGTTGTTTATTTGACGTAGTTGTTGTTATTGACATTGTTGTTGTTGTTGTTTATTTGACGTTTTTGTTGTTGTTGATGTTGTTGTTGTTTTTTATTTGACGTTGTTGTTGTTGTTGTTTATTTGACGTTGTTGTTGTTGTTATTGTTGTTGTTGTTGTTGTTTATTTGACGTTGTTGTTGTTTATTTGACGTTGTTATTGTTGTTGTTGTTGTTTATATGATGTTGTTGTTGTTGTTGACGTTGTTGTTGTTGTTGACGTTGTTGTTGTTGTTATTGTTTATTTAACGTTGTTGTTGTTGTTTTTTATTTGACGTTGTTAATGTTTTCACGTTGTTGTTGTTGTTTTTGTTGTTTATTTGACGTTGTTGTTGTTGTTGTTGTTGTTTTTGTTGTTGGTATTGTTGTTGTTATTGTTGTTTATTTGACGTTGTTGTTGTTATTTATTTGACGTTGTTGTTGTTGTTTATTTGGCGTTGTTGTTGTTGTTGTTTATTTGACGTTGTTGTTGTTGTTGTTTATTTGACGTTGTTGTTGTTTTTGATGTTGTTGTTGTTGTTTTTTATTTGACGTTGTTGTTGTTGTTGTTTATTTGACGTTTTTGTTGTTGTTTATTTGACGTTGTTGTTGTTGTTGTTGTTTATTTGACGTTGTTGTTGGTATTTATTTGACGTTGTTGTTGTTGTTATTGTTTATTTGACGTTGTTGTTGTTGTTGTTGCTTATTTGACGTTGTTAATATTGTTGACGTTGTTGTTGTTGTTTTTGTTATTTATTTGACGTTGTTGTTGTTGTGTTTTTGGTTGTTGTTGTTGACGTTGTTGTTGTTGTTGTTTATTTGACGTTGTTGTTGTTGTTTATTTGATGTTGTTTTAGATGTTGTTGATTATTTGACGTTGTTGTTGTTGTTTATTTGATGTTGTTTTAGTTGTTGTTGTTTATTTGACGTTGTTGTTTTTTATTTGACGTTGTTGTTGTTGACATTGTTGTTGTTGTTGTAGTTTATTTGACGTTGTTTTTGTTGTTTATTTGACATAGTTGTTGTTATTGACGTTGTTGTTGTTGTTGTTGTTTATTTGACGTTTTTGTTATTGTTGATGTTATTGTTGTTGTTGTTTATTTGACGTTGTTGTTGTTTATTTGACATTGTTGTTGTTGTTGTTTATTTGACGTTGTTGTTGTTGTTTATTTGACGTTGTTATTGTTGTTGTTGTTGTTTATATGACGTTGTTGTTGTTGTTGACGTTGTTGTTGTTGTTGACGTTGTTGTTGTTGTTATTGTTTATTTAACGTTGTTGTTGTTGTTTTTTATTTGACGTTGTTAATGTTTTCACGTTGTTGTTGTTGTTTTTGATGTTTATTTGACGTTGTTGTTGTTGTTGTTGTTGTTTTTGTTGTTGTTATTGTTGTTGTTATTGTTGTTTATTTGACGTTGTTGTTGTTGTTATTTATTTGACGTTGTTGTTGTTTATTTGGCGTTGTTGTTGTTGTTGTTTATTTGACGTTGTTGTTGTTGTTGTTTATTTGACGTTGTTGTTGTTTTTGATGTTGTTGTTGTTGTTTTTTATTTGATGTTGTTGTTGTTGTTGTTGTTTATTTGACGTTTTTGTTGTTGTTATTGTTGTTGTTGTTGTTTATTTGACGTTGTTGTTGTTTATTTGATGTTCTTGTTTTTGTTTATTTGACGTTGTTGTTGTTGTTATTGTTGTTTATTTGACGTTGTTGTTGGTATTTATTTGACGTTGTTGTTGTTGTTATTGTTTATTTGACGTTGTTGTTGTTGTTATTGTTGTTGTTGTTGTTTATTTGACGTTGTTGTTGTTGTTTATTTGACGTTGTTATTGTTGTTGTTGTTGTTTATATGACGTTGTTGTTGTTGTTGACGTTGTTGTTGTTGTTGACGTTGTTGTTGTTGTTATTGTTTATTTAACGTTGTTGTTGTTGTTTTTTATTTGACGTTGTTAATGTTTTCACGTTGTTGTTGTTGTTTTTGTTGTTTATTTGACGTTGTTGTTGTTGTTGTTGTTGTTGTTTTTGTTGTTGTTATTGTTGTTGTTATTGTTGTTTATTTGACGTTGTTGTTGTTGTTATTTATTTGACGTTGTTGTTGTTGTTTATTTGGCGTTGTTGTTGTTTATTTGACGTTGTTGTTGTTGTTGTTTATTTGACGTTGTTGTTGTTTTTGATGTTGTTGTTGTTGTTTTTTATTTGACGTTGTTGTTGTTGTTGTTGTTTATTTGACGTTTTTGTTGTTGTTATTGTTATTGTTGTTGTTTATTTGACGTTGTTGTTGTTTATTTGAGGTTGTTGTTGTTGTTGTTTATTTGACGTTGTTGTTGTTGTTGTTGTTTATTTGACGTTGTTGTTGGTATTTATTTGACGTTGTTGTTGTTGTTATTGTTTATTTGACGTTGTTGTTGTTGTTGTTGTTGCTTATTTGACGTTGTTAATATTGTTGACGTTGTTGTTGTTGTTTTTGTTATTTATTTGACGTTGTTGTTGTTGTGTTTTTGGTTGTTGTTGTTGACGTTGTTGTTGTTGTTGTTTATTTGACGTTGTTGTTGTTGTTTATTTGATGTTGTTTTAGATGTTGTTGATTATTTGACGTTGTTGTTGTTGTTGTTTATTTGATGTTGTTTTAGTTGTTGTTGTTTATTTGACGTTGTTGTTTTTTATTTGACGTTGTTGTTGTTGACATTGTTGTTGTTGTTGTAGTTTATTTGACGTTGTTTTTGTTGTTTATTTGACATAGTTGTTGTTATTGACGTTGTTGTTGTTGTTGTTGTTGTTGTTTATTTGACGTTTTTGTTATTGTTGATGTTATTGTTGTTGTTGTTTATTTGACGTTGTTGTTGTTTATTTGACATTGTTGTTGTTGTTGTTTATTTGACGTTGTTGTTGTTATTTATTTGACGTTGTTGTTGTTGTTGTTGTTGTTGTTGTTGTTGTTGTTGTTGTTGTTATTATTATTGTTTATATGACGTTGTTGTTGTTGTTGTTTGTTATTTATTTGACGTTGTTGTTGTTGTTGTTGTTGGTGGTGGTGGTGTTGTTTATTTGACGTTGTTGTTGTTGTTGTTTATTTGACGTTGTTGTTGTTGTTGTTGTTTATTTGACGTTGTTGTTGTTGTTATTATTTATTTGACGTTGTTGTTGTTTATTTGACATTGTTGTTGTTGTTGTTGTTGTTGTTGACGTTGTTGTTGTTTATATGACGTTGTTGTTGTTGTTGTTTATTTGATGTTTTTTTAGTTGTTGTTGTTTATTTGACGTTGTTGTTGTTGTTGTTGTTGTTTATTTGATGTTGTTTTAGTTGTTGTTGTTTATTTGACGTTGTTGTTGTTTTTTATTTGACGTTGTTTTTGTTGACATTGTTGTTGTTGTTGTTTATTTGACGTTGTTGTGGTTGTTGTTTATTTGACGTAGTTGTTGTTATTGACATTGTTGTTGTTGTTGTTTATTTGACATTTTTGTTATTGTTGATGTTGTTGTTGTTGTTTTTTATTTGACGTTTTTCTTGTTGTTGTTTATTTGACGTTGTTGTTGTTGTTGTTATTGCTGTTGTTGTTGTTGTTTATTTGACGTTGTTGTTGTTGTTGTTGTTTATTTGACGTTGTTGTTGTTGTTTATTTGACATTGTTGTTGTTGTTATTTATTTGACGTTGTTGTTGTTATTTATTTGACGTTGTTGTTGTTGTTATTGTTTATTTGACGTTGTTTTTGTTGTTGTTTTTTTTTTGACGTTGTTAATGTTGTTGTTGTTGTTGTTCTTTATTTGACGTTGTTAATGTTGTTGACGTTGTTGTTGTTGTTTTTGTTATTTATTTGACGTTGTTGTTGTTGTTGTTTTTGTTGTTGTTATTGTTGGTGTTGTTGTTGTTTATTTGACATTGTTGTTGCTGTTTATTTGGCGTTGTTGTTGTTGATTATTTTACGTTGTTAATGTTGTTGACGTTGTTGTTGTTGTTGTTATTGTTGTTGTTGTTGTTGTTGTTTATTTGACGTTATTGTTGTTGTTGTTGTTTATTTGACGCTGTTATTGTTGTTGTTGTTGTTTATTTGACATTGTTATTGTTGTTGTTGTTGTTTATATGACGTTGTTGTTGTTGTTGACGTTGTTGTTGTTGTTATTGTTTATTTACCGTTGTTGTTGTTGTTGTTTATTTGACGTTGTTAATGTTGTTGACGTTGTTGTTGTTGTTTTTGTTGTTTATTTGACGTTGTTGTTGTTGTTTTTGTTGTTTATTTGACGTTGTTGTTGTTTTTGTTGTTGTTGTTGTTGTTTTTTATTTGACTTTGTTGTTGTTGTTGTTGTTTATTTGACGTTGTTGTTGTTGTTGTTGTTGTTTATTTGACGTTCTTGTTGTTGTTGTTGTTGTTGTTTACTTGACGTTGTTGTTGTTGTTGTTGTTTATTTGACATTATTGTTGTTGTTGTTGTTGTTGACGTTGTTGTTGTTGTTGTTTATTTGACGTTGTTGTTGTTTATTTGATGTTGTTTTAGTTGTTGTTGTTTATTTGACATTGTTGTTGTTGTTGTTGACGTTGTTGTTGTTGTTATTTATTTGACGTTATTGTTGTTGTTGTTGTTTATTTGATGTTGTTTTAGTTTGCTGTTGTTTATTTGACGTTGTTGTTGTTGTTTATTTCACGTTGTTGTTGTTGTTGTTGTTTATTTGACGTTGTTATTGTTGTTGTTTATTTGACGTTGTTGTTGTTGTTTATTTGACATTGTTGTTATTGTTGTTGTTGACGTTGTTGTTGTTGTTGTTGTTTATTTGATGTTGTTTTAGTTGTTGTTGTTTATTTGATGTTGTTGTTGTTGTTGTTGTTGTTTATTTGATGTTGTTTTAGTTGTTGTTGTTTATTTGACGTTGTTGTTGTTTTTTATTTGACGTTGTTGTTGTTGACATTGTTGTTGTTGTTGTTGTTGTTTATTTGACGTTGTTGTTGTTATTGACATTGTTGTTGTTGTTGTTTATTTGACGTTTTTGTTGTTGTTGATGTTGTTGTATTTTTTTATTTGACGTTGTTGTTGTTGTTGTTTATTTGACGTTGTTGTTGTTGTTATTGTTGTTGTTGTTGTTTATTTGACGTTGTTGTTGTTGTTGTTTATTTGACGTTGTTGTTGTTGTTTATTTGACGTTGTTATTGTTGTTGTTGTTGTTTATATGACGTTGTTGTTGTTGTTGACGTTGTTGTTGTTGTTATTGTTTATTTAACGTTGTTGTTGTTGTTTTTTATTTGACGTTGTTAATGTTGTTGACGTTGTTATTGTTGTTTTTGTTGTTTATTTGACGTTGTTGTTGTTGTTGTTGTTTTTGTTGTTGTTATTGTTGTTGTTGTTGTTGTTGTTGTTTATTTGACGTTGTTGTTGTTGTTATTTATTTGACGTTGTTGTTGTTGTTGTTTATTTGACGTTGTTGTTGTTGTTGTTTATTTGACGTTGTTGTTGTTGTTGTTGTTTATTTGACGTTGTTGTTGTTTTTTATTTGACGTTGTTGTTGTTGTTGTTGTTGTTTATTTGACGTTTTTGTTGTTGTTATTGTTGTTGTTGTTGTTTATTTGACGTTGTTGTTGTTTATTTGACGTTGTTGTTGTTGTTTATTTGACGTTGTTGTTGTTGTTGTTGTTGTTGTTGTTTATTTGACGTTGTTGTTGGTATTTATTTGACGTTGTTGTTGTTGTTATTGTTTATTTGACGTTGTTGTTGTTGTTGCTTATTTGACGTTGTTAATGTTGTTGAAGTTATTGTTGTTTTTACTATTTATTTGACGTTGTTATTGTTGTTGTTGTTGTTTTGGTTGTTGTTGTTGACGTTGTTGTTGTTGTTGTTTATTTGACGTTGTTGTTGTTGTTGTTTATTTGATGTTGTTTTAGTTGTTGTTGATTATTTGAAGTTGTTGTTGTTGTTGTTGTTGTTGTTGTTGTTTATTTGATGTTGTTTTAGTTGTTGTTGTTTATTTGACGTTGTTGTTTTTTATTTGACGTTGTTGTTATTGACATTGTTGTTGTTGTTGTTGTTGTTGTTTATTTGACGTTGTTTTTGTTGTTTATTTGACGTAGTTGTTGTTATTGACGTTGTTGTTGTTGTTGTTGTTTATTTGACGTTTTTGTTATTGTTGATGTTATTGTTGTTGTTGTTTATTTGACGTTGTTGTTGTTTATTTGACATTGTTGTTGTTGTTGTTGTTTATTTGACGTTGTTGTTGTTATTTATTTGACGTTATTGTTGTTGTTATTATTATTGTTTATATGACGTTGTTGTTGTTGTTGTTATTTATTTGACGTTGTTAATGTTGTTGTCGTTGTTGTTGTTGTTTTTGTTATTTATTTGACGTTGTTGTTGTTGTTGTTGTTGGTGTTGTTTATTTGACGTTGTTGTTGTTGTTGTTGTTGTTGTTTATTTGACGTTGTTGTTGTTGTTGTTGTTTATTTGACGTTGTTGTTGTTGTTATTATTTATTTGACGTTGTTGTTGTTTATTTGACATTGTTGTTGTTGTTGTTGTTGTTGACGTTGTTGTTGTTGTTTATATGATGTTGTTGTTGTTGTTGTTTATTTGATGTTTTTTAGTTGTTGTTGTTTATTTGACGTTGTTGTTGTTGTTGTTGTTTATTTGATGTTGTTTTAGTTGTTGTTGTTTATTTGACGTTGTTGTTGTTTTTTATTTGACGTTTTTGTTGTTGACATTGTTGTTGTTGTTTATTTGACGTTGTTGTTGTTGTTGTTGTTTATTTGACGTAGTTGTTGTTATTGACATTGTTGTTGTTGTTGTTTATTTGACGTTTTTGTTATTGTTGATGTTGTTGTTGTTGTTTTTTATTTGACGTTTTTCTTGTTTTTGTTTATTTGACGTTGTTGTTGTTGTTATTGTTGTTGTTGTTGTTGTTTATTTGACGTTGTTGTTGTTGTTGTTTATTTGACGTTGTTGTTGTTGTTTATTTGACGTTGTTGTTGTTGTTGTTTATTTGACGTTGTTGTTGTTATTTATTTGACGTTGTTGTTGTTGTTATTATTTATTTGACGTTGTTTTTGTTGTTCTTTATTTGACGTTGTTAATGTTGTTGACGTTGTTGTTGTTGTTTTTGTTATTTATTTGACGTTGTTGTTGTTGTTGTTGTTGTTGTTTTTGTTGTTGTTATTGTTGGTGTTGTTGTTGTTTATTTGACGTTGTTGTTGTTGTTGTTGTTGTTGTTGTTTATATGACGTTGTTGTTGTTGTTGACGTTGTTGTTGTTGTTATTGTTTATTTATCGTTGTTGTTGTTGTTGTTGTTTATTTGACGTTGTTAATGTTGTTGACGTTGTTGTTGTTGTTTTTGTTGTTTATTTGACGTTGTTGTTGTTGTTTTTGTTTTTTATTTGACGTTGTTGTTGTTTTTGATGTTGTTGTTGTTGTTTTTTATTTGACGTTGTTGTTGTTGTTGTTTATTTGACGTTTTTGTTGTTGTTATTGTTGTTGTTGTTGTTGTTTAGTTGACGTTGTTGTTGTTGTTTATTTGACGTTATTGTTGTTGTTTATTTGACGTTGTTGTTGTTGTTGTTGTTTACTTGACGTTGTTGTTGTTATTTATTTAACGTTGTTGTTGTTGTTGTTATTGTTTATTTGACGTTGTTGTTGTTGTTGTTTATTTGACGTTGTTAATGTTGTTGACGTTGTTGTTGTTGTTTTTGTTATTTATTTGACGTTGTTGTTGTTGTTGTTTTTGTTGTTGTTATTGTTGTTGTTGTTGTTGTTTATTTGACATTGTTGTTGTTGTTGTTGTTTATTTGACGTTGTTGTTGTTGTTGTTTATTTGACGTTGTTGTTGTTGTTGTTTATTTGACGTTGTTGTTGTTGTTTATTTGACATTGTTGTTGTTGTTGTTGTTCTTGACGTTGTTGTTGTTGTTGTTTATTTGACGTTGTTGTTGTTGTTTATTTGACATTGTTGTTGTTGTCGTTGTTGTTGTTGTTTATTTGACGTTGTTGTTGTGTATTTGATGTTGTTTTAGTCGTTGTTGATTATTTGACATTGTTGTTGTTGTTGTTGTTGTTGTTTATTTGATGTTGTTTTAGTTGTTGTTGTTTATTTGACGTTGTTGTTGTTTTTTATTTGACGTTGTTATTAACATTGTTATTGTTGTTATTGTTGTTGTTTATTTGACGTTGTTTTTGTTGTTTATTTGACGTAGTTGTTGTTATTGACGTTGTTGTTGTTGTTGTTGTTTATTTGATGTTTTTGTTATTGTTGATGTTGTTGTTGTTGTTGTTGTTTATTTGAAGTTGTTGTTGTTTTTTTGACGTTGTTGTTGTTGTTGTTGTTTATTTGACGTTGTTGTTGTTATTTATTTGACGTTGTTGTTGTTGTTATTGTTTATATGACGTTGTTGTTGTTGTTGTAATTTATTTGACGTTGTTAATGTTGTTGTCGTTGTTGTTTTTTTTATTTTTATTTATTTGACGTTGTTGTTGTTGTTGTTTTTGTTGTTGTTGTTGTTGGTGTTGGTGTTGTTTATTTGACGTTGTTGTTGTTGTTTATTTGACGTTGTTGTTGTTGTTTATTTAACGTTGTTGTTGTTGTTATTGTTTATTTGACGTTGTTGTTGTTGTTTATTTGACATTGTTGTTGTTGTTGTTGACGTTGTTGTTGTTGTTGTTGTTTATTTGACCTTGTTGTTGTTGTTGTTGTTGTTTATTTGATGTTGTTTTAGTTGTTGTTGTTTATTTGACGTTGTTGTTGTTGTTTATTTGATGTTGTTTTAGTTGTTGTTGTTTATTTGACGTTGTTGTTGTTTTTGTTATTTATTTGACGTTGTTGTTGTTGTTGGTGTTGTTTATTTGACGTTGTTGTTGTTGTTGTTTATTTGACGTTGTTGTTGTTGTTGTTGTTTATTTGACGTTGTTGTTGTTGTTATTGTTTATTTGACGTTGTTGTTGTTTATTTGACATTGTTGTTGTTGTTGTTGGTGACGTTGTTGTTGTTGTTTATATGATGTTGTTGTTGTTGTTTATTTGATGTTGTTTTAGTTATTGTTGTTTATTTGACGTTGTTGTTGTTGTTGTTGTTGTTTATTTGATGTTGTTTTAGTTGTTGTTGTTTATTTGACGTTGTTGTTGTTTTTTATTTGACATTGTTGTTGTTATTGACATTGTTGTTGTTGTTTATTTGACGTTTTTGTTATTGTTGATGTTGTTGTTGTTGTTTTTTATTTGACGTTTTTCTTGTTGTTGTTTATTTGACGTTGTTGTTGTTGTTGTTATTGTTGTTGTTGTTTATTTGACATTGTTGTTGTTTATTTGACGTTGTTGTTGTTGTTTATTTGACGTTGTTGTTGTTGTTGTTTATTTGACGTTGTTGTTGTTATTTATTTGACGTTGTTGTTGTTGTTATTGTTTATTTGACGTTGTTTTTGTTGTTCTTTATTTGACGTTGTTAATGTTGTTGACGTTGTTGTTGTTTTTGTTATTTATTTGACGTTGTTGTTGTTGTTGTTGTTGTTGTTTTTGTTGTTGTTATTGTTGGTGTTGTTGATGTTTATTTGACGTTGTTGTTGTTGTTGTTTATTTGGCGTTGTTGTTGTTGTTGTTTATTTGACGTTGTTGTTGTTATTTATTTAACGTTGTTGTTGTTGTTGTTATTGTTTATTTGACGTTGTTGTTGTTGTTGTTTATTTGACGTTGTTAATGTTGTTGACGTTGTTGTTGTTGTTTTTGTTATTTATTTGACGTTGTTGTTGTTGTTGTTGTTTTTGTTGTTGTTATTGTTGTTGTTGTTGTTGTTTATTTGACGTTGTTGTTGTTGTTGTTGTTGTTTATTTGACGTTGTTGTTGTTGTTGTTGTTTATTTGACGTTGTTGTTGTTGTTGTTGTTGTTTATTTGACGTTGTTGTTGTTGTTGTTGTTTATTTGACGTTGTTGTTGTTGTTGTTGTTCTTGACGTTGTTGTTGTTGTTGTTGTTTATTTGACGTTGTTGTTGTTGTTTATTTGACATTGTTGTTGTTGTCGTTGTTGTTGTTGTTTATTTGACGTTGTTGTTGTGTATTTGATGTTGTTTTAGTCGTTGTTGATTATTTGACATTGTTGTTGTTGTTGTTGTTGTTGTTCTTTATTTGATGTTGTTTTAGTTGTTGTTGTTTATTTGACGTTGTTGTTGTTTTTTATTTGACGTTGTTGTTGTTAAACTTGTTGTTGTTGTTGTTGTTGTTGTTGTTTATTTGACGTTGTTTTTGTTGTTTATTTGACATAGTTGTTGTTATTGACGTTGTTGTTGTTGTTGTTTATTTGATGTTTTTGTTATTGTTGATGTTGTTGTTGTTGTTGTTTATTTGAAGTTGTTGTTGTTTTTTTGACGTTGTTGTTGTTGTTGTTGTTTATTTGACGTTGTTGTTGTTATTTATTTGACGTTGTTGTTGTTGTTATTGTTTATATGACGTTGTTGTTGTTGTTGTTATTTATTTGACGTTGTTAATGTTGTTGTCGTTGTTGTTGTTGTTTTTGTTATTTATTTGACGTTGTTGTTGTTGTTGTTGTTTTTGTTGTTGTTGTTGTTGGTGTTGGTGTTGTTTATTTGACGTTGTTGTGGTTGTTGTTTATTTGACGTTGTTGTTGTTGTTGTTTATTTAACGTTGTTGTTGTTGTTATTGTTTATTTGACGTTGTTGTTGTTGTTTATTTGACATTGTTGTTGTTGTTGTTGACGTTGTTGTTGTTGTTGTTGTTTATTTGACCTTGTTGTTGTTGTTGTTGTTTATTTGATGTTGTTTTAGTTGTTGTTGTTTATTTGACGTTGTCGTTGTTGTTTATTTGATGTTGTTTTAGTTGTTGTTGTTTATTTGACGTTGTTGTTGTTTTTTATTTGACGGTTTTGTTGTTGACATTGTTGTTGTTGTTGTTTATTTGACGTTGTTGTTGTTGTTTATTTGATGTAGTTGTTGTTGTTTATTTGACGTTTTTGTTATTGTTGATGTTGTTGTTGTTGTTTATTTGACGTTGTTGTTGTTGTTGTTTATTTGACGTTGTTGTTGTTGTTGTTTATTTGACGTTGTTGTTGTTTATTTGACGTTGTTGTTGTTTTTGATGTTGTTGTTGTTGTTTTTTATTTGACGTTGTTGTTGTTGTTTATTTGACGTTTTTGTTGTTGTTATTGTTGTTGTTGTTGTTTATTTGACGTTGTTGTCGTTTATTTGACGTTGTTGTTGTTGTTGTTTATTTGACGTTGTTGTTGTTGTTGTTGTTTATTTGACGTTGTTGTTGGTATTTATTTGACGTTGTTGTTGTTATTGTTTATTTGACGTTGTTGTTGTTGTTGTTGCTTATTTGACGTTGTTAATGTTGTTGACGTTGTTGTTGTTGTTTTTGTTATTTATTTGACATTGTTGTTGTTGTTGTTGTTTCGGTTGTTGTTGTTGACGTTGTTGTTGTTGTTGTTATTTATTTGACGTTGTTGTTGTTGTTGTTTATTTGATGTTGTTTTAGTTGTTGTTGATTATTTGACGTTGTTGTTGTTGTTGTTGTTGTTGTTGTTTATTTGACGTTTCTGTTATTGTTGATGTTGTTGTTGTTGTTTTTTATTTGACGTTTTTCTTGTTGTTGTTTATTTAACGTTGTTGTTGTTGTTGTTATTGTTGTTGTTGTTGTTTATTTGACATTGTTGTTGTTGTTGTTGTTTATTTGACGTTGTTGTTGTTATTTATTTGACGTTGTTGTTGTTGTTATTGTTTATTTGACGTTGTTTTTGTTGTTCTTTATTTGACGTTGTTAATGTTGTTGACGTTGTTGTTGTTTTTGTTATTTATTGACGTTGTTGTTGTTGTTGTTGTTGTTGTTATTGTTGGTGTTGTTGATGTTTATTTGACGTTGTTGTTGTTGTTGTTTATTTGGCGTTGTTGTTGTTTATTTGACGTTGTTAATGTTGTTGACGTTGTTGTTGCTGTTGTTTATTTCACGTTGTTGTTGTTGTTGTTATTGTTGTTGTTTATTTGATGTTATTGTTGTTGTTGTTGTTTATTTGACGATGTTATTGTTGTTGTTGTTGTTTATATGACGTTGTTGTTGTTGTTGACGTTGTTGTTGTTGTTGTTGTTATTGTTTATTTAACGTTGTTGTTGTTGTTGTTTATTTGACATTGTTAATGTTGTTGACGTTGTTGTTGTTGTTTATTTGATGTTGTTGTTGTTGTTGTTATTGTTTTTGTTGTTTATTTGACGTTGTTGTTGTTTTTGATGTTGTTGTTGTTGTTTTTTATTTGACTTTGTTGTTGTTGTTTATTTGACGTTTTTGTTGTTGTTATTGTTGTTGTTGTTGTTGTTTAGTTGACGTTGTTGTTGTTGTTGTTTATTTTACGTTGTTGTTGTTGTTTATTTGACGTTGTTGTTGTTGTTGTTTATTTGACGTTGTTGTTGTTATTTATTTAACGTTGTTGTTGTTGTTGTTGTTATTGTTTATTTGACGTTGTTGTTGTTGTTGTTGTTTATTTGACGTTGTTAATGTTGTTGACGTTGTTGTTGTTGTTTTTATTATTTATTTGACGTTGTTGTTGTTGTTGTTGTTTTTGTTGTTGTTATTGTTGTTGTTGTTGTTTATTTGACGTTGTTGTTGTTGTTGTTGTTGTTTATTTGACGTTGTTGTTGTTGTTGTTGTGTATTTGAGGTTGTTGTTGTTGTTGTTGTTGTTTATTTGACGTTGTTGTTGTTGTTGTTGTTTATTTGACATTGTTGTTGTTGTTGTTGTCGACGTTGTTGTTGTTGTTGTTTATTTGACGTTGTTGTTGTTTATTTGATGTTGTTTTAGTTGTTGTTGATTATTTGACATTGTTGTTGTTGTTGTTGTTGTTGTTTATTTGATGTTGTTTTAGTTGTTGTTGTTTATTTGACGTTGTTGTTGTTTTTTATTTGACGTTGTTGTTGTTGTTGTTGTTTATTTGACGTTGTTTTTGTTGTTTATTTGACGTAGTTGTTGTTATTGATGTTGTTGTTCTTGTTGTTGTTGTTTATTTGACGTTTTTGTTATTGTTGATGTTGTTGTTGTTGTTGTTGTTTATTTGACGTTGTTGTTGTTTTTTTGACGTTGTTGTTGTTGTTGTTTATTTGACGTTGTTGTTGTTATTTATTTGACGTTGCTGTTGTTGTTGTTATTGTTTATATGACGTTGTTGTTGTTGTTGTTATTTATTTGACGTTGTTAATGTTGTTGTCATTGTTGTTGTTGTTTTTGTTTTTTTTTTGACGTTGTTGTTGTTGTTGTTTTAGTTGTTGTTGTTGTTGGTGTTGGTGTTGTTTATTTGACGTTGTTGTTGTTGTTGTTTATTTGACGTTGTTGTTGTTGTTTATTTAACGTTGTTGTTGTTGTTATTGTTTATTTGACGTTGTTGTTGTTTATTTGACATTGTTGTTGTTGTTGTTGTTGACGTTGTTGTTGTTGTTGTTGTTGTTTATTTGACGTTGTTGTTGGTGTTGTTGTTTATTTGATGTTGTTTTAGTTGTTGTTGTTTATTTGACGTTGTTGTTGTTGTTGTTTATTTGATGTTGTTTTAGTTGTTGTTCTTTATTTGACGTTGTTGTTGTTTTTTATTTGACGTTGTTGTTGTTGACATTGTTGTTGTTGTTGTTTATTTGACGTTGTTGTTGTTGTTGTTGTTGTTTATTTGAAGTTTTTGTTATTGTTGATGTTGTTGTTGTTGTTTTTTATTTGACGTTTTTCTTGTTGTTGTATATTTGACGTTGTTGTTGTTATTGTTGTTGTTGTTTATTTGACGTTGTTGTTGTTGTTTATTTGACGTTGTTGTTGTTGTTTATTTGACGTTGTTGATGTTGTTGTTTATTTGACGTTGTTGTTGTTATTTATTTGACATTGTTGTTGTTGTTATTGTTTATTTGACGTTGTTTTTGTTGTAGTTTATTTGACGTTGTTAATGTTGTTGACGTTGTTGTTGTTGTTTTTGTTATTTATTTGACGTTGTTGTTGTTGTTGTTATTGTTTTTGTTGTTGTTATTGTTGGTGTTGTTGTTGTTTATTTGACGTTGTTGTTGTTGTTGTTGTTGTTGTTGTTCTTTATTTGGGGTTGTTGTTGTTGTTGTTTATTTGACGTTGTTGTTGTTGTTTATTTCACGTTGTTGATGTTGTTATTGTTGTTGTTGTTGTTTATTTGACGTTGTTGTTGTTGTTTATTTGACGTTGTTGTTGTTGTTGTTGTTGTTGTTGTTTATTTGATGTTGTTTTAGTTGTTGTTGATTATTTGACGTTGTTGTTGTTGTTGTTGTTGTTTATTTGATGTTGTTTTTGTGGTTTATTTGACGTAGTTGTTGTTATTGACGTTGTTGTTGTTGTTGTTTATTTGACGTTTTTGTTATTGTTGATGTTGTTTATTTGACGTTTTTGTTATTGTTGATGTTGTTGTTGTTTATTTGACGTTGTTGTTGTTATTTATTTGACGTTGTTGTTGTTATTGTTGTTATTGTTTATATGACGTTGTTGTTGTTGTTGTTATTTATTTGACGTTGTTAATGTTGCTGTCATTGTTGTTGTTGTTTTTGTTATTTATTTGACGTTGTGGTTGTTGTTGGTGTTGTTTATTTGACGTTGTTGTTGTTGTTGTTTATTTGACGTTGTTGTTGTTGTTGTTGTTTATTTGACGTTGTTGTTGTTGTTATTGTTTATTTGACGTTGTTGTTGTTCTTGTTGGTGACGTTGTTGTTGTTGTTGTTTATATGATGTTGTTATTGTTGTTGTTGTTGTTGTTTATTTGATGTTGTTTTAGTTATTGTTGTTTATTTGACGTTGTTGTTGTTGTTGTTGTTGTTGTTGTTGTTTATTTGATGTTGTTTTAGTTGTTGTTTATTTGACGTTGTTGTTGTTTTTTATTTGACGTTGTTGTTGTTTACATTGTTGTTGTTGTTGTTTATTTGACGTTGTTGTTGTTGTTGTTTATTTGACGTAGTTGTTGTTATTGACATTGTTGTTGTTGTTTATTTGATGTTTTTGTTATTGTTGATGTTGTTGTTGTTGTTTTTTATTTGACGTTTTTCTTGTTGTTGTTTATTTGACGTTGTTGTAGTTGTTGTTATTGTTGTTGTTGTTGTTTATTTGACATTGTTGTTGTTGTTGTTGTTTATTTGACGCTGTTGTTGTTGTTTATTTGACGTTGTTGTTGTTGTTGTTGTTTATTTGACGTTGTTGATGTTATTTATTTGACGTTGTTGTTATTGTTGTTATTGTTTATTTGACGTTGTTGTTGTTGTTGTTGTTGTTTTTGTTGTTGTTATTGTTGTTGTTGTTGATGTTTATTTGACGTTGTTGTTGTTGTTTATTTGGCGTTGTTATTGTTGTTGTTTATTTGACGTTGTTAATGTTGTTGACGTTGTTGTTGTTGTTGTTTATTTCACGTTGTTGTTGTTGTTATTGTTGTTGTTGTTGTTGTTGTTTATTTGACGTTATTGTTGTTGTTGTTGTTTATTTGACGATGTTATTGTTGTTGTTGTTGTTTATATGACGTTGTTGTTGTTGTTGACGTTGTTGTTGTTGTTGTTGTGGTTATTGTTTATTTAACGTTGTTGTTGTTGTTGTTTATTTGACGTTGTTAATGTTGTTGACGTTGTTGTTGTTGTTTTTGTTGTTTATTTGATGTTGTTGTTGTTGTTGTTTTTGTTGTTTATTTGACGTTGTTGTTGTTTTTGATGTTGTTGTTGTTGTTTTTTATTTGACTTTGTTGTTGTTGTTGTTTATTTGACGTTTTTGTTGTTGTTATTGTTGTTGTTGTTGTTGTTGTTTAGTTGATGTTGTTGTTGTTGTTTATTTGATGTTGTTGTTGTTGTTTATTTGACGTTGTTGTTGTTGTTGTTGTTTATTTGACGTTGTTGTTGTTATTTATTTAACGTTGTTGTTGTTGTTGTTATTGTTTATTTGACGTTGTTGTTGTTGTTGTTGTTTATTTGACGTTGTTAATGTTGTTGACGTTGTTGTTGTTGTTTTTGTTATTTATTTGACGTTGTTGTTGTTGTTGTTGTTGTTTTTGTTGTTGTTATTGTTGTTGTTGTTGTTGTTGTTTATTTGACGTTGTTGTTGTTGTTGTTGTTGTTGTTGTTTATTTGACGTTGTTGTTGTTGTTGTTGTTGTTTATTTGAGGTTGTTGTTGTTGTTGTTGTTGTTGTTTATTTGACGTTGTTGTTGTTGTTGTTTATTTGACATTGTTGTTGTTGTTGTTGACGTTGTTGTTGTTGTTGTTTATTTGACGTTGTTGTTGTTGTTGTTTATTTAACGTTTTTGTTGTTGTTATTGTTTATTTGACGTTGTTGTTGTTTATTTGACATTGTTGTTGTTGTTGTTGACGTTTTTGTTGTTGTTGTTGTTTATTTGACGTTGTTGTTGTTGTTGTTGTTTATTTGATGTGGTTTTAGTTGTTGTTGTTTATTTGACGTTGTTGTTGTTGTTTATTTGATGTTGTTTTAGTTGTTGTTGTTTATTTGACGTTGTTGTTGTTTTTTATTTGACGTTGTTGTTGTTGACATTGTTGTTGTTGTTTATTTGATGTTGTTGTTGTTGTTTATTTGACGTAGTTGTTGTTATTGACGTTGTTGTTGTTGTTGTTGTTTATTTGACATTTTTATTATTGTTGATGTTGTTGTTGTTGTTTTTTATTTGACGTTTTTCTCGTTGTTGTATATTTGACATTGTTGTTGTTATTGTTGTTGTTGTTGTTGTTGTTTATTTGACGTTGTTGTTGTTGTTGTTGTTGTTGTTTATTTGACGTTGTTGTTGTTGTTTATTTGACGTTGTTGTTGTTGTTGTTGTTTATTTGACGTTGTTGTTGTTATTTATTTGACATTGTTGTTGTTGTTGTTATTGTTTATTTGACGTTGTTTTTGTTGTTGTTTATTTGACGTTGTTAATGTTGTTGACGTTGTTGTTGTTGTTTTTGTTATTTATTTGACATTGTTGTTGTTGTTGTTGTTATTGTTTTTGTTGTTGTTATTGTTGGTGTTGTTGTTGTTTATTTGACGTTGTTGTTGTTGTTGTTGTTGTTTATTTGGCGTTGTTGTTGTTGTTTATTTGACGTTGTTGTTGTTGTTTATTTCACGTTGTTGATGTTGTTATTGTTGTTGTTGTTGTTGTTTATTTGACGTTGTTGTTGTTGTTGTTGTTTATTTGACGTTGTTGTTGTTGTTGTTGTTGTTGTTTATTTGATGTTGTTTTAGTTGTTGTTGATTATTTGACGTTGTTGTTGTTGTTTTTTATTTGATGTTGTTTTAGTTGTTGTTGTTTATTTGACGTTGTTGTTGTTTTTTATTTGACGTTGTTGTTGTTGACATTGTTGTTGTTGTTGTTGTTTATTTGACGTTGTTTTTGTTGTTTATTTGACGAGTTGTTGTTATTGACGTTGTTGTTGTTGTTGTTGTTTATTTGACGTTTTTGTTATTGTTGATGTTGTTGTTGTTGTTGTTTATTTGACGTTGTTGTTGTTTATTTGACATTGTTGTTGTTGTTATTTATTTGACGTTGTTGTTGTTATTGATTTGACGTTGTTGTTGTTGTTGTTGTTATTGTTGTTATTTATTTGACGTTGTTAATGTTGTTGTCGTTGTTGTTGTTGTTTTTGTTATTTATTTGACGTTGTTGTTGTTGTTGTTGGTGGTGGTGGTGTTTATTTGACGTTGTTGTTGTTGTTGTTTATTTGACGTTGTTGTTGTTGTTGTTTATTTGACGTTGTTGTTGTTGTTATTGTTTATTTGACGTTGTTGTTGTTTATTTGACATTGTTGTTGTTGTTGTTGTTGTTGACGTTGTTGTTGTTGTTGTTTATATGTCGTTGTTGTTGTTGTTGTTTATTTGATGTTGTTTTAGTTGTTGTTGTTTATTTGACGTTGTTGTTGTTTTTTATTTGACGTTGTTCTTGTTGACATTGTTGTTGTTGTTGTTTATTTGATGTTGTTGTTGTTGTTTATTTGACGTAGTTGTTGTTATTGACGTTGTTGTTGTTGTTGTTGTTTATTTGACGTTTTTGTTATTGTTGATGTTGTTGTTGTTGTTTTTTATTTGACGTTTTTCTTGTTGTTGTATATTTGACGTTGTTGTTGTTATTGTTGTTGTTGTTTATTTGACGTTGTTGTTGTTGTTTATTTGACGTTGTTGTTGTTGTTGTTTATTTGACGTTGTTGTTGTTATTTATTTGACATTGTTGTTGTTGTTGTTATTGTTTATTTGACGTTGTTTTTGTTGTTGTTTATTTGACGTTTTTAATGTTGTTGACGTTATTGTTGTTGTTTTTGTTATTTATTTGACGTTGTTGTTGTTGTTGTTGTTATTGTTTTTGTTGTTGTTATTGTTGGTGTTGTTGCTGTTTATTTGACGTTGTTGTTGTTGTTGTTGTTGTTGTTGTTTATTTGGCGTTGTTGTTGTTGTTGTATATTTGACGTTGTTGTTGTTGTTGTTTATTTCACGTTGTTGATGTTGTTATTGTTGTTGTTGTTGTTTATTTGACGTTGTTGTTGTTGTTTATTTGACGTTGTTGTTGTTGTTGTTGTTGTTTATTTGATGTTGTTTTAGTTGTTGTTGATTATTTGACGTTGTTGTTGTTGTTGTTGTTTATTTGATGTTGTTTTAGTTGTTGTTGTTTATTTGACGTTGTTGTTGTTTTTTATTTGATGTTGTTGTTGTTGACATTGTTGTTGTTGTTGTTGTTGTTTATTTGACGTTGTTTTTGTGGTTTATTTGACGTAGTTGTTGTTATTGACGTTGTTGTTGTTGTTTATTTTACGTTTTTGTTATTGTTGATGTTGTTTATTTGACGTTTTTGTTATTATTGATGTTGTTGTTGTTTATTTGACGTTGTTGTTGTTATTTATTTGACGTTGTTGTTGTTATTGTTGTTATTGTTTATATGACGTTGTTGTTGTTGTTGTTATTTATTTGACGTTGTTAATGTTGCTGTCATTGTTGTTGTTGTTTTTGATATTTATTTGACGTTGTTGTTGTTGTTGGTGGTGTTGTTTATTTGACGTTGTTGTTGTTGTTGTTGTTTATTTGACGTTGTTGTTGTTGTTGTTGTTGTTTATTTGACGTTGTTGTTGTTGTTATTTTTTATTTGACGTTGTTGTTGTTTATTTGACATTGTTGTTGTTGTTGTTGGTGACGTTGTTGTTGTTGTTGTTTATATGATGTTGTTGTTGTTGTTGTTGTTTATTTGATGTTGTTTTAGTTATTGTTGTTTATTTGACGTTGTTGTTGTTGTTGTTGTTGTTTATTTGATGTTGTTTTAGTTGTTGTTGTTTATTTGACGTTGTTGTTGTTTTTTATTTGACGTTGTTGTTGTTGACATTGTTGTTGTTGTTGTTTATTTGACGTTGTTGTTGTTGTTGTTTATTTGACGTAGTTGTTGTTATTGACATTGTTGTTGTTGTTTATTTGACGTTTTTGTTATTGTTGATGTTGTTGTTGTTGTTTTTTATTTGACGTTTTTCTTGTTGTTGTTTATTTGACGTTGTTGTAGTTGTTGTTATTGTTGTTGTTGTTGTTTATTTGACATTGTTGTTGTTGTTGTTGTTTATTTGTTGTTGTTGTTGTTGTTTATTTGACGTTGTTGTTGTTGTTGTTGTTTATTTGACGTTGTTGTTATTTATTTGACGTTGTTGTTATTTATTTGACGTTGTTGTTATTGTTGTTATTGTTTATTTGACGTTGTTTTTGTTGTTCTTTATTTGACGTTGTTAATGTTGTTGACGTTGTTGTTGTTGTTTTTATTATTTATTTGACGTTGTTGTTGTTGTTGTTTTTGTTGTTGTTATTGTTGGTGTTGTTGATGTTTATTTAACGTTGTTGTTGTTGTTTATTTGGCGTTGTTATTGTTGTTGTTTATTTGACGTTGTTAATGTTGTTGACGTTGTTGTTGCTGTTGTTTATTTCACGTTGTTGTTGTTGTTATTGTTGTTGTTGTTGTTGTTGTTTATTTGACGTTATTGTTGTTGTTGTTGTTTATTTGACGATGTTATTGTTGTTGTTGTTGTTGTTTATATGAGGTTGTTGTTGTTGTTGACGTTGTTGTTGTTGTTGTTGTTTATTTAACATTGTTGTTGTTGTTGTTTATTTGACGTTGTTAATATTGTTGACATTGTTGTTGTTGTTTTTGTTGTTTATTTGATGTTGTTGTTGTTGTTGTTTTTTTTGTTTATTTGACGTTGTTGTTGTTTTTGATGTTGTTGTTGTTGTTTTTTATTTGACTTTGTTGTTGTTGTTTATTTGACGTTTTTGTTGTTGTTATTGTTGTTGTTGTTGTTGTTTAGTTGACGTTGTTGTTGTTGTTTATTTGACGTTGTTGTTGTTGTTTATTTGACGTTGTTTTTGTTGTTGTTGTTTATTTGACGTTGTTGTTGTTATTTATTTAACGTTGTTGTTGTTGTTGTTATTGTTTATTTGACGTTGTTATTGTTGTTGTTTATTTGACGTTGTTAATGTTGTTGACGTTGTTGTTATTGTTTTTGTTATTTATTTGACGTTGTTGTTGTTGTTGTTGTTTTTGTTGTTGTTATTGTTGTTGTTGTTGTTGTTTATTTGACGTTGTTGTTGTTGTTGTTGTTTATTTGATGTTGTTGTTGTTGTTTATTTGAGGTTGTTGTTGTTGTTGTTGTTTATTTGACGTAGTTGTTGTTGTTGTTTATTTGACATTGTTGTTGTTGTTGTTGACGTTGTTGTTGTTGTTGTTTATTTGACGTTGTTGTTGTTTATTTGATGTTGTTTTAGTTGTTGTTGATTATTTGTCATTGTTGTTGTTGCTGTTGTTGTTGTTTATTTGATGTTGTTTTAGTTATTGTTGTTTATTTGACGTTGTTGTTGTTGACATTGTTGTTGTTGTTTATTTGACGTTGTTTTTGTTGTTTATTTGACGTAGTTGTTGTTATTGATGTTGTTGTTATTGTTGTTTATTTGACGTTTTTGTTATTGTTGATGTTGTTGTTGTTGTTGTTTATTTGACGTTGTTGTTGTTTTTTTGACGTTGTTGTTGTTGTTGTTTATTTGACGTTTTTGTTATTGTTGATGTTGTTGTTGTTGTTTTTTATTTGACGTTTTTCTTGTTGTTGTATATTTGACGTTGTTGTTGTTATTGTTGTTGTTGTTGTTTATTTGACGTTGTTGTTGTTGTTTATTTGACGTTGTTGTTGTTGTTGTTTATTTGACGTTGTTGTTGTTGTTGTTTATTTGACGTTGTTGTTGTTATTTATTTGACATTGTTGTTGTTGTTATTGTTTATTTGACGTTGTTTTTGTTGTTGTTTATTTGACGTTTTTAATGTTGTTGACGTTGTTGTTGTTGTTTTTGTTATTTATTTGACGTTGTTGTTGTTGTTATTGTTTTTGTTGTTGTTATTGTTGGTGTTGTTGTTGTTTATTTGACGTTGTTGTTGTTGTTGTTGTTGTTGTTGTTGTTGTTGTTTATTTGGCGTTGTTGTTGTTGTATATTTGACATTGTTGTTGTTGTTGTTTATTTCACGTTGTTGATGTTGTTATTGTTGTTGTTGTTGTTTATTTGACGTTGTTGTTGTTGTTTATTTGACGTTGTTGTTGTTGTTGTTGTTTATTTGACGTTGTTTTAGTTGTTGTTGATTATTTGACGTTGTTGTTGTTGTTGTTGTTTATTTGATGTTGTTTTAGTTGTTGTTGTTTATTTGACGTTGTTGTTGTTTTTTATTTGACGTTGTTGTTGTTGACATTGTTGTTGTTGTTGTTGTTGTTGTTTATTTGACGTTGTTTTTGTGGTTTATTTGACGTAGTTGTTGTTATTGACGTTGTTGTTGTTGTTGTTGTTTATTTGACGTCTTTGTTATTGTTGATGTTGTTTATTTGACGTTTTTGTTATTGTTGATGTTGTTGTTGTTTATTTGACGTTGTTGTTGTTATTTATTTGACGTTGTTGTTGTTATTGTTGTTATTGTTTATATGACGTTGTTGTTGTTGTTGTTATTTATTTGACGTTGTTAATGTTGTTGTCATTGTTGTTGTTGTTTTTGTTATTTATTTGACGTTGTTGTTGTTGTTGTTGTTGGTGTTGTTTATTTGACGTTGTTGTTGTTGTTGTTGTTTATTTGACGTTGTTGTTGTTGTTGTTGTTGTTGTTTATTTGACGTTGTTGTTGTTGTTATTGTTTATTTGACGTTGTTGTTGTTTATTTGACATTGTTGTTGTTGTTGTTGGTGACGTTGTTGTTGTTGTTTATATGATGTTGTTGTTGTTGTTGTTGTTGTTGTTGTTTATTTGATGTTGTTTTAGTTATTGTTGTTTATTTGACGTTGTTGTTGTTGTTGTTGTTTATTTGATGTTGTTTTAGTTGTTGTTGTTTATTTGACGTTGTTGTTGTTTTTTATTTGACGTTGTTGTTGTTGACATTGTTGTTGTTGTTGTTTATTTGACGTTGTTGTTGTTGTTTATTTGACGTAGTTGTTGTTATTGACATTGTTGTTGTTGTTTATTTGACGTTTTTGTTATTGTTGATGTTGTTGTTGTTGTTTTTTATTTGACGTTTTTCTTGTTATTGTTTATTTGACGTTGTTGTAGTTGTTGTTATTGTTGTTGTTGTTGTTTATTTGACATTGTTGTTGTTGTTGTTTATTTGACGTTGTTGTTGTTGTTTATTTGACGTTGTTGTTGTTGTTGTTTATTTGACGTTGTTGTTATTTATTTGACGTTGTTGTTATTGTTGTTATTGTTTATTTGACGTTGTTTTTGTTGTTCCTTATTTGACGTTGTTAATGTTGTTGACGTTGTTGTTATTTATTTGACGTTGTTGTTATTGTTGTTATTGTTTATTTGACGTTGTTTTTGTTGTTCCTTATTTGACGTTGTTAATGTTGTTGACGTTGTTGTTGTTGTTTTTATTATTTATTTGACGTTGTTGTTGTTGTTGTTGTTGTTGTTGTTTTTGTTGTTGTTATTGTTGGTGTTGTTGATGTTTATTTGACGTTGTTGTTGTTGTTTATTTGGCGTTGTTATTGTTGTTGTTTATTTGACGTTGTTAATGTTGTTGACGTTGTTGTTGCTGTTGTTTATTTCACGTTGTTGTTGTTGTTGTTGTTATTGTTGTTTTTGTTTATTTGACGTTATTGTTGTTGTTGTTGTTTATTTGACGATGTTATTGTTGTTGTTGTTGTTGTTTATATGACGTTGTTATTGTTGTTGACGTTGTTGTTGTTGTTGTTGTTATTGTTTATTTAACGTTGTTGTTGTTGTTGTTGTTTATTTGACGTTGTTTATATTGTTGACGTTGTTGTTGTTGTTTTTGTTGTTTATTTGATGTTGTTGTTGTTGTTGTTGTTGTTTTTGTTGTTTATTTGACGTTGTTGTTGTTTTTGATGTTGTTGTTGTTGTTTTTTATTTGACTTTGTTGTTGTTGTTTATTTGACGTTTTTGTTGTTGTTATTGTTGTTGTTGTTGTTGTTGTTTAGTTGACGTTGTTGTTGTTGTTTATTTGACGTTGTTGTTGTTGTTTATTTGACGTTGTTGTTGTTGTTGTTGTTTATTTGACGTTGTTGTTGTTATTTATTTAACGTTGTTGTTGTTGTTGTTATTGTTTATTTGACGTTGTTATTGTTGTTGTTTATTTGACGTTGTTAATGTTGTTGACGTTGTTGTTGTTGTTTTTGTTATTTATTTGACGTTGTTGTTGTTGTTGTTGTTTTTGTTGTTGTTATTGTTGTTGTTGTTGTTGTTTATTTGACGTTGTTGTTGTTGTTGTTGTTTATTTGACGTTGTTGTTGTTGT
Organism: Vicia faba; assembly: GCA_948472305.1. Lineage (NCBI taxonomy): Eukaryota > Viridiplantae > Streptophyta > Magnoliopsida > Fabales > Fabaceae > Vicia > Vicia faba. The sequence continues at coordinate 458,045,549 of OX451740.1, forward strand.
TGTTTATTTGAGGTTGTTGTTGTTGTTGTTGTTTATTTGACGTTGTTGTTGTTGTTTATTTGACATTGTTGTTGTTGTTGTTGTTGTTGACGTTGTTGTTGTTGTTTATTTGACGTTGTTGTTGTTTATTTGATGTTGTTTTAGTTGTTGTTGATTATTTGACATTGTTGTTGTTGCTGTTGTTGTTGTTGTTGTTTATTTGATGTTGTTTTAGTTGTTGTTGTTTATTTGACGTTGTTGTTGTTTTTTATTTGACGTTGTTGTTGTTGACATTGTTGTTGTTGTTTATTTGACGTTGTTTTTGTTGTTTATTTGACGTAGTTGTTGTTATTGATGTTGTTGTTATTGTTGTTTATTTGACGTTTTTGTTATTGTTGATGTTGTTGTTGTTGTTGTTTATTTGACGTTGTTGTTGTTTTTTTGACGTTGTTGTTGTTGTTTATTTGACGTTTTTGTTATTGTTGATGTTGTTGTTGTTGTTTTTTATTTGACGTTTTTCTTGTTGTTGTATATTTGACGTTGTTGTTGTTATTGTTGTTGTTGTTGTTTATTTGACGTTGTTGTTGTTGTTTATTTGACGTTGTCGTTGTTGTTTATTTGACGTTGTTGTTGTTGTTGTTTATTTGACGTTGTTGTTGTTATTTATTTGACATTGTTGTTGTTGTTGTTATTGTTTATTTGACGTTTTTTTTGTTGTTGTTTATTTGACGTTTTTAATGTTGTTGACGTTGTTGTTGTTGTTTTTGTTATTTATTTGACGTTGTTGTTGTTGTTGTTGTTATTGTTTTTGTTGTTGTTATTGTTGGTGTTGTTGTTGTTTATTTGACGTTGTTGTTGTTGTTGTTGTTGTTGTTTATTTGGCGTTGTTGTTGTTGTATATTTGACGTTGTTGTTGTTGTTAATGTTTATTTCACGTTGTTGATGTTGTTATTGTTGTTGTTGTTGTTGTTTATTTGACGTTGTTGTTGTTGTTTATTTGACGTTGTTGTTGTTGTTGTTGTTTATTTGATGTTGTTTTAGTTGTTGTTGATTATTTGACGTTGTTGTTGTTGTTGTTGTTGTTTATTTGATGTTGTTTTAGTTGTTATTGTTTATTTGACGTTGTTGTTGTTTTTTATTTGACGTTGTTGTTGTTGACATTGTTGTTGTTGTTGTTGTTTATTTGACGTTGTTTTTGTGGTTTATTTGACGTAGTTGTTGTTATTGACGTTGTTGTTGTTGTTGTTTATTTGACGTTTCTGTTATTGTTGATGTTGTTTATTTGACGTTGTTGTTGTTATTTATTTGACGTTGTTGTTGTTATTGTTGTTATTGTTTATATGACGTTGTTGTTGTTGTTGTTATTTATTTGACGTTGTTAATGTTGCTGTCATTGTTGTTGTTGTTTTTGTTATTTATTTGACGTTGTTGTTGTTGTTGTTGTTGGTGTTGTTTATTTGACGTTGTTGTTGTTGTTGTTTATTTGACGTTGTTGTTGTTGTTGTTGTTTATTTGACGTTGTTGTTGTTGTTATTGTTTATTTGACGTTGTTGTTGTTTATTTGACATTGTTGTTGTTGTTGTTGGTGACGTTGTTGTTGTTGTGGTTTATATGATGTTGTTGTTGTTGTTGTTGTTTATTTGATGTTGTTTTAGTTATTGTTGTTTATTTGACGTTGTTGTTGTTGTTGTTGTTGTTTATTTGATGTTGTTTTAGTTGTTGTTGTTTATTTGACGTTGTTGTTGTTTTTTATTTGACGTTGTTGTTGTTAATTTGACGTTGTTTTTGTTGTTTATTTGACGTAGTTGTTGTTATTGATGTTGTTGTTATTGTTGTTTATTTGACGTTTTTGTTATTGTTGATGTTGTTGTTGTTGTTGTTTATTTGACGTTGTTGTTGTTTTTTTGACGTTGTTGTTGTTGTTGTTGTTGTTGTTGTTATTTGACGTTTTTGTTATTGTTGATGTTGTTGTTGTTGTTTTTTATTTGACGTTTTTCTTGTTGTTGTATATTTGACGTTGTTGTTGTTATTGTTGTTATTGTTGTTTATTTGACGTTGTTGTTGTTGTTTATTTGACGTTGTTGTTGTTGTTTATTTGACGTTGTTGTTGTTGTTGTTGTTTATTTGACGTTGTTGTTGTTATTTATTTGACATTGTTGTTGTTGTTGTTATTGTTTATTTGACGTTGTTTTTGTTGTTGTTTATTTGACGTTTTTAATGTTGTTGACGTTGTTGTTGTTGTTTTTGTTATTTATTTGACGTTGTTGTTGTTGTTGTTATTGTTTTTGTTGTTGTTATTGTTGGTGTTGTTGTTGTTTATTTGACGTTGTTGTTGTTGTTGTTGTTGTTGTTTATTTGGCGTTGTTATTGTTGTTGTTTATTTGACGTTGTTAATGTTGTTGACGTTGTTGTTGCTGTTGTTTATTTCACGTTGTTGTTGTTGTTATTGTTGTTGTTGTTGTTGTTGTTTATTTGACGTTATTGTTGTTGTTGTTGTTTATTTGACGATGTTATTGTTGTTGTTGTTGTTGTTTATATGACGTTGTTGTTGTTGTTGACGTTGTTGTTGTTATTGTTTATTTAACGTTGTTGTTGTTGTTGTTTATTTGACGTTGTTAATATTGTTGACGTTGTTGTTGTTGTTTTTGTTGTTTATTTGATGTTGTTGTTGTTGTTGTTGTTGTTTTTGTTGTTTATTTGACGTTGTTGTTGTTTTTGATGTTGTTGTTGTTGTTTTTTATTTGACTTTGTTGTTGTTGTTGTTTATTTGACGTTTTTGTTGTTGTTATTGTTGTTGTTGTTGTTGTTTAGTTGACGTTGTTGTTGTTGTTTATTTGACGTTGTTGTTGTTGTTTATTTGACGTTGTTGTTGTTGTTGTTTATTTGACGTTGTTGTTGTTGTTGTTGTTTATTTGACGTTGTTGTCGTTGGTGTTGGTGTTGTTTATTTGACGTTGTTGTTGTTGTTGTTTATTTGACGTTGTTGTTGTTGTTTATTTAACGTTGTTGTTGTTGTTATTATTTATTTGACGTTGTTGTTGTTTATTTGACATTGTTGTTGTTGTTGTTGACGTTGTTGTTGTTGTTGTTGTTTATTTGACGTTGTTGTTGTTGTTGTTTATTTGATGTTATTTTAGTTGTTGTTGTTTATTTGACGTTGTTGTTGTTGTTGTTTATTTGATGTTGTTTTAGTTGTTGTTTATTATTTGACGTTGTTGTTGTTTTTTATTTGACGTTGTTGTTGTTGACATTGTTGTTGTTGTTGTTTATTTGACGTTGTTGTTGTTGTTTATTTGACGTAGTTGTTGTTATTGACGTTGTTGTTGTTGTTGTTGTTTATTTGACGTTTTTGTTATTGTTGATGTTGTTGTTGTTGTTGTTTTTTATTTGACGTTTTTCTTATTGTTGTATATTTGACGTTGTTGTTGTTGTTGTTTATTTGACGTTGTTGTTGTTGTTGTTGTTGTTTATTTGACGTTGTTGTTGTTGTTGTTTATTTGAGGTTGTTGTTGTTGTTGTTGTTGTTTATTTGACGTTGTTGTTGTTGTTTATTTGACATTGTTGTTGTTGTTGTTGTTGTTGACGTTGTTGTTGTTGTTGTTGTTGTTTATTTGACGTTGTTGTTGTTTATTTGATGTTGTTTTAGTTGTTGTTGATTATTTGACATTGTTGTTGTTGCTGTTGTTGTTGTTGTTTATTTGATGTTGTTTTAGTTGTTGTTGTTTATTTGACGTTGTTGTTGTTTTTTATTTGACGTTGTTGTTGTTGACATTGTTGTTATTGTTTATTTGACGTTGTTTTTGTTGTTTATTTGACGTAGTTGTTGTTATTGATGTTGTTGTTATTGTTGTTTATTTGACGTTTTTGTTATTGTTGATGTTGTTGTTGTTGTTGTTTATTTGACGTTGTTGTTGTTTTTTTGACGTTGTTGTTGTTTTTTTGACGTTGTTGTTGTTGTTGTTGTTTATTTGACGTTTTTGTTATTGTTGATGTTGTTGTTGTTGTTTTTTATTTGACGTTTTTCTTGTTGTTGTATATTTGACGTTGTTGTTGTTATTGTTGTTGTTGTTGTTTATTTGACGTTGTTGTTGTTGTTTATTTGACGTTGTCGTTGTTGTTTATTTGACGTTGTTGTTATTGTTGTTTATTTGACGTTGTTGTTGTTATTTATTTGACATTGTTGTTGTTGTTGTTATTGTTTATTTGACGTTTTTTTTGTTGTTGTTTATTTGACGTTTTTAATGTTGTTGACGTTGTTGTTGTTGTTTTTGTTATTTATTTGACGTTGTTGTTGTTGTTGTTGTTATTGTTTTTGTTGTTGTTATTGTTGGTGTTGTTGTTGTTTATTTGACGTTGTTGTTGTTGTTGTTGTTGTTGTTTATTTGGCGTTGTTGTTGTTGTTGTTGTATATTTGACGTTGTTGTTGTTGTTGTTTATTTCACGTTGTTGATGTTGTTATTGTTGTTGTTGTTGTTTATTTGACGTTGTTGTTGTTGTTTATTTGACGTTGTTGTTGTTGTTGTTGTTTATTTGATGTTGTTTTAGTTGTTGTTGATTATTTGACGTTGTTGTTGTTGTTGTTGTTGTTTATTTGATGTTGTTTTAGTTGTTGTTGTTTATTTGACGTTGTTGTTGTTTTTTATTTGACGTTGTTGTTGTTGACATTGTTGTTGTTGTTGTTGTTTATTTGACGTTGTTTTTGTGGTTTATTTGACGTAGTTGTTGTTATTGACGTTGTTGTTGTTGTTGTTTATTTGACGTTTCTGTTATTGTTGATGTTGTTTATTTGACGTTGTTGTTGTTATTTATTTGACGTTGTTGTTGTTATTGTTGTTATTGTTTATATGACGTTGTTGTTGTTGTTATTTATTTGACGTTGTTAATGTTGCTGTCATTGTTGTTGTTGTTTTTGTTATTTATTTGACGTTGTTGTTGTTGTTGTTGTTGGTGTTGTTTATTTGACGTTGTTGTTGTTGTTGTTTATTTGACGTTGTTGTTGTTGTTGTTGTTTATTTGACGTTGTTGTTGTTGTTATTGTTTATTTGACGTTGTTGTTGTTTATTTGACATTGTTGTTGTTGTTGTTGGTGACGTTGTTGTTGTTGTTGTTTATATGTCGTTGTTGTTGTTGTTTATTTGATGTTGTTTTAGTTGTTGTTGTTGTTTATTTGACGTTGTTGTTGTTGTTGTTGTTTATTTGATGTTGTTTTAGTTGTTGTTGTTTATTTGACGTTGTTGTTGTTTTTTATTTGACATTGTTGTTGTTGACATTGTTTTTGTTGTTTATTTGACGTTGTTTTTGTTGTTTATTTGACGTAGTTGTTGTTATTGATGTTGTTGTTATTATTGTTTATTTGACGTTTTTGTTATTGTTGATGTTGTTGTTGTTGTTGTTTATTTGACGTTGTTGTTGTTTTTTTGACGTTGTTGTTGTTGTTGTTGTTATTTGACGTTTTTGTTATTGTTGATGTTGTTGTTGTTGTTTTTTATTTGACGTTTTTCTTGTTGTTGTATATTTGACGTTGTTGTTGTTATTGTTGTTGTTGTTGTTTATTTGACGTTGTTGTTGTTGTTTATTTGACGTTGTCGTTGTTGTTTATTTGACGTTGTTGTTGTTGTTGTTGTTTATTTGACGTTGTTGTTGTTATTTATTTGACATTGTTGTTGTTGTTGTTATTGTTTATTTGACGATTTTTTTGTTGTTGTTTATTTGACGTTTTTAATGTTGTTGACGTTGTTGTTGTTGTTTTTGTTATTTATTTGACGTTGTTGTTGTTGTTGTTATTGTTTTTGTTGTTGTTATTGTTGGTGTTGTTGTTGTTTATTTGACGTTGTTGTTGTTGTTGTTGTTGTTGTTGTTGTTTATTTGGCGTTGTTGTTGTTGTTGTATATTTGACGTTGTTGTTGTTGTTGTTGTTTATTTCACGTTGTTGATGTTGTTATTGTTGTTGTTGTTGTTTATTTGACGTTGTTGTTGTTGTTTATTTGACGTTGTTGTTGTTGTTGTTGTTTATTTGATGTTGTTTTAGTTGTTGTTGATTATTTGACGTTGTTGTTGTTGTTGTTGTTTATTTGATGTTGTTTTAGTTGTTGTTGTTTATTTGACGTTGTTGTTGTTTTTTATTTGACGTTGTTGTTGTTGACATTGTTGTTGTTGTTGTTGTTTATTTGACGTTGTTTTTGTGGTTTATTTGACGTAGTTGTTGTTATTGACGTTGTTGTTGTTGTTGTTTATTTGACGTTTCTGTTATTGTTGATGTTGTTTATTTGACGTTGTTGTTGTTATTTATTTGACGTTGTTGTTGTTAATGTTGTTATTGTTTATATGACGTTGTTGTTGTTGTTGTTATTTATTTGACGTTGTTAATGTTGCTGTCATTGTTGTTGTTGTTTTTGTTATTTATTTGACGTTGTTGTTGTTGTTGTTGTTGGTGTTGTTTATTTGACGTTGTTGTTGTTGTTGTTGTTTATTTGACGTTGTTGTTGTTGTTGTTGTTTATTTGACGTTGTTGTTGTTGTTATTGTTTATTTGACGTTGTTGTTGTTTATTTGACATTGTTGTTGTTGTTGTTGGTGACGTTGTTGTTGTTGTTGTTTATATGATGTTGCTGTTGTTGTTGTTGTTTATTTGATGTTGTTTTAGTTATTGTTGTTTATTTGACGTTGTTGTTGTTGTTGTTGTTTATTTGATGTTGTTTTAGTTGTTGTTGTTTATTTGACGTTGTTGTTGTTTTTTATTTGACGTTGTTGTTGTTTATTTGACGTTGTTTTTGTTGTTTATTTGACGTAGTTGTTGTTATTGATGTTGTTGTTATTGTTGTTTATTTGACGTTTTTGTTATTGTTGATGTTGTTGTTGTTGTTGTTTATTTGACGTTGTTGTTGTTTTTTTGACGTTGTTGTTGTTGTTGTTGTTATTTGACGTTTTTGTTATTGTTGATGTTGTTGTTGTTGTTTTTTATTTGACGTTTTTCTTGTTGTTGTATATTTGACGTTGTTGTTGTTATTGTTGTTATTGTTGTTTATTTGACGTTGTTGTTGTTGTTTATTTGATGTTGTTGTTGTTGTTTATTTGACGTTGTTGTTGTTGTTTATTTGACGTTGTTGTTGTTGTTGTTTATTTGACGTTGTTGTTGTTATTTATTTGACATTGTTGTTGTTGTTGTTATTGTTTATTTGACGTTGTTTTTGTTGTTGTTTATTTGACGTTTTTAATGTTGTTGACGTTGTTGTTGTTGTTTTTGTTATTTATTTGACGTTGTTGTTGTTGTTGTTATTGTTTTTGTTGTTGTTATTGTTGGTGTTGTTGTTGTTTATTTGACGTTGTTGTTGTTGTTGTTGTTTATTTGGCGTTGTTATTGTTGTTGTTTATTTGACGTTGTTAATGTTGTTGACGTTGTTGTTGCTGTTGTTTATTTCACGTTGTTGTTGTTGTTATTGTTGTTGTTGTTGTTGTTGTTTATTTGACGTTATTGTTGTTGTTGTTGTTTATTTGACGATGTTATTGTTGTTGTTGTTGTTGTTTATATGACGTTGTTGTTGTTGTTGACGTTGTTGTTGTTGTTGTTGTTATTGTTTATTTAACGTTGTTGTTGTTGTTTATTTGACGTTGTTAATATTGTTGACATTGTTGTTGTTGTTTTTGTTGTTTATTTGATGTTGTTGTTGTTGTTGTTGTTGTTGTTTTTGTTGTTTATTTGACGTTGTTGTTGTTTTTGATGTTGTTGTTGTTGTTTTTTATTTGACTTTGTTGTTGTTGTTGTTTATTTGACGTTTTTGTTGTTGTTATTGTTGTTGTTGTTGTTGTTTAGTTGACGTTGTTGTTGTTGTTTATTTGACGTTGTTGTTGTTGTTTATTTGACGTTGTTGTTGTTGTTGTTTATTTGACGTTGTTGTTGTTGTTGTTTATTTGACGTTGTTGTCGTTGGTGTTGGTGTTGTTTATTTGACGTTGTTGTTGTTGTTGTTGTTTATTTGACGTTGTTGTTGTTGTTTATTTAACGTTGTTGTTGTTGTTATTGTTTATTTGACGTTGTTGTTGTTTATTTGACATTGTTGTTGTTGTTGTTGACGTTGTTGTTGTTGTTGTTGTTGTTTATTTGACGTTGTTGTTGTTGTTGTTTATTTGATGTTATTTTAGTTGTTGTTGTTTATTTGACGTTGTTGTTGTTGTTGTTTATTTGATGTTGTTTTAGTTGTTGTTTATTATTTGACGTTGTTGTTGTTTTTTATTTGACGTTGTTGTTGTTGACATTGTTGTTGTTGTTGTTTATTTGACGTTGTTGTTGTTGTTTATTTGACGTAGTTGTTGTTATTGACGTTGTTGTTGTTGTTGTTGTTGTTTATTTGACGTTTTTGTTATTGTTGATGTTGTTGTTGTTGTTGTTTTTTATTTGACGTTTTTCTTGTTGTTGTATATTTGACGTTGTTGTTGTTGTTGTTTATTTGACGTTGTTGTTGTTGTTGTTGTTTATTTGACGTTGTTGTTGTTGTTGTTTATTTGAGGTTGTTGTTGTTGTTGTTGTTGTTTATTTGACGTTGTTGTTGTTTTTTATTTGACATTGTTGTTGTTGTTGTTGTTGTTGACGTTGTTGTTGTTGTTGTTGTTTATTTGACGTTGTTGTTGTTTATTTGATGTTGTTTTAGTTGTTGTTGATTATTTGACATTGTTGTTGTTGCTGTTGTTGTTGTTGTTTATTTGATGTTGTTTTAGTTGTTGTTGTTTATTTGACGTTGTTGTTGTTTTTTATTTGACGTTGTTGTTGTTGACATTGTTGTTGTTGTTTATTTGACGTTGTTTTTGTTGTTTATTTGACGTAGTTGTTGTTATTGATGTTGTTGTTATTGTTATTTATTTGACGTTTTTGTTATTGTTGATGTTGTTGTTGTTGTTGTTTATTTGACGTTGTTGTTGTTTTTTTGACGTTGTTGTTGTTGTTGTTGTTGTTTATTTGACGTTTTTGTTATTGTTGATGTTGTTGTTGTTGTTTTTTATTTGACGTTTTTCTTGTTGTTGTATATTTGACGTTGTTGTTGTTATTGTTGTTGTTGTTGTTTATTTGACGTTGTTGTTGTTGTTTATTTGACGTTGTCGTTGTTGTTTATTTGACGTTGTTGTTGTTGTTGTTTATTTGACGTTGTTGTTGTTATTTATTTGACATTGTTGTTGTTGTTGTTATTGTTTATTTGACGATTTTTTTGTTGTTGTTTATTTGACGTTTTTAATGTTGTTGACGTTGTTGTTGTTGTTTTTGTTATTTATTTGACGTTGTTGTTGTTGTTGTTATTGTTTTTGTTGTTGTTATTGTTGGTGTTGTTGTTGTTTATTTGACGTTGTTGTTGTTGTTGTTGTTGTTGTTGTTGTTTATTTGGCGTTGTTGTTGTTGTTGTATATTTGACGTTGTTGTTGTTGTTGTTGTTTATTTCACGTTGTTGATGTTGTTATTGTTGTTGTTGTTGTTTATTTGACGTTGTTGTTGTTGTTTATTTGACGTTGTTGTTGTTGTTGTTGTTTATTTGATGTTGTTTTAGTTGTTGTTGATTATTTGACGTTGTTGTTGTTGTTGTTGTTTATTTGATGTTGTTTTAGTTGTTGTTGTTTATTTGACGTTGTTGTTGTTTTTTATTTGACGTTGTTGTTGTTGACATTGTTGTTGTTGTTGTTGTTTATTTGACGTTGTTTTTGTGGTTTATTTGACGTAGTTGTTGTTATTGACGTTGTTGTTGTTGTTGTTTATTTGACGTTTCTGTTATTGTTGATGTTGTTTATTTGACGTTGTTGTTGTTATTTATTTGACGTTGTTGTTGTTAATGTTGTTATTGTTTATATGACGTTGTTGTTGTTGTTGTTATTTATTTGACGTTGTTAATGTTGCTGTCATTGTTGTTGTTGTTTTTGTTATTTATTTGACGTTGTTGTTGTTGTTGTTGTTGGTGTTGTTTATTTGACGTTGTTGTTGTTGTTGTTGTTTATTTGACGTTGTTGTTGTTGTTGTTGTTTATTTGACGTTGTTGTTGTTGTTATTGTTTATTTGACGTTGTTGTTGTTTATTTGACATTGTTGTTGTTGTTGTTGGTGACGTTGTTGTTGTTGTTGTTTATATGATGTTGTTGTTGTTGTTGTTGTTTATTTGATGTTGTTTTAGTTATTGTTGTTTATTTGACGTTGTTGTTGTTGTTGTTGTTTATTTGATGTTGTTTTAGTTGTTGTTGTTTATTTGACGTTGTTGTTGTTTTTTATTTGACGTTGTTGTTGTTTATTTGACGTTGTTTTTGTTGTTTATTTGACGTAGTTGTTGTTATTGATGTTGTTGTTATTGTTGTTTATTTGACGTTTTTGTTATTGTTGATGTTGTTGTTGTTGTTGTTTATTTGACGTTGTTGTTGTTTTTTTGACGTTGTTGTTGTTGTTGTTGTTATTTGACGTTTTTGTTATTGTTGATGTTGTTGTTGTTGTTTTTTATTTGACGTTTTTCTTGTTGTTGTATATTTGACGTTGTTGTTGTTATTGTTGTTATTGTTGTTTATTTGACGTTGTTGTTGTTGTTTATTTGATGTTGTTGTTGTTGTTTATTTGACGTTGTTGTTGTTGTTTATTTGACGTTGTTGTTGTTGTTGTTTATTTGACGTTGTTGTTGTTATTTATTTGACATTGTTGTTGTTGTTGTTATTGTTTATTTGACGTTGTTTTTGTTGTTGTTTATTTGACGTTTTTAATGTTGTTGACGTTGTTGTTGTTGTTTTTGTTATTTATTTGACGTTGTTGTTGTTGTTGTTATTGTTTTTGTTGTTGTTATTGTTGGTGTTGTTGTTGTTTATTTGACGTTGTTGTTGTTGTTGTTGTTGTTTATTTGGCGTTGTTATTGTTGTTGTTTATTTGACGTTGTTAATGTTGTTGACGTTGTTGTTGCTGTTGTTTATTTCACGTTGTTGTTGTTGTTATTGTTGTTGTTGTTGTTGTTGTTTATTTGACGTTATTGTTGTTGTTGTTGTTTATTTGACGATGTTATTGTTGTTGTTGTTGTTGTTTATATGACGTTGTTGTTGTTGTTGACGTTGTTGTTGTTGTTGTTGTTATTGTTTATTTAACGTTGTTGTTGTTGTTTATTTGACGTTGTTAATATTGTTGACATTGTTGTTGTTGTTTTTGTTGTTTATTTGATGTTGTTGTTGTTGTTGTTGTTGTTGTTTTTGTTGTTTATTTGACGTTGTTGTTGTTTTTGATGTTGTTGTTGTTGTTTTTTATTTGACTTTGTTGTTGTTGTTGTTTATTTGACGTTTTTGTTGTTGTTATTGTTGTTGTTGTTGTTGTTTAGTTGACGTTGTTGTTGTTGTTTATTTGACGTTGTTGTTGTTGTTTATTTGACGTTGTTGTTGTTGTTGTTTATTTGACGTTGTTGTTGTTGTTGTTTATTTGACGTTGTTGTCGTTGGTGTTGGTGTTGTTTATTTGACGTTGTTGTTGTTGTTGTTGTTTATTTGACGTTGTTGTTGTTGTTTATTTAACGTTGTTGTTGTTGTTATTGTTTATTTGACGTTGTTGTTGTTTATTTGACATTGTTGTTGTTGTTGTTGACGTTGTTGTTGTTGTTGTTGTTTATTTGACGTTGTTGTTGTTGTTGTTTATTTGATGTTATTTTAGTTGTTGTTGTTTATTTGACGTTGTTGTTGTTGTTGTTTATTTGATGTTGTTTTAGTTGTTGTTTATTATTTGACGTTGTTGTTGTTTTTTATTTGACGTTGTTGTTGTTGACATTGTTGTTGTTGTTGTTTATTTGACGTTGTTGTTGTTGTTTATTTGACGTAGTTGTTGTTATTGACGTTGTTGTTGTTGTTGTTGTTGTTTATTTGACGTTTTTGTTATTGTTGATGTTGTTGTTGTTGTTGTTTTTTATTTGACGTTTTTCTTGTTGTTGTATATTTGACGTTGTTGTTGTTGTTGTTTATTTGACGTTGTTGTTGTTGTTGTTGTTGTTTATTTGACGTTGTTGTTGTTGTTGTTTATTTGAGGTTGTTGTTGTTGTTGTTGTTGTTTATTTGACGTTGTTGTTGTTTTTTATTTGACATTGTTGTTGTTGTTGTTGTTGTTGACGTTGTTGTTGTTGTTGTTGTTTATTTGACGTTGTTGTTGTTTATTTGATGTTGTTTTAGTTGTTGTTGATTATTTGACATTGTTGTTGTTGCTGTTGTTGTTGTTGTTTATTTGATGTTGTTTTAGTTGTTGTTGTTTATTTGACGTTGTTGTTGTTTTTTATTTGACGTTGTTGTTGTTGACATTGTTGTTGTTGTTTATTTGACGTTGTTTTTGTTGTTTATTTGACGTAGTTGTTGTTATTGATGTTGTTGTTATTGTTATTTATTTGACGTTTTTGTTATTGTTGATGTTGTTGTTGTTGTTGTTTATTTGACGTTGTTGTTGTTTTTTTGACGTTGTTGTTGTTGTTGTTGTTGTTTATTTGACGTTTTTGTTATTGTTGATGTTGTTGTTGTTGTTTTTTATTTGACGTTTTTCTTGTTGTTGTATATTTGACGTTGTTGTTGTTATTGTTGTTGTTGTTGTTTATTTGACGTTGTTGTTGTTGTTTATTTGACGTTGTCGTTGTTGTTTATTTGACGTTGTTGTTGTTGTTGTTTATTTGACGTTGTTGTTGTTATTTATTTGACATTGTTGTTGTTGTTGTTATTGTTTATTTGACGTTTTTTTTGTTGTTGTTGTTTATTTGACGTTTTTAATGTTGTTGACGTTGTTGTTGTTGTTTTTGTTATTTATTTGACGTTGTTGTTGTTGTTGTTGTTATTGTTTTTGTTGTTGTTATTGTTGGTGTTGTTGTTGTTTATTTGACGTTGTTGTTGTTGTTGTTGTTGTTGTTGTTTATTTGGCGTTGTTGTTGTTGTTGTATATTTGACGTTGTTGTTGTTGTTGTTGTTTATTTCACGTTGTTGATGTTGTTATTGTTGTTGTTGTTGTTTATTTGACGTTGTTGTTGTTGTTGTTGTTTATTTGATGTTGTTTTAGTTGTTGTTGATTATTTGACGTTGTTGTTGTTGTTGTTGTTTATTTGATGTTGTTTTAGTTGTTGTTGTTTATTTGACGTTGTTGTTGTTTTTTATTTGACGTTGTTGTTGTTGACATTGTTGTTGTTGTTGTTGTTTATTTGACGTTGTTTTTGTGGTTTATTTGACGTAGTTGTTGTTATTGACGTTGTTGTTGTTGTTGTTTATTTGACGTTTCTGTTATTGTTGATGTTGTTTATTTGACGTTGTTGTTGTTATTTATTTGACGTTGTTGTTGTTATTGTTGTTATTGTTTATATGACGTTGTTGTTGTTGTTATTTATTTGACGTTGTTAATGTTGCTGTCATTGTTGTTGTTGTTTTTGTTATTTATTTGACGTTGTTGTTGTTGTTGTTGTTGTTGGTGTTGTTTATTTGACGTTGTTGTTGTTGTTGTTTATTTGACGTTGTTGTTGTTGTTGTTGTTTATTTGACGTTGTTGTTGTTGTTATTGTTTATTTGACGTTGTTGTTGTTTATTTGACATTGTTGTTGTTGTTGTTGGTGACGTTGTTGTTGTTGTTGTTTATATGATGTTGTTGTTGTTGTTGTTTATTTGATGTTGTTTTAGTTATTGTTGTTTATTTGACGTTGTTGTTGTTGTTGTTGTTTATTTGATGTTGTTTTAGTTGTTGTTGTTTATTTGACGTTGTTGTTGTTTTTTATTTGACGTTGTTGTTGTTGACATTGTTGTTGTTGTTTATTTGACGTTGTTTTTGTTGTTTATTTGACGTAGTTGTTGTTATTGATGTTGTTGTTATTATTGTTTATTTGACGTTTTTGTTATTGTTGATGTTGTTGTTGTTGTTGTTTATTTGACGTTGTTGTTGTTTTTTTGACGTTGTTGTTGTTGTTGTTGTTATTTGACATTTTTGTTATTGTTGATGTTGTTGTTGTTGTTTTTTATTTGACGTTTTTCTTGTTGTTGTATATTTGACGTTGTTGTTGTTATTGTTGTTATTGTTGTTTATTTGACGTTGTTGTTGTTGTTTATTTGACGTTGTTGTTGTTGTTTATTTGACGTTGTTGTTGTTGTTGTTTATTTGACGTTGTTGTTGTTATTTATTTGACATTGTTGTTGTTGTTGTTATTATTTATTTGACGTTGTTTTTGTTGTTGTTTATTTGACGTTTTTAATGTTGTTGACGTTGTTGTTGTTGTTTTTGTTATTTATTTGACGTTGTTGTTGTTGTTGTTATTGTTTTTGTTGTTGTTATTGTTGGTGTTGTTGTTGTTTATTTGACGTTGTTGTTGTTGTTGTTGTTTATTTGGCGTTGTTATTGTTGTTGTTTATTTGACGTTGTTAATGTTGTTGACGTTGTTGTTGCTGTTGTTTATTTCACGTTGTTGTTGTTGTTATTGTTGTTGTTGTTGTTGTTGTTTATTTGACGTTATTGTTGTTGTTGTTGTTTATTTGACGATGTTATTGTTGTTGTTGTTGTTGTTTATATGACGTTGTTGTTGTTGTTGACGTTGTTGTTGTTGTTGTTGTTATTGTTTATTTAACGTTGTTGTTGTTGTTGTTTATTTGACGTTGTTAATATTGTTGACGTTGTTGTTGTTGTTTTTGTTGTTTATTTGATGTTGTTGTTGTTGTTGTTGTTGTTTTTGTTGTTTATTTGACGTTGTTGTTGTTTTTGATGTTGTTGTTGTTGTTTTTTATTTGACTTTGTTGTTGTTGTTGTTTATTTGACGTTTTTGTTGTTGTTATTGTTGTTGTTGTTGTTGTTTAGTTGACGTTGTTGTTGTTGTTTATTTGACGTTGTTGTTGTTGTTTATTTGACGTTGTTGTTGTTGTTGTTTATTTGACGTTGTTGTTGTTGTTGTTGTTTATTTGACGTTGTTGTTGTTGTTGTTGTTGTTGTTTATTTGACGTTGTTGTTGTTGTTTATTTAACGTTGTTGTTGTTGTTATTGTTTATTTGACGTTGTTGTTGTTTATTTGACATTGTTGTTGTTGTTGTTGTTGACGTTGTTGTTGTTGTTGTTGTTGTTTATTTGACGTTGTTGTTGTTGTTGTTTATTTGATGTTATTTTAGTTGTTGTTGTTTATTTGACGTTGTTGTTGTTGTTGTTTATTTGATGTTGTTTTAGTTGTTGTTTATTATTTGACGTTGTTGTTGTTTTTTATTTGACGTTGTTGTTGTTGACATTGTTGTTGTTGTTGTTTATTTGACGTTGTTGTTGTTGTTTATTTGACGTAGTTGTTGTTGTTGTTGTTGTTTATTTGACATTGTTGTTGTTGTTTTTGTTGTTTATTTGACGTTGTTGTTGTTGTTATTGTTTATTTGACGTTGTTGTTGTTTATTTGACATTGTTGTTGTTGTTGTTGGTGACGTTGTTGTTGTTGTTGTTTATATGATGTTGTTGTTGTTGTTGCTGTTTATTTGATGTTGTTTTAGTTATTGTTGTTTATTTGACGTTGGTGTTGTTGTTGTTGTTTATTTGATGTTGTTTTAGTTGTTGTTGTTTATTTGACGTTGTTGTTGTTTTTTATTTGACGTTGTTGTTGTTGACATTGTTGTTGTTGTTTATTTGACGTTGTTTTTGTTGTTTATTTGACGTAGTTGTTGTTATTGATGTTGTTGTTATTGTTGTTTATTTGACGTTTTTGTTATTGTTGATGTTGTTGTTGTTGTTGTTGTTTATTTGACGTTGTTGTTGTTTTTTTGACGTTGTTGTTGTTGTTGTTGTTATTTGACGTTTTTCTTATTGTTGATGTTGTTGTTGTTGTTTTTTATTTGACGTTTTTCTTGTTGTTGTATATTTGACGTTGTTGTTGTTATTGTTGTTATTGTTGTTTATTTGACGTTGTTGTTGTTGTTTATTTGACGTTGTTGTTGTTGTTTATTTGACGTTGTTGTTGTTGTTGTTTATTTGACGTTGTTGTTGTTATTTATTTGACATTGTTGTTGTTGTTGTTATTGTTTATTTGACGTTGTTTTTGTTGTTGTTTATTTGACGTTTTTAATGTTGTTGACGTTGTTGTTGTTGTTTTTGTTATTTATTTGACGTTGTTGTTGTTGTTGTTATTGTTTTTGTTGTTGTTATTGTTGGTGTTGTTGTTGTTTATTTGACGTTGTTGTTGTTGTTGTTGTTGTTGTTTATTTGGCGTTGTTATTGTTGTTGTTTATTTGACGTTGTTAATGTTGTTGACGTTGTTGTTGCTGTTGTTTATTTCACGTTGTTGTTGTTGTTATTGTTGTTGTTGTTGTTGTTGTTTATTTGACGTTATTGTTGTTGTTGTTGTTTATTTGACGATGTTATTGTTGTTGTTGTTGTTGTTTATATGACGTTGTTGTTGTTGTTGACGTTGTTGTTGTTGTTGTTGTTATTGTTTATTTAACGTTGTTGTTGTTGTTGTTTATTTGACGTTGTTAATATTGTTGACGTTGTTGTTGTTGTTTTTGTTGTTTATTTGATGTTGTTGTTGTTGTTGTTGTTTTTGTTGTTTATTTGACGTTGTTGTTGTTTTTGATGTTGTTGTTGTTGTTTTTTATTTGACTTTGTTGTTGTTGTTGTTTATTTGATGTTTTTGTTGTTGTTATTGTTGTTGTTGTTGTTGTTTAGTTGACGTTGTTGTTGTTGTTTATTTGACGTTGTTGTTGTTGTTTATTTGACGTTGTTGTTGTTGTTGTTTATTTGACGTTGTTGTTGTTGTTGTTGTTTATTTGACGTTGTTGTCGTTGGTGTTGGTGTTGTTTATTTGACGTTGTTGTTGTTGTTGTTTATTTGACGTTGTTGTTGTTGTTGTTTATTTAACGTTGTTGTTGTTGTTATTGTTTATTTGACGTTGTTGTTGTTTATTTGACATTGTTGTTGTTGTTGTTGACGTTGTTGTTGTTGTTGTTGTTGTTTATTTGACGTTGTTGTTGTTGTTGTTTATTTGATGTTATTTTAGTTGTTGTTGTTTATTTGACGTTGTTGTTGTTGTTTATTTGATGTTGTTTTAGTTGTTGTTTATTATTTGACGTTGTTGTTGTTTTTTATTTGACGTTGTTGTTGTTGACATTGTTGTTGTTGTTGTTTATTTGACGTTGTTGTTGTTGTTTATTTGACGTAGTTGTTGTTATTGACGTTGTTGTTGTTGTTGTTGTTTATTTGACGTTTTTGTTATTGTTGATGTTGTTGTTGTTGTTGTTTTTTATTTGACGTTTTTCTTGTTGTTGTATATTTGACGTTGTTGTTGTTGTTGTTTATTTGACGTTGTTGTTGTTGTTGTTGTTGTTGTTGTTTATTTGACGTTGTTGTTGTTGTTTATTTGACGTTGTTGTTGTTGTTGTTTATTTGACGTTGTTGTTGTTGTTATTTATTTGACATTGTTGTTGTTGTTGTTATTGTTTATTTGACGTTGTTTTTGTTGTTGTTTATTTGACGTTGTTAATGTTGTTGACGTTGTTGTTGTTGTTGTTGTTTTTATTTATTTGACGTTATTGTTGGTGTTGTTGTTGTTTATTTAACGTTGTTGTTGTTGTTGTTTATTTGGCGTTGTTGTTGTTGTTTATTTGACGTTGTTGTTGTTGTTGTTTATTTCACGTTGTTGATGTTGTTATTGTTGTTGTTGTTGTTGTTTATTTGACGTTGTTGTTGTTGTTGTTTATTTGACGTTGTTGTTGTTGTTGTTGTTGTTTATTTGATGTTGTTTTAGTTGTTGTTGATTATTTGACGTTGTTGTTGTTGTTGTTTATTTGATGTTGTTTTAGTTGTTGTTGTTTATTTGACGTTGTTGTTGTTTTTTATTTGACGTCGTTGTTGTTGACATTGTTGTTGTTGTTGTTGTTTATTTGACGTTGTTTTTGTTGTTTATTTGACGTAGTTGTTGTTATTGACGTTGTTGTTGTTGTTGTTGTTTATTTGACGTTTTTGTTATTGTTGATGTTGTTGTTGTTGTTGTTGTTTATTTGACGTTGTTGTTGTTTATTTGACATTGTTGGTGTTGTTATTTATTTGACGTTGTTGTTGTTATTTATTTGACGTTGTTGTTGTTGTTGTTGTTATTGTTTATATGACGTTGTTGTTGTTGTTGTTATTTATTTGACGTTGTTAATGTTGTTGTCGTTGTTGTTGTTGTTTTTGTTATTTATTTGACGTTGTTGTTGTTGTTGTTGTTGTTGTTGTTGTTGGTGGTGGTGGTGTTGTTTATTTGACGTTGTTGTTGTTGTTGTTTATTTGACGTTGTTGTTGTTGTTATTGTTTATTTGACGTTGTTGTTGTTTATTTGACATTGTTGTTGTTGTTGTTGTTGTTGACGTTGTTGTTGTTGTTGTTGTTTATATGTTGTTGTTGTTGTTGTTGTTTATTTGATGTTGTTTTAGTTGTTGTTGTTTATTTGACGTTGTTGTTGTTGTTGTTTATTTGATGTTGTTTTAGTTGTTGTTGTTTATTTGACGTTGTTGTTGTTTTTTATTTGACGTTGTTGTTGTTGACATTGTTGTTTTTGTTGTTTTTGTTGTTTATTTGACGTTGTTGTTGTTTTTGATGTTGTTGTTGTTGTTTTTTATTTGACTTTGTTGTTGTTGTTGTTTATTTGACGTTTTTGTTGTTGTTATTGTTGTTGTTGTTGTTGTTTAGTTGACGTTGTTGTTGTTGTTTATTTGACGTTGTTGTTGTTGTTTATTTGACGTTGTTGTTGTTGTTTATTTGACGTTGTTGTTGTTGTTGTTGTTTATTTGACGTTGTTGTTGTTGGTGTTGGTGTTGTTTATTTGACGTTGTTGTTGTTGTTGTTGTTGTTGTTGTTGTTTATTTGACGTTGTTGTTGTTGTTTATTTAACGTTGTTGTTGTTGTTATTGTTTATTTGACGTTGTTGTTGTTTATTTGACATTGTTGTTGTTGTTGTTGACGTTGTTGTTGTTGTTGTTGTTTATTTGACGTTGTTGTTGTTGTTGTTTATTTGATGTTATTTTAGTTGTTGTTGTTTATTTGACGTTGTTGTTGTTGTTGTTTATTTGATGTTGTTTTAGTTGTTGTTTATTATTTGACGTTGTTGTTGTTTTTTATTTGACGTTGTTGTTGTTGACATTGTTATTGTTGTTGTTTATTTGACGTTGTTGTTGTTGTTTATTTGACGTAGTTGTTGTTATTGACGTTGTTGTTGTTGTTGTTGTTGTTTATTTGACGTTTTTGTTATTGTTGATGTTGTTGTTGTTGTTGTTGTTTTTTATTTGACGTTTTTCTTGTTGTTGTATATTTGACGTTGTTGTTGTTGTTGTTTATTTGACGTTGTTGTTGTTGTTGTTGTTGTTTATTTGATGTTGTTGTTGTTGTTTATTTGACGTTGTTGTTGTTGTTGTTGTTTATTTGACGTTGTTGTTGTTGTTATTTATTTGACATTGTTGTTGTTGTTGTTATTGTTTATTTGACGTTGTTTTTGTTGTTGTTTATTTGACGTTGTTAATGTTGTTGACGTTGTTGTTGTTGTTGTTTTTTTTATTTATTTGACGTTATTGTTGGTGTTGTTGTTGTTTATTTAACGTTGTTGTTGTTGTTGTTGTTGTTTATTTGGCGTTGTTGTTGTTGTTTATTTGACGTTGTTGTTGTTGTTGTTTATTTCACGTTGTTGATGTTGTTATTGTTGTTGTTGTTGTTGTTTATTTGACGTTGTTGTTGTTGTTGTTTATTTGACGTTGTTGTTGTTGTTGTTTATTTGATGTTGTTTTAGTTGTTGTTGATTATTTGACGTTGTTGTTGTTGTTGTTTATTTGATGTTGTTTTAGTTGTTGTTGTTTATTTGACGTTGTTGTTGTTTTTTATTTGACGTCGTTGTTGTTGACATTGTTGTTGTTGTTGTTGTTTATTTGACGTTGTTTTTGTTGTTTATTTGACGTAGTTGTTGTTATTGACGTTGTTGTTGTTGTTGTTTATTTGACGTTTTTGTTATTGTTGATGTTGTTGTTGTTGTTGTTTATTTGACGTTGTTGTTGTTTATTTGACATTGTTGTTGTTGTTATTTATTTGACGTTGTTGTTGTTATTTATTTGACGTTGTTGTTGTTGTTGTTGTTATTGTTTATATGACGTTGTTGTTGTTGTTGTTATTTATTTGACGTTGTTAATGTTGTTGTCGTTGTTGTTGTTGTTTTTGTTATTTATTTGACGTTGTTGTTGTTGTTGTTGTTGTTGGTGGTGGTGTTGATTATTTGACGTTGTTGTTGTTGTTTATTTGACGTTGTTGTTGTTGTTGTTTATTTGACGTTGTTGTTGTTGTTATTGTTTATTTGTCGTTGTTGTTGTTTATTTGACATTGTTGTTGTTGTTGTTGTTGTTGTTGACGTTGTTGTTGTTGTTGTTGTTTATATGTCGTTGTTGTTGTTGTTGTTTATTTGATGTTGTTTTAGTTGTTGTTGTTGTTTATTTGACGTTGTTGTTGTTGTTGTTGTTTATTTGATGTTGTTTTAGTTGTTGTTGTTTATTTGACGTTGTTGTTGTTTTTTATTTGACGTTGTTGTTGTTGACATTGTTGTTGTTGTTGTTGTTGTTTATTTGACGTTGTTGTTGTTGTTTATTTGACGTAGTTGTTGTTATTGACATTGTTGTTGTTGTTGTTTATTTGACGTTTTTGTTATTGTTGATGTTGTTGTTGTTCTTTTTTATTTGACGTTTTTCTTGTTGTTGTTTATTTGACGTTGTTGTTGTTGTTATTGTTGTTGTTGTTGTCTATTTGACGTGGTTGTTGTTGTTGTTGTTTATTTGACATTGTTGTTGTTATTTATTTGACGTTGTTGTTGTTGTTATTGTTTATTTGACGTTGTTTTTGTTGTTCTTTATTTGACGTTGTTAATGTTGTTGACGTTTTTGTTGTTGTTTTTGTTTTTTATTTGACGTTGTTGTTGTTGTTGTTGTTGTTTTTGTTGTTGTTATTGTTGGTGTTGTTGTTGTTTATTTGACGTTGTTGTTGTTGTTGTTTATTTGGCGTTGTTGTTGTTGTTGTTTACTTGACGTTGTTAATGTTGTTGACGTTGTTGTTGCTGTTGTTTATTTCACGCTGTTGTTGTTGTTATTGTTGTTGTTTCTGTTGTTGTTTATTTGACGTTATTGTTGTTGTTGTTGTTTATTTGACGATGTTATTGTTGTTGTTGTTGTTTATATGACGTTGTTGTTGTTGTTGACGTTGTTGTTGTTGTTGTTATTGTTTATTTAACGTTGTTGTTGTTGTTGTTTATTTGACGTTGTTAATGTTGTTGACGTTGTTGTTGTTGTTTTTGTTGTTTATTTGATGTTGTTTTTGTTGTTGTTTTTGTTGTTTATTTGACGTTGTTGTTGTTTTTGATGTTGTTGTTGTTGTTTTTTATTTGACTTTGTTGTTGTTGTTATTTATTTGACGTTTTTGTTGTTGTTATTGTTGTTGTTGTTGTTGTTGTTTAGTTGACGTTGTTGTTGTTGTTTATTTGACGTTGTTGTTGTTGTTTATTTGACGTTGTTGTTGTTGTTGTTATTTATTTGACGTTGTTAATGTTGCTGTCATTGTTGTTGTTGTTTTTGTTATTTATTTGACGTTGTTATTGTTGTTGTTGTTGGTGTTGTTTATTTGACGTTGTTGTTGTTGTTGTTTATTTGACGTTGTTGTTGTTGTTGTTTATTTGACGTTGTTGTTGTTGTTATTGTTTATTTGACGTTGTTGTTGTTTATTTGACATTGTTGTTGTTGTTGTTTATTTGACATTGTTGTTGTTGTTGTTGTTGGTGACGTTGTTGTTGTTGTTGTTTATATGATGTTGTTGTTGTTGTTGTTTATTTGATGTTGTTTTAGTTATTGTTGTTTATTTGACGTTGTTGTTGTTGTTGTTGTTTATTTGATGTTGTTTTAGTTGTTGTTGTTTATTTGACGTTGTTGTTGTTTTTTATTTGACGTTGTTGTTGTTGACATTGTTGTTGTTGTTGTTTATTTGACGTTGTTGTTGTTGTTTATTTGACGTAGTTATTGTTATTGACATTGTTGTTGTTGTTTATTTGACGTTTTTGTTATTGTTGATGTTGTTGTTGTTGTTTTTTATTTGACGTTTTTCTTGTTGTTGTTTATTTGACATTGTTGTAGTTGTTGTTATTGTTGTTGTTGTTGTTTATTTGACATTGTTGTTGTTGTTGTTGTTTATTTGACGTTGTTGTTGTTGTTTATTTGACGTTGTTGTTGTTGTTTATTTGACGTTGTTGTTATTTATTTGACGTTGTTGTTGTTGTTATTGTTTATTTGACGTTGTTTTTGTTGTTCTTTATTTGACGTTGTTAATGTTGTTGACGTTGTTGTTGTTGTTTTTATTATTTATTTGACGTTGTTGTTGTTGTTGTTGTTTTTATTGTTGTTATTGTTGGTGTTGTTGATGTTTATTTGACGTTGTTGTTGTTGTTTATTTGACGTTGTTGTTGTTGTTGTTATTTATTTGACGTTGTTAATGTTGCTGTCATTGTTGTTGTTGTTTTTGTTATTTATTTGACGTTGTTGTTGTTGTTGTTGTTGTTGTTGGTGGTGGTGTTGATTATTTGACGTTGTTGTTGTTGTTTATTTGACGTTGTTGTTGTTGTTGTTTATTTGACGTTGTTGTTGTTGTTATTGTTTATTTGACGTTGTTGTTGTTTATTTGACATTGTTGTTGTTGTTGTTGTTGTTGTTGACGTTGTTGTTGTTGTTGTTGTTGTTTATATGTCGTTGTTGTTGTTGTTGTTTATTTGATGTTGTTTTAGTTGTTGTTGTTGTTTATTTGACGTTGTTGTTGTTGTTGTTGTTTATTTGATGTTGTTTTAGTTGTTGTTGTTTATTTGACGTTGTTGTTGTTTTTTATTTGACGTTGTTGTTGTTGACATTGTTGTTGTTGTTGTTGTTGTTTATTTGACGTTGTTGTTGTTGTTTATTTGACGTAGTTGTTGTTATTGACATTGTTGTTGTTGTTGTTTATTTGACGTTTTTGTTATTGTTGATGTTGTTGTTGTTCTTTTTTATTTGACGTTTTTCTTGTTGTTGTTTATTTGACGTTGTTGTTGTTGTTGTTATTGTTGTTGTTGTTGTCTATTTGACGTGGTTGTTGTTGTTGTTGTTGTTTATTTGACATTGTTGTTGTTATTTATTTGACGTTGTTGTTGTTGTTATTGTTTATTTGACGTTGTTTTTGTTGTTCTTTATTTGACGTTGTTAATGTTGTTGACGTTTTTGTTGTTGTTTTTGTTTTTTATTTGACGTTGTTGTTGTTGTTGTTGTTGTTTTTGTTGTTGTTATTGTTGGTGTTTTTGTTGTTTATTTGACGTTGTTGTTGTTGTTGTTTATTTGGCGTTGTTGTTGTTGTTGTTTACTTGACGTTGTTAATGTTGTTGACGTTGTTGTTGCTGTTGTTTATTTCACGCTGTTGTTGTTGTTATTGTTGTTGTTTCTGTTGTTGTTTATTTGACGTTATTGTTGTTGTTGTTGTTTATTTGACGATGTTATTGTTGTTGTTGTTGTTTATATGACGTTGTTGTTGTTGTTGACGTTGTTGTTGTTGTTGTTATTGTTTATTTAACGTTGTTGTTGTTGTTGTTTATTTGACGTTGTTAATGTTGTTGACGTTGTTATTGTTGTTTTTGTTGTTTATTTGATGTTGTTTTTGTTGTTGTTTTTGTTGTTTATTTGACGTTGTTGTTGTTTTTGATGTTGTTGTTGTTGTTTTTTATTTGACTTTGTTGTTGTTGTTATTTATTTGACGTTTTTGTTGTTGTTATTGTTGTTGTTGTTGTTGTTTAGTTGACGTTGTTGTTGTTGTTTATTTGACGTTGTTGTTGTTGTTTATTTGACGTTGTTGTTGTTGTTGTTATTTATTTGACGTTGTTAATGTTGCTGTCATTGTTGTTGTTGTTTTTGTTATTTATTTGACATTGTTATTGTTGTTGTTGTTGGTGTTGTTTATTTGACGTTGTTGTTGTTGTTGTTGTTGTTTATTTGACGTTGTTGTTGTTGTTGTTTATTTGACGTTGTTGTTGTTGTTATTGTTTATTTGACGTTGTTGTTGTTTATTTGACATTGTTGTTGTTGTTGTTTATTTGACATTGTTGTTGTTGTTGTTGTTGGTGACGTTGTTGTTGTTGTTGTTTATATGATGTTGTTGTTGTTGTTGTTTATTTGATGTTGTTTTAGTTATTGTTGTTTATTTGACGTTGTTGTTGTTGTTGTTGTTTATTTGATGTTGTTTTAGTTGTTGTTGTTTATTTGACGTTGTTGTTGTTTTTTATTTGACGTTGTTGTTGTTGACATTGTTGTTGTTGTTGTTTATTTGACGTTGTTGTTGTTGTTTATTTGACGTAGTTATTGTTATTGACATTGTTGTTGTTGTTTATTTGACGTTTTTGTTATTGTTGATGTTGTTGTTGTTGTTTTTTATTTGACGTTTTTCTTGTTGTTGTTTATTTGACATTGTTGTAGTTGTTGTTATTGTTGTTGTTGTTGTTTATTTGACATTGTTGTTGTTGTTGTTGTTTATTTGACGTTGTTGTTGTTGTTTATTTGACGTTGTTGTTATTTATTTGACGTTGTTGTTGTTGTAATTGTTTATTTGACGTTGTTTTTGTTGTTCTTTATTTGACGTTGTTAATGTTGTTGACGTTGTTGTTGTTGTTTTTATTATTTATTTGACGTTGTTGTTGTTGTTGTTGTTGTTGTTTTTATTGTTGTTATTGTTGGTGTTGTTGATGTTTATTTGACGTTGTTGTTGTTGTTTATTTGACGTTGTTGTTGTTGTTTATTTGACGTTGTTGTTGTTGTTGTTATTTATTTGACGTTGTTAATGTTGCTGTCATTGTTGTTGTTGTTTTTTTTATTTATTTGACGTTGTTATTGTTGTTGTTGTTGGTGTTGTTTATTTGACGTTGTTGTTGTTGTTGTTTATTTGACGTTGTTGTTGTTGTTGTTTATTTGACGTTGTTGTTGTTGTTATTGTTTATTTGACGTTGTTGTTGTTTATTTGACATTGTTGTTGTTGTTGTTTATTTGACATTGTTGTTGTTGTTGTTGGTGACGTTGTTGTTGTTGTTGTTTATATGATGTTGTTGTTGTTGTTGTTGTTTATTTGATGTTGTTTTAGTTATTGTTGTTTATTTGATGTTCTTGTTGTTGTTGTTGTTTATTTGATGTTGTTTTAGTTGTTGTTGTTTATTTGACGTTGTTGTTGTTTTTTATTTGACGTTGTTGTTGTTGACATTGTTGTTGTTGTTGTTGTTGTTTATTTGACGTTGTTGTTGTTGTTTATTTGACGTAGTTGTTGTTATTGACGTTGTTGTTATTGTTGTTTATTTGACGTTTTTGTTATTGTTGATGTTGTTGTTGTTCTTTTTTATTTGACGTTTTTCTTGTTGTTGTTTATTTGACGTTGTTGTTGTTGTTGTTATTGTTGTTGTTGTTGTCTATTTGACGTGGTTGTTGTTGTTGTTGTTTATTTGACATTGTTGTTGTTATTTATTTGACGTTGTTGTTGTTGTTATTGTTTATTTGACGTTGTTTTTGTTGTTCTTTATTTGACGTTGTTAATGTTGTTGACGTTTTTGTTGTTGTTTTTGTTTTTTATTTGACGTTGTTGTTGTTGTTGTTGTTGTTTTTGTTGTTGTTATTGTTGGTGTTGTTGTTGTTTATTTGACGTTGTTGTTGTTGTTGTTTATTTGGCGTTGTTGTTGTTGTTGTTTACTTGACGTTGTTAATGTTGTTGACGTTGTTGTTGCTGTTGTTTATTTCACGCTGTTGTTGTTGTTATTGTTGTTGTTTCTGTTGTTGTTTATTTGACGTTATTGTTGTTGTTGTTGTTTATTTGACGATGTTATTGTTGTTGTTGTTGTTTATATGACGTTGTTGTTGTTGTTGACGTTGTTGTTGTTGTTGTTATTGTTTATTTAACGTTGTTGTTGTTGTTGTTTATTTGACGTTGTTAATGTTGTTGACGTTGTTGTTGTTGTTTTTGTTGTTTATTTGATGTTGTTGTTGTTGTTGTTTTTGTTGTTTATTTGACGTTGTTGTTGTTTTTGATGTTGTTGTTGTTGTTTTTTATTTGACTTTGTTGTTGTTGTTATTTATTTGACGTTTTTGTTGTTGTTATTGTTGGTGTTGTTGTTGTTTAGTTGACGTTGTTGTTGTTGTTTATTTGACGTTGTTGTTGTTGTTTATTTGACGTTGTTGTTGTTGTTGTTATTTATTTGACGTTGTTAATGTTGCTGTCATTGTTGTTGTTGTTTTTGTTATTTATTTGACGTTGTTATTGTTGTTGTTGTTGGTGTTGTTTATTTGACGTTGTTGTTGTTGTTGTTTATTTGACGTTGTTGTTGTTGTTGTTTATTTGACGTTGTTGTTGTTGTTATTGTTTATTTGACGTTGTTGTTGTTTATTTGACATTGTTGTTGTTGTTGTTTATTTGACATTGTTGTTGTTGTTGTTGGTGACGTTGTTGTTGTTGTTGTTTATATGATGTTGTTGTTGTTGTTGTTTATTTGATGTTGTTTTAGTTATTGTTGTTTATTTGACGTTGTTGTTGTTGTTGTTGTTGTTTATTTGATGTTGTTTTAGTTGTTGTTGTTTATTTGACGTTGTTGTTGTTTTTTATTTGACGTTGTTGTTGTTGACATTGTTGTTGTTGTTGTTGTTGTTTATTTGACGTTGTTGTTGTTGTTTATTTGACGTAGTTGTTGTTATTGACATTGTTGTTGTTGTTGTTTATTTGACATTTTTGTTATTGTTGATGTTGTTGTTGTTCTTTTTTATTTGACGTTTTTCTTGTTGTTGTTTATTTGACGTTGTTGTTGTTGTTATTGTTGTTGTTGTTGTCTATTTGACGTGGTTGTTGTTGTTGTTGTTGTTTATTTGACATTGTTGTTGTTATTTATTTGACGTTGTTGTTGTTGTTATTGTTTATTTGACGTTGTTTTTGTTGTTCTTTATTTGACGTTGTTAATGTTGTTGACGTTTTTGTTGTCGTTTTTGTTTTTTATTTGACGTTGTTGTTGTTGTTGTTGTTTTTGTTGTTGTTATTGTTGGTGTTGTTGTTGTTTATTTGACGTTGTTGTTGTTGTTGTTTATTTGGCGTTGTTGTTGTTGTTGTTTACTTGACGTTGTTAATGTTGTTGACGTTGTTGTTGCTGTTGTTTATTTCACGCTGTTGTTGTTGTTATTGTTGTTGTTTCTGTTGTTGTTTATTTGACGTTATTGTTGTTGTTGTTGTTTATTTGACGATGTTATTGTTGTTGTTGTTGTTTATATGACGTTGTTGTTGTTGTTGACGTTGTTGTTGTTGTTGTTATTGTTTATTTAACGTTGTTGTTGTTGTTGTTTATTTGACGTTGTTAATGTTGTTGACGTTGTTGTTGTTGTTTTTGTTGTTTATTTGATGTTGTTGTTGTTGTTGTTTTTGTTGTTTATTTGACGTTGTTGTTGTTTTTGATGTTGTTGTTGTTGTTTTTTATTTGACTTTGTTGTTGTTGTTATTTATTTGACGTTTTTGTTGTTGTTATTGTTGTTGTTGTTGTTGTTTAGTTGACGTTGTTGTTGTTGTTTATTTGACGTTGTTGTTGTTGTTTATTTGACGTTGTTGTTGTTGTTGTTATTTATTTGACGTTGTTAATGTTGCTGTCATTGTTGTTGTTGTTTTTGTTATTTATTTGACGTTGTTATTGTTGTTGTTGTTGGTGTTGTTTATTTGACGTTGTTGTTGTTGTTGTTTATTTGACGTTGTTGTTGTTGTTGTTTATTTGACGTTGTTGTTGTTGTTATTGTTTATTTGACGTTGTTGTTGTTTATTTGACATTGTTGTTGTTGTTGTTTATTTGACATTGTTGTTGTTGTTGTTGGTGACGTTGTTGTTGTTGTTGTTTATATGATGTTGTTGTTGTTGTTGTTTATTTGATGTTGTTTTAGTTATTGTTGTTTATTTGACGTTGTTGTTGTTGTTGTTTATTTGATGTTGTTTTAGTTGTTGTTGTTTATTTGACGTTGTTGTTGTTTTTTATTTGACGTTGTTGTTGTTGACATTGTTGTTGTTGTTGTTTATTTGACGTTGTTGTTGTTGTTTATTTGACGTAGTTATTGTTATTGACATTGTTGTTGTTGTTTATTTGACGTTTTTGTTATTGTTGATGTTGTTGTTGTTGTTTTTTATTTGACGTTTTTCTTGTTGTTGTTTATTTGACATTGTTGTAGTTGTTGTTATTGTTGTTGTTGTTGTTTATTTGACATTGTTGTTGTTGTTGTTGTTTATTTGACGTTGTTGTTGTTGTTTATTTGACGTTGTTGTTGTTGTTGTTTATTTGACGTTGTTGTTATTTATTTGACGTTGTTGTTGTTGTTATTGTTTATTTGACGTTGTTTTTGTTGTTCTTTATTTGACGTTGTTAATGTTGTTGACGTTGTTGTTGTTGTTTTTATTATTTATTTGACGTTGTTGTTGTTGTTTTGTTGTTTTTATTGTTGTTATTGTTGGTGTTGTTGATGTTTATTTGACGTTGTTGTTGTTGTTTATTTGACGTTTCTGTTGTTGTTTATTTGACGTTGTTGTTGTTGTTGTTATTTATTTGACGTTGTTAATGTTGCTGTCATTGTTGTTGTTGTTTTTGTTATTTATTTGACGTTGTTATTGTTGTTGTTGTTGGTGTTGTTTATTTGACGTTGTTGTTGTTGTTGTTGTTTATTTGACGTTGTTGTTGTTGTTGTTTATTTGACGTTGTTGTTGTTGTTATTGTTTATTTGACGTTGTTGTTGTTTATTTGACATTGTTGTTGTTGTTGTTTATTTGACATTGTTGTTGTTGTTGTTGGTGACGTTGTTGTTGTTGTTGTTTATATGATGTTGTTGTTGTTGTTGTTTATTTGATGTTATTTTAGTTATTGTTGTTTATTTGACGTTGTTGTTGTTGTTGTTGTTTATTTGATGTTGTTTTAGTTGTTGTTGTTTATTTGACGTTGTTGTTGTTTTTTATTTGACGTTGTTGTTGTTGACATTGTTGTTGTTGTTGTTGTTTATTTGACGTTGTTGTTGTTGTTTATTTGACGTAGTTATTGTTATTGACATTGTTGTTGTTGTTTATTTGACGTTTTTGTTATTGTTGATGTTGTTGTTGTTGTTTTTTATTTGACGTTTTTCTTGTTGTTGTTTATTTGACATTGTTGTAGTTGTTGTTATTGTTGTTGTTGTTGTTTATTTGACATTGTTGTTGTTGTTGTTGTTTATTTGACGTTGTTGTTGTTGTTTATTTGACGTTGTTGTTGTTGTTGTTTATTTGACGTTGTTGTTATTTATTTGACGTTGTTGTTGTTGTTATTGTTTATTTGACGTTGTTTTTGTTGTTCTTTATTTGACGTTGTTAATGTTGTTGACGGTGTTGTTGTTGTTTTTATTATTTATTTGACGTTGTTGTTGTTGTTGTTGTTTTTATTGTTGTTATTGTTGGTGTTGTTGATGTTTATTTGACGTTGTTGTTGTTGTTTATTTGGCGTTGTTGTTGTTGTTGTTTATTTGACGTTGTTAATGTTGTTGACGTTGTTGTTGTTGTTCTTTATTTCACGTTGTTGTTGTTGTTATTGTTGTTGTTGTTGTTGTTGTTTATTTGACGTTATTGTTGTTGTTGTTTATTTGACGATGTTATTGTTGTTGTTGTTGTTTATATGACGTTGTTGTTGTTGTTGTTGACGTTGTTGTTGTTGTTGTTGTTATTGTTTATTTAACGTTGTTGTTGTTGTTGTTTATTTGACGTTGTTAATGTTGTTGACGTTGTTGTTGTTGTTTTTGTTGTTTATTTGATGTTGTTGTTGTTGTTGTTGTTTTTGTTGTTTATTTGACGTTGTTGTTGTTTTTGATGTTGTTGTTGTTGTTTTTTATTTGACTTTGTTGTTGTTGTTGTTTATTTGACGTTTTTGTTGTTGTTATTGTTGTTGTTGTTGTTGTTTATTTGACGTTGTTGTTGTTTTTTTGACGTTGTTGTTGTTGTTGTTGTTTATTTGACGTTTTTGTTATTGTTGATGTTGTTGTTGTTGTTTTTTATTTGACATTTTTCTTGTTGTTGTATATTTGACGTTGTTGTTGTTATTGTTGTTGTTGTTGTTTATTTGACGTTGTTGTTGTTGTTTATTTGACGTTGTTGTTGTTGTTTATTTGACGTTGTTGTTGTTGTTATTGTTGTTGTTGTTGTTGTTTATTTGACGTTGTTGTTGTTGTTGTTGTTGTTTATTTGACGTTGATGTTGTTGTTATTGTTTATTTGACGTTGTTGTTGTTTATTTGACATTGTTGTTGTTGTTGTTGGTGACGTTGTTGTTGTTGTTGTTTATATGATATTGTTGTTGTTGTTGTTGTTGTTTATTTGATGTTGTTTTAGTTATTGTTGTTTATTTGACGTTGTTGTTGTTGTTGTTGTTTATTTGATGTTGTTTTAGTTGTTGTTGTTTATTTGACGTTGTTGTTGTTTTTTATTTGACGTTGTTGTTGTTGACATTGTTGTTGTTGTTGTTTATTTGACGTTGTTGTTGTTGTTTATTTGACGTAGTTGTTGTTATTGACATTGTTGTTGTTGTTTATTTGACGTTTTTGTTATTGTTGATGTTGTTGTTGTTGTTTTTTATTTGACGTTTTTCTTGTTGTTGTTTATTTGACGTTGTTGTAGTTGTTGTTATTGTTGTTGTTGTTGTTTATTTGACATTGTTGTTGTTGTTGTTGTTTATTTGACGTTGTTGTTGTTGTTTATTTGACGTTGTTGTTGTTGTTGTTTATTTGACGTTGTTGTTATTTATTTGACGTTGTTGTTATTGTTGTTATTGTTTATTTGACGTTGTTTTTGTTGTTCTTTATTTGACGTTGTTAATGTTGTTGACGTTGTTGTTGTTGTTTTTATTATTTATTTGACGTTGTTGTTGTTGTTGTTGTTGTTGTTGTTTTTGTTGTTGTTATTGTTGGTGTTGTTGATGTTTATTTGACGTTGTTGTTGTTGTTTATTTGGCGTTGTTATTGTTGTTGTTTATTTGACGTTGTTAATGTTGTTGACGTTGTTGTTGCTGTTGTTTATTTCACGTTGTTGTTGTTGTTATTGTTGTTGTTGTTGTTGTTGTTTATTTGACGTTATTGTTGTTGTTGTTGTTTATTTGACGATGTTATTGTTGTTGTTGTTGTTGTTTATATGACGTTGTTGTTGTTGTTGACGTTGTTGTTGTTGTTGTTGTTATTGTTTATTTAACGTTGTTGTTGTTGTTGTTGTTTATTTGACGTTGTTAATATTGTTGACGTTGTTGTTGTTGTTTTTGTTGTTTATTTGATGTTGTTGTTGTTGTAGTTGTTGTTGTTTTTGTTGTTTATTTGACGTTGTTGTTGTTTTTGATGTTGTTGTTGTTGTTTTTTATTTGACTTTGTTGTTGTTGTTTATTTGACGTTTTTGTTGTTATTGTTGTTGTTGTTGTTGTTTAGTTGACGTTGTTGTTGTTGTTTATTTGACGTTGTTGTTGTTGTTTATTTGACGTTGTTGTTGTTGTTGTTGTTGTTGTTGTTTATTTGACGTTGTTGTTGTTATTTATTTAACGTTGTTGTTGTTGTTGTTATTGTTTATTTGACGTTGTTATTGTTGTTGTTTATTTGACGTTGTTAATGTTGTTGACGTGGTTGTTGTTGTTTTTGTTATTTATTTGACGTTGTTGTTGTTGTTGTTTTTTTTTTTTGTTGTTGTTGTTGTTGTTGTTGTTGTTTATTTGACGTTGTTGTTGTTGTTGTTGTTGTTGTTGTTTATTTGACGTTGTTGTTGTTGTTGTTTATTTGAGGTTGTTGTTGTTGTTATTGTTGTTGTTTATTTGACGTTGTTGTTGTTGTTGTTTATTTGACATTGTTGTTGTTGTTGTTGTTGTTGACGTTGTTGTTGTTGTTGTTTATT
Organism: Vicia faba; assembly: GCA_948472305.1. Classification (NCBI taxonomy): domain Eukaryota; kingdom Viridiplantae; phylum Streptophyta; class Magnoliopsida; order Fabales; family Fabaceae; genus Vicia; species Vicia faba. The sequence continues at coordinate 458,077,410 of OX451740.1, forward strand.
TGACGTTGTTGTTGTTTATTTGATGTTGTTTTAGTTGTTGTTGATTATTTGACATTGTTGTTGTTGCTGTTGTTGTTGTTGTTTATTTGATGTTGTTTTAGTTGTTGTTGTTTATTTGACGTTGTTGTTGTTTTTTATTTGACGTTGTTGTTGTTGACATTGTTGTTGTTGTTTATTTGACGTTGTTTTTGTTGTTTATTTGACGTAGTTGTTGTTATTGATGTTGTTGTTATTGTTGTTTATTTGACGTTTTTGTTATTGTTGATGTTGTTGTTGTTGTTGTTGTTTATTTGACGTTGTTGTTGTTTTTTTGACGTTGTTGTTGTTGTTGTTGTTTATTTGACGTTTTTGTTATTGTTGATGTTGTTGTTGTTGTTTTTTATTTGACGTTTTTCTTGTTGTTGTATATTTGACGTTGTTGTTGTTATTGTTGTTGTTGTTGTTTATTTGACGTTGTTGTTGTTGTTTATTTGACGTTGTTGTTGTTGTTTATTTGACGTTGTTGTTGTTGTTGTTGTTTATTTGACGTTGTTGTTGTTGTTATTTATTTGACATTGTTGTTGTTGTTGTTATTGTTTATTTGACGTTGTTTTTGTTGTTGTTTATTTGACGTTGTTAATGTTGTTGACGTTGTTGTTGTTGTTGTTTTTTTTATTTATTTGACGTTATTGTTGGTGTTGTTGTTGTTTATTTAACGTTGTTGTTGTTGTTGTTGTTTATTTGGCGTTGTTGTTGTTGTTTTTGACGTTGTTGTTGTTGTTGTTTATTTCACGTTGTTGATGTTGTTATTGTTGTTGTTGTTGTTGTTTATTTGACGTTGTTGTTGTTGTTGTTTATTTGACGTTGTTGTTGTTGTTGTTTATTTGATGTTGTTTTAGTTGTTGTTGATTATTTGACGTTGTTGTTGTTGTTGTTGTTTATTTGATGTTGTTTTAGTTGTTGTTGTTTATTTGACGTTGTTGTTGTTTTTTATTTGACGTCGTTATTGTTGACATTGTTGTTGTTGTTGTTGTTTATTTGACGTTGTTTTTGTTGTTTATTTGACGTAGTTGTTGTTATTGACGTTGTTGTTGTTGTTGTTTATTTGACGTTTTTGTTATTGTTGATGTTGTTGTTGTTGTTGTTTATTTGACGTTGTTGTTGTTTATTTGACATTGTTGTTGTTGTTATTTATTTGACGTTGTTGTTGTTATTTATTTGACGTTGTTGTTGTTGTTGTTGTTATTGTTTATATGACGTTGTTGTTGTTGTTGTTATTTATTTGACGTTGTTAATGTTGTTGTCGTTGTTGTTGTTGTTTTTGTTATTTATTTGACGTTGTTGTTGTTGTTGTTGTTGTTGTTGGTGGTGGTGTTGATTATTTGACGTTGTTGTTGTTGTTTATTTGACGTTGTTGTTGTTGTTGTTTATTTGACGTTGTTGTTGTTGTTATTGTTTATTTGACGTTGTTGTTGTTTATTTGACATTGTTGTTGTTGTTGTTGTTGTTGACGTTGTTGTTGTTGTTGTTTATATGTCGTTGTTGTTGTTGTTGTTTATTTGATGTTGTTTTAGTTGTTGTTGTTGTTTATTTGACATTGTTGTTGTTGTTGTTGTTTATTTGATGTTGTTTTAGTTGTTGTTGTTTATTTGACGTTGTTGTTGTTTTTTATTTGACGTTGTTGTTGTTGACATTGTTGTTGTTGTTGTTGTTGTTTATTTGACGTTGTTGTTGTTGTTTATTTGACGTAGTTGTTGTTATTGACATTGTTGTTGTTGTTGTTTATTTGACGTTTTTGTTATTGTTGATGTTGTTGTTGTTCTTTTTTATTTGACGTTTTTCTTGTTGTTGTTTATTTGACGTTGTTGTTGTTGTTGTTATTGTTGTTGTTGTTGTCTATTTGACGTGGTTGTTGTTGTTGTTGTTGTTTATTTGACATTGTTGTTGTTATTTATTTGACGTTGTTGTTGTTGTTATTGTTTATTTGACGTTGTTTTTGTTGTTCTTTATTTGACGTTGTTAATGTTGTTGACGTTTTTGTTGTTGTTTTTGTTTTTTATTTGACGTTGTTGTTGTTGTTGTTGTTGTTTTTGTTGTTGTTATTGTTGGTGTTGTTGTTGTTTATTTGACGTTGTTGTTGTTATTGTTTATTTGGCGTTGTTGTTGTTGTTGTTTACTTGACGTTGTTAATGTTGTTGACGTTGTTGTTGCTGTTGTTTATTTCACGCTGTTGTTGTTGTTATTGTTGTTGTTTCTGTTGTTGTTTATTTGACGTTATTGTTGTTGTTGTTGTTTATTTGACGATGTTATTGTTGTTGTTGTTGTTTATATGACGTTGTTGTTGTTGTTGACGTTGTTGTTGTTGTTGTTATTGTTTATTTAACGTTGTTGTTGTTGTTGTTTATTTGACGTTGTTAATGTTGTTGACGTTGTTGTTGTTGTTTTTGTTGTTTATTTGATGTTGTTTTTGTTGTTGTTTTTGTTGTTTATTTGACGTTGTTGTTGTTTTTGATGTTGTTGTTGTTGTTTTTTATTTGACTTTGTTGTTGTTGTTATTTATTTGACGTTTTTGTTGTTGTTATTGTTGTTGTTGTTGTTGTTTAGTTGACGTTGTTGTTGTTGTTTATTTGACGTTGTTGTTGTTGTTTATTTGACGTTGTTGTTGTTGTTGTTATTTATTTGACGTTGTTAATGTTGCTGTCATTGTTGTTGTTGTTTTTGTTATTTATTTGACGTTGTTATTGTTGTTGTTGTTGGTGTTGTTTATTTGACGTTGTTGTTGTTGTTGTTTATTTGACGTTGTTGTTGTTGTTGTTTATTTGATGTTGTTGTTGTTGTTATTGTTTATTTGACGTTGTTGTTGTTTATTTGACATTGTTGTTGTTGTTGTTTATTTGACATTGTTGTTGTTGTTGTTGTTGGTGACGTTGTTGTTGTTGTTGTTTATATGATGTTGTTGTTGTTGTTGTTTATTTGATGTTGTTTTAGTTATTGTTGTTTATTTGACGTTGTTGTTGTTGTTGTTGTTTATTTGATGTTGTTTTAGTTGTTGTTGTTTATTTGACGTTGTTGTTGTTTTTTATTTGACGTTGTTGTTGTTGACATTGTTGTTGTTGTTGTTTATTTGACGTTGTTGTTGTTGTTTATTTGACGTAGTTATTGTTATTGACATTGTTGTTGTTGTTTATTTGACGTTTTTGTTATTGTTGATGTTGTTGTTGTTGTTTTTTATTTGACGTTTTTCTTGTTGTTGTTTATTTGACATTGTTGTAGTTGTTGTTATTGTTGTTGTTGTTGTTTATTTGACATTGTTGTTGTTGTTGTTGTTTATTTGACGTTGTTGTTGTTGTTTATTTGACGTTGTTGTTGTTGTTTATTTGACGTTGTTGTTATTTATTTGACGTTGTTGTTGTTGTTATTGTTTATTTGACGTTGTTTTTGTTGTTCTTTATTTGACGTTGTTAATGTTGTTGACGTTGTTGTTGTTGTTTTTATTATTTATTTGACGTTGTTGTTGTTGTTGTTGTTGTTGTTTTTATTGTTGTTATTGTTGGTGTTGTTGATGTTTATTTGACGTTGTTGTTGTTGTTTATTTGACGTTGTTGTTGTTCTTTATTTGACGTTGTTGTTGTTGTTGTTATTTATTTGACGTTGTTAATGTTGCTGTCATTGTTGTTGTTGTTTTTGTTATTTATTTGACGTTGTTATTGTTGTTGTTGGTGGTGTTGTTTATTTGACGTTGTTGTTGTTGTTGTTTATTTGACGTTGTTGTTGTTGTTGTTTATTTGACGTTGTTGTTGTTGTTATTGTTTATTTGACGTTGTTGTTGTTTATTTGACATTGTTGTTGTTGTTGTTTATTTGACATTGTTGTTGTTGTTGTTGGTGACGTTGTTGTTGTTGTTGTTTATATGATGTTGTTGTTGTTGTTGTTTATTTGATGTTGTTTTAGTTATTGTTGTTTATTTGACGTTCTTGTTGTTGTTGTTGTTTATTTGATGTTGTTTTAGTTGTTGTTGTTTATTTGACGTTGTTGTTGTTTTTTATTTGACGTTGTTGTTGTTGACATTGTTGTTGTTGTTGTTGTTGTTTATTTGACGTTGTTGTTGTTGTTTATTTGACGTAGTTGTTGTTATTGACGTTGTTGTTGTTGTTGTTTATTTGACGTTTTTGTTATTGTTGATGTTGTTGTTGTTCTTTTTTATTTGACGTTTTTCTTGTTGTTGTTTATTTGACGTTGTTGTTGTTGTTGTTATTGTTGTTGTTGTTGTCTATTTGACGTGGTTGTTGTTGTTGTTCTTGTTGTTTATTTGACATTGTTGTTGTTATTTATTTGACGTTGTTGTTGTTGTTATTGTTTATTTGACGTTGTTTTTGTTGTTCTTTATTTGACGTTGTTAATGTTGTTGACGTTTTTGTTGTTGTTTTTGTTTTTTATTTGACGTTGTTGTTGTTGTTGTTGTTGTTTTTGTTGTTGTTATTGTTGGTGTTGTTGTTGTTTATTTGACGTTGTTGTTGTTGTTGTTTATTTGGCGTTGTTGTTGTTGTTGTTTACTTGACGTTGTTAATGTTGTTGACGTTGTTGTTGCTGTTGTTTATTTCACGTTGTTGTTGTTGTTATTGTTGTTGTTTCTGTTGTTGTTTATTTGACGTTATTGTTGTTGTTGTTGTTTATTTGACGATGTTATTGTTGTTGTTGTTGTTTATATGACGTTGTTGTTGTTGTTGACGTTGTTGTTGTTGTTGTTATTGTTTATTTAACGTTGTTGTTGTTGTTGTTTATTTGACGTTGTTAATGTTGTTGACGTTGTTGTTGTTGTTTTTGTTGTTTATTTGATGTTGTTGTTGTTGTTGTTTTTGTTGTTTATTTGACGTTGTTGTTGTTTTTGATGTTGTTGTTGTTGTTTTTTATTTGACTTTGTTGTTGTTGTTATTTATTTGACGTTTTTGTTGTTGTTATTGTTGTTGTTGTTGTTGTTTAGTTGACGTTGTTGTTGTTGTTTATTTGACGTTGTTGTTGTTGTTTATTTGACGTTGTTGTTGTTGTTGTTATTTATTTGACGTTGTTAATGTTGCTGTCATTGTTGTTGTTGTTTTTGTTATTTATTTGACGTTGTTATTGTTGTTGTTGTTGGTGTTGTTTATTTGACGTTGTTGTTGTTGTTGTTTATTTGACGTTGTTGTTGTTGTTGTTTATTTGACGTTGTTGTTGTTGTTATTGTTTATTTGACGTTGTTGTTGTTTATTTGACATTGTTGTTGTTGTTGTTTATTTGACATTGTTGTTGTTGTTGGTGACGTTGTTGTTGTTGTTGTTTATATGATGTTGTTGTTGTTGTTGTTTATTTGATGTTGTTTTAGTTATTGTTGTTTATTTGACGTTGTTGTTGTTGTTGTTGTTGTTTATTTGATGTTGTTTTAGTTGTTGTTGTTTATTTGACGTTGTTGTTGTTTTTTATTTGACGTTGTTGTTGTTGACATTGTTGTTGTTGTTGTTGTTGTTTATTTGACGTTGTTGTTGTTGTTTATTTGACGTAGTTGTTGTTATTGACATTGTTGTTGTTGTTGTTTATTTGACATTTTTGTTATTGTTGATGTTGTTGTTGTTCTTTTTTATTTGACGTTTTTCTTGTTGTTGTTTATTTGACGTTGTTGTTGTTGTTATTGTTGTTGTTGTTGTCTATTTGACGTGGTTGTTGTTGTTGTTGTTGTTTATTTGACATTGTTGTTGTTATTTATTTGACGTTGTTGTTGTTGTTATTGTTTATTTGACGTTGTTTTTGTTGTTCTTTATTTGACGTTGTTAATGTTGTTGACGTTTTTGTTGTTGTTTTTGTTTTTTATTTGACGTTGTTGTTGTTGTTGTTGTTGTTTTTGTTGTTGTTATTGTTGGTGTTGTTGTTGTTTATTTGACGTTGTTGTTGTTGTTGTTTATTTGGCGTTGTTGTTGTTGTTGTTTACTTGACGTTGTTAATGTTGTTGACGTTGTTGTTGCTGTTGTTTATTTCACGCTGTTGTTGTTGTTATTGTTGTTGTTTCTGTTGTTGTTTATTTGACGTTATTGTTGTTGTTGTTGTTTATTTGACGATGTTATTGTTGTTGTTGTTGTTTATATGACGTTGTTGTTGTTGTTGACGTTGTTGTTGTTGTTGTTATTGTTTATTTAACGTTGTTGTTGTTGTTGTTTATTTGACGTTGTTAATGTTGTTGACGTTGTTGTTGTTGTTTTTGTTGTTTATTTGATGTTGTTGTTGTTGTTGTTTTTGTTGTTTATTTGACGTTGTTGTTGTTTTTGATGTTGTTGTTGTTGTTTTTTATTTGACTTTGTTGTTGTTGTTATTTATTTGACGTTTTTGTTGTTGTTATTGTTGTTGTTGTTGTTGTTTAGTTGACGTTGTTGTTGTTGTTTATTTGACGTTGTTGTTGTTGTTTATTTGACGTTGTTGTTGTTGTTGTTATTTATTTGACGTTGTTAATGTTGCTGTCATTGTTGTTGTTGTTTTTGTTATTTATTTGACGTTGTTATTGTTGTTGTTGTTGGTGTTGTTTATTTGACGTTGTTGTTGTTGTTGTTTATTTGACGTTGTTGTTGTTTATTTGACGTTGTTGTTGTTGTTATTGTTTATTTGACGTTGTTGTTGTTTATTTGACATTGTTGTTGTTGTTGTTTATTTGACATTGTTGTTGTTGTTGTTGGTGACGTTGTTGTTGTTGTTGTTTATATGATGTTGTTGTTGTTGTTGTTTATTTGATGTTGTTTTAGTTATTGTTGTTTATTTGACGTTGTTGTTGTTGTTTATTTGATGTTGTTTTAGTTGTTGTTGTTTATTTGACGTTGTTGTTGTTTTTTATTTGACGTTGTTGTTGTTGACATTGTTGTTGTTGTTGTTTATTTGACGTTGTTGTTGTTGTTTATTTGACGTAGTTATTGTTATTGACATTGTTGTTGTTGTTTATTTGACGTTTTTGTTATTGTTGATGTTGTTGTTGTTGTTTTTTATTTGACGTTTTTCTTGTTGTTGTTTATTTGACATTGTTGTAGTTGTTGTTATTGTTGTTGTTGTTGTTTATTTGACATTGTTGTTGTTGTTGTTGTTTATTTGACGTTGTTGTTGTTGTTGTTTATTTGACGTTGTTGTTGTTGTTTATTTGACGTTGTTGTTATTTATTTGACGTTGTTGTTGTTGTTATTGTTTATTTGACGTTGTTTTTGTTGTTCTTTATTTGACGTTGTTAATGTTGTTGACGTTGTTGTTGTTGTTTTTATTATTTATTTGACGTTGTTGTTGTTGTTGTTGTTGTTTTTATTGTTGTTATTGTTGGTGTTGTTGATGTTTATTTGACGTTGTTGTTGTTGTTGTTTATTTGACGTTGTTGTTGTTGTTTATTTGACGTTGTTGTTGTTGTTGTTATTTATTTGACGTTGTTAATGTTGCTGTCATTGTTGTTGTTGTTTTTGTTATTTATTTGACGTTGTTATTGTTGTTGTTGTTGGTGTTGTTTATTTGACGTTGTTGTTGTTGTTGTTGTTTATTTGACGTTGTTGTTGTTGTTGTTTATTTGACGTTGTTGTTGTTGTTATTGTTTATTTGACGTTGTTGTTGTTTATTTGACATTGTTGTTGTTGTTGTTTATTTGACATTGTTGTTGTTGTTGTTGGTGACGTTGTTGTTGTTGTTGTTTATATGATGTTGTTGTTGTTGTTGTTTATTTGATGTTGTTTTAGTTATTGTTGTTTATTTGACGTTGTTGTTGTTGTTGTTGTTTATTTGATGTTGTTTTAGTTGTTGTTGTTTATTTGACGTTGTTGTTGTTTTTTATTTGACGTTGTTGTTGTTGACATTGTTGTTGTTGTTGTTTATTTGACGTTGTTGTTGTTGTTTATTTGACGTAGTTATTGTTATTGACATTGTTGTTGTTGTTTATTTGACGTTTTTGTTATTGTTGATGTTGTTGTTGTTGTTTTTTATTTGACGTTTTTCTTGTTGTTGTTTATTTGACATTGTTGTAGTTGTTGTTATTGTTGTTGTTGTTGTTTATTTGACATTGTTGTTGTTGTTGTTGTTTATTTGACGTTGTTGTTGTTGTTGTTTATTTGACGTTGTTGTTGTTGTTTATTTGACGTTGTTGTTATTTATTTGACGTTGTTGTTGTTGTTATTGTTTATTTGACGTTGTTTTTGTTGTTCTTTATTTGACGTTGTTAATGTTGTTGACGTTGTTGTTGTTGTTTTTATTATTTATTTGACGTTGTTGTTGTTGTTGTTGTTGTTTTTATTGTTGTTATTGTTGGTGTTGTTGATGTTTATTTGACGTTGTTGTTGTTGTTTATTTGACGTTGTTGTTGTTGTTTATTTGACGTTGTTGTTGTTGTTGTTATTTATTTGACGTTGTTAATGTTGCTGTCATTGTTGTTGTTGTTTTTGTTATTTATTTGACGTTGTTATTGTTGTTGTTGTTGGTGTTGTTTATTTGACGTTGTTGTTGTTGTTGTTGTTTATTTGACGTTGTTGTTGTTGTTGTTTATTTGACGTTGTTGTTGTTGTTATTGTTTATTTGACGTTGTTGTTGTTTATTTGACATTGTTGTTGTTGTTGTTTATTTGACATTGTTGTTGTTGTTGTTGGTGACGTTGTTGTTGTTGTTGTTTATATGATGTTGTTGTTGTTGTTGTTTATTTGATGTTGTTTTAGTTATTGTTGTTTATTTGACGTTGTTGTTGTTGTTGTTGTTTATTTGATGTTGTTTTAGTTGTTGTTGTTTATTTGACGTTGTTGTTGTTTTTTATTTGACGTTGTTGTTGTTGACATTGTTGTTGTTGTTGTTTATTTGACGTTGTTGTTGTTGTTTATTTGACGTAGTTATTGTTATTGACATTGTTGTTGTTGTTTATTTGACGTTTTTGTTATTGTTGATGTTGTTGTTGTTGTTTTTTATTTGACGTTTTTCTTGTTGTTGTTTATTTGACATTGTTGTAGTTGTTGTTATTGTTGTTGTTGTTGTTTATTTGACATTGTTGTTGTTGTTGTTGTTGTTTATTTGACGTTGTTGTTGTTGTTTATTTGACGTTGTTGTTGTTGTTGTTTATTTGACGTTGTTGTTATTTATTTGACGTTGTTGTTGTTGTTGTTATTGTTTATTTGACGTTGTTTTTGTTGTTCTTTATTTGACGTTGTTAATGTTGTTGACGTTGTTGTTGTTGTTTTTATTATTTATTTAACGTTGTTGTTGTTGTTGTTGTTTTTATTGTTGTTATTGTTGGTGTTGTTGATGTTTATTTGACGTTGTTGTTGTTGTTTATTTGGCGTTGTCGTTGTTGTTGTTGTTTATTTGACGTTGTTAATGTTGTTGACGTTGTTGTTGTTGTTCTTTATTTCACGTTGTTGTTGTTGTTATTGTTGTTGTTGTTGTTGTTGTTTATTTGACGTTATTGTTGTTGTTGTTTATTTGACGATGTTATTGTTGTTGTTGTTGTTTATATGACGTTGTTGTTGTTGTTGTTGTTGACGTTGTTGTTGTTGTTGTTGTTATTGTTTATTTAACGTTGTTGTTGTTGTTGTTGTTTATTTGGCGTTGTTAATGTTGTTGACGTTGTTGTTGTTGTTTTTGTTGTTTATTTGATGTTGTTGTTGTTGTTGTTGTTGTTGTTTTTGTTGTTTATTTGACGTTGTTGTTGTTTTTGATGTTGTTGTTGTTGTTTTTTATTTGACTTTGTTGTTGTTGTTGTTTATTTGACGTTTTTGTTGTTGTTATTGTTGTTGTTGTTGTTGTTTATTTGACGTTGTTGTTGTTTTTTTGACGTTGTTGTTGTTGTTGTTGTTTATTTGACGTTTTTGTTATTGTTGATGTTGTTGTTGTTGTTTTTTATTTGACATTTTTCTTGTTGTTGTATATTTGACGTTGTTGTTGTTATTGTTGTTGTTGTTGTTTATTTGACGTTGTTGTTGTTGTTTATTTGACGTTGTTGTTGTTGTTTATTTGACGTTGTTGTTGTTGTTATTGTTGTTGTTGTTGTTGTTTATTTGACGTTGTTGTTGTTGTTGTTGTTGTTGTTTATTTGACGTTGATGTTGTTGTTATTGTTTATTTGACGTTGTTGTTGTTTATTTGACATTGTTGTTGTTGTTGTTGGTGACGTTGTTGTTGTTGTTGTTTATATGATATTGTTGTTGTTGTTGTTGTTGTTGTTTATTTGATGTTGTTTTAGTTATTGTTGTTTATTTGACGTTGTTGTTGTTGTTGTTGTTTATTTGATGTTGTTTTAGTTGTTGTTGTTTATTTGACGTTGTTGTTGTTTTTTATTTGACCTTGTTGTTGTTGACATTGTTGTTGTTGTTGTTTATTTGACCTTGTTGTTGTTGTTTATTTGACGTAGTTGTTGTTATTGACATTGTTGTTGTTGTTTATTTGACGTTTTTGTTATTGTTGATGTTGTTGTTGTTGTTTTTTATTTGACGTTTTTCTTGTTGTTGTTTATTTGACGTTGTTGTAGTTGTTGTTATTGTTGTTGTTGTTGTTTATTTGACATTGTTGTTGTTGTTGTTGTTTATTTGACGTTGTTGTTGTTGTTTATTTGACGTTGTTGTTGTTGTTGTTTATTTGACGTTGTTGTTATTTATTTGACGTTGTTGTTATTGTTGTTATTGTTTATTTGACGTTGTTTTTGTTGTTCTTTATTTGACGTTGTTAATGTTGTTGACGTTGTTGTTGTTGTTTTTATTATTTATTTGACGTTGTTGTTGTTGTTGTTGTTGTTGTTGTTTTTGTTGTTGTTATTGTTGGTGTTGTTGATGTTTATTTGACGTTGTTGTTGTTGTTTATTTGGCGTTGTTATTGTTGTTGTTTATTTGACGTTGTTAATGTTGTTGACGTTGTTGTTGCTGTTGTTTATTTCACGTTGTTGTTGTTGTTATTGTTGTTGTTGTTGTTGTTGTTTATTTGACGTTATTGTTGTTGTTGTTGTTTATTTGACGATGTTATTGTTGTTGTTGTTGTTGTTTATATGACGTTGTTGTTGTTGTTGACGTTGTTGTTGTTGTTGTTATTGTTTATTTAACGTTGTTGTTGTTGTTGTTGTTTATTTGACGTTGTTAATATTGTTGACGTTGTTGTTGTTGTTTTTGTTGTTTATTTGATGTTGTTGTTGTTGTAGTTGTTGTTGTTTTTGTTGTTTATTTGACGTTGTTGTTGTTTTTGATGTTGTTGTTGTTGTTTTTTATTTGACTTTGTTGTTGTTGTTTATTTGACGTTTTTGTTGTTGTTATTGTTGTTGATGTTGTTGTTTAGTTGACGTTGTTGTTGTTGTTTATTTGACGTTGTTGTTGTTGTTTATTTGACGTTGTTGTTGTTGTTGTTGTTGTTTATTTGACGTTGTTGTTGTTATTTATTTAACGTTGTTGTTGTTGTTGTTATTGTTTATTTGACGTTGTTATTGTTGTTGTTTATTTGACGTTGTTAATGTTGTTGACGTGGTTGTTGTTGTTTTTGTTATTTATTTGACGTTGTTGTTGTTGTTTTTTTTTTGTTGTTGTTGTTGTTGTTGTTGTTGTTGTTGTTTATTTGACGTTGTTGTTGTTGTTGTTGTTGTTGTTTATTTGACGTTGTTGTTGTTGTTGTTTATTTGAGGTTGTTGTTGTTGTTATTGTTGTTGTTTATTTGACGTTGTTGTTGTTGTTGTTTATTTGACATTGTTGTTGTTGTTGTTGTTGTTGTTGACGTTGTTGTTGTTGTTGTTTATTTGACGTTGTTGTTGTTTATTTGATGTTGTTTTAGTTGTTGTTGATTATTTGACATTGTTGTTGTTGCTGTTGTTGTTGTTGTTTATTTGATGTTGTTTTAGTTGTTGTTGTTTATTTGACGTTGTTGTTGTTTTTTATTTGACGTTGTTGTTGTTGACATTGTTGTTGTTGTTTATTTGACGTTGTTTTTGTTGTTTATTTGACGTAGTTGTTGTTATTGATGTTGTTGTTATTGTTGTTTATTTGACGTTTTTGTTATTGTTGATGTTGTTGTTGTTGTTGTTGTTTATTTGACGTTGTTGTTGTTTTTTTGACGTTGTTGTTGTTGTTGTTGTTTATTTGACGTTTTTGTTATTGTTGATGTTGTTGTTGTTGTTTTTTATTTGACGTTTTTCTTGTTGTTGTATATTTGACGTTGTTGTTGTTATTGTTGTTGTTGTTGTTTATTTGACGTTGTTGTTGTTGTTTATTTGACGTTGTTGTTGTTGTTTATTTGACGTTGTTGTTGTTGTTGTTTATTTGACGTTGTTGTTGTTATTTATTTGACATTGTTGTTGTTGTTGTTATTGTTTATTTGACGTTGTTTTTGTTGTTTATTTGACGTTTTTAATGTTGTTGACGTTGTTGTTGTTGTTGTTTTTGTTATTTATTTGACGTTGTTGTTGTTGTTGTTATTGTTTTTGTTGTTGTTATTGTTGGTGTTGTTGTTGTTTATTTGACGTTGTTGTTGTTGTTGTTGTTGTTTATTTGGCGTTGTTGTTGTTGTATATTTGACGTTGTTGTTGTTGTTGTTGTTGTTTATTTCACGTTGTTGATGTTGTTATTGTTGTTGTTGTTGTTTATTTGACGTTGTTGTTGTTGTTTATTTGACGTTGTTGTTGTTGTTGTTGTTTATTTGATGTTGTTTTAGTTGTTGTTGATTATTTGACGTTGTTGTTGTTGTTGTTGTTTATTTGATGTTGTTTTAGTTGTTGTTGTTTATTTGACGTTGTTGTTGTTTTTTATTTGACGTTGTTGTTGTTGACATTGTTGTTGTTGTTGTTGTTTATTTGACGTTGTTTTTGTGGTTTATTTGACGTAGTTGTTGTTATTGACGTTGTTGTTGTTGTTGTTGTTTATTTGACGTTTTTGTTATTGTTGATGTTGTTTATTTGACGTTTTTGTTATTGTTGATGTTGTTGTTGTTTATTTGACGTTGTTGTTGTTATTTATTTGACGTTGTTGTTGTTATTGTTGTTATTGTTTATATGACGTTGTTGTTGTTGTTATTTATTTAACGTTGTTAATGTTGCTGTCATTGTTGTTGTTGTTTTTGTTATTTATTTGACGTTGTTGTTGTTGTTGTTGGTGTTGTTTATTTGACGTTGTTGTTGTTGTTGTTTATTTGACGTTGTTGTTGTTGTTGTTGTTTATTTGACGTTGTTGTTGTTGTTATTGTTTATTTGACGTTGTTGTTGTTTATTTGACATTGTTGTTGTTGTTGTTGGTGACGTTGTTGTTGTTGTTGTTTATATGATGTTGTTGTTGTTGTTGTTGTTTATTTGATGTTGTTTTAGTTATTGTTGTTTATTTGACGTTGTTGTTGTTGTTGTTTATTTGATGTTGTTTTAGTTGTTGTTGTTTATTTGACGTTGTTGTTGTTTTTTATTTGACGTTGTTGTTGTTGACATTGTTGTTGTTGTTGTTGTTGTTTATTTGACGTTGTTGTTGTTGTTTATTTGACGTAGTTGTTGTTATTGACATTGTTGTTGTTGTTTATTTGACGTTGTTGTTATTTATTTGACGTTGTTGTTATTGTTGTTATTGTTTATTTGACGTTGTTTTTGTTGTTCTTTATTTGACGTTGTTAATGTTGTTGACGTTGTTGTTGTTGTTTTTATTATTTATTTGACGTTGTTGTTGTTGTTGTTGTTGTTGTTGTTTTTGTTGTTGTTATTGTTGGTGTTGTTGATGTTTATTTGACGTTGTTGTTGTTGTTTATTTGGCGTTGTTATTGTTGTTGTTTATTTGACATTGTTAATGTTGTTGACGTTGTTGTTGCTGTTGTTTATTTCACGTTGTTGTTGTTGTTATTGTTGTTGTTGTTGTTGTTGTTTATTTGACGTTATTGTTGTTGTTGTTGTTTATTTGACGATGTTATTGTTGTTGTTGTTGTTTATATGACGTTGTTGTTGTTGTTGACGTTGTTGTTGTTGTTGTTATTGTTTATTTAACGTTGTTGTTGTTGTTGTTTATTTGACGTTGTTAATATTGTTGACGTTGTTGTTGTTGTTTTTGTTGTTTATTTGATGTTGTTGTTGTTGTTGTTGTTTTTGTTGTTTATTTGACGTTGTTGTAGTTTTTGATGTTGTTGTTGTTGTTTTTTATTTGACTTTGTTGTTGTTGTTGTTTATTTGACGTTTTTATTGTTGTTATTGTTGTTGTTGTTGTTGTTTAGTTGACGTTGTTGTTGTTGTTTATTTGACGTTGTTGTTGTTGTTTATTTGACGTTGTTGTTGTTGTTGTTTATTTGACGTTGTTGTTGTTATTTATTTAACGTTGTTGTTGTTGTTGTTATTGTTTATTTGACGTTGTTATTGTTGTTGTTTATTTGACGTTGTTAATGTTGTTGACGTTGTTGTTGTTGTTTTTGTTATTTATTTGACGTTGTTGTTGTTGTTGTTTTTGTTGTTGTTATTGTTGTTGTTGTTGTTGTTTATTTGACGTTGTTGTTGTTGTTGTTGTTGTTGTTTATTTGACGTTGTTGTTGTTGTTGTTGTTGTTTATTTGAGGTTGTTGTTGTTGTTGTTGTTTATTTGACGTTGTTGTTGTTGTTGTTTATTTGACATTGTTGTTGTTGTTGTTGTTGTTGACGTTGTTGTTATTGTTGTTTATTTGATGTTGTTGTTGTTTATTTGATGTTGTTTTAGTTGTTGTTGATTATTTGACATTGTTGTTGTTGCTGTTGTTGTTGTTTATTTGATGTTGTTTTAGTTGTTGTTGTTTATTTGACGTTGTTGTTGTTTTTTATTTGACGTTGTTGTTGTTGACATTGTTGTTGTTGTTTATTTGACGTTGTTTTTGTTGTTTATTTGACGTAGTTGTTGTTATTGATGTTGTTGTTATTGTTGTTTATTTGACGTTTTTGTTATTGTTGATGTTGTTGTTGTTGTTGTTTATTTGACGTTGTTGTTGTTTTTTTGACGTTGTTGTTGTTGTTTATTTGACGTTGTTGTTGTTATTTATTTATTTGACGTTGTTGTTGTTGTTGTTATTGTTTATATGACGTTGTTGTTGTTGTTGTTATTTATTTGACGTTGTTAATGTTGTTGTCATTGTTGTTGTTGTTTTTGTTATTTATTTGACGTTGTTGTTGTTTTAGTTGTTGTTGTCGTTGGTGTTGGTGTTGTTTATTTGACGTTGTTGTTGTTGTTGTTTATTTGACGTTGTTGTTGTTGTTTATTTAACGTTGTTGTTGTTGTTATTGTTTATTTGACGTTGTTGTTGTTTATTTGACATTGTTGTTGTTGTTGTTGACGTTGTTGTTGTTGTTGTTGTTTATTTGACGTTGTTGTTGTTGTTGTTTATTTGATGTTATTTTAGTTGTTGTTGTTTATTTGACGTTGTTGTTGTTGTTGTTGTTGTTTATTTGATGTTGTTTTAGTTGTTGTTTATTATTTGACGTTGTTGTTGTTTTTTATTTGACGTTGTTGTTGTTGACATTGTTGTTGTTGTTGTTTATTTGACGTTGTTGTTGTTGTTTATTTGACGTAGTTGTTGTTATTGACGTTGTTGTTGTTGTTGTTGTTTATTTGACGTTTTTGTTATTGTTGATGTTGTTGTTGTTGTTTTTTATTTGACGTTTTTCTTGTTGTTGTATATTTGACGTTGTTGTTGTTGTTTATTTGACGTTGTTGTTGTTGTTGTTGTTGTTTATTTGACGTTGTTGTTGTTGTTTATTTGACGTTGTTGTTGTTGTTGTTGTTTATTTGACGTTGTTGTTGTTGTTATTTATTTGACATTGTTGTTGTTGTTGTTATTGTTTATTTGACGTTGTTTTTGTTGTTGTTTATTTAACGTTGTTAATGTTGTTGACGTTGTTGTTGTTGTTTTATTTATTTATTTGACGTTATTGTTGGTGTTGTTGTTGTTTATTTGACGTTGTTGTTGTTGTTGTTGTTTATTTGGCGTTGTTGTTGTTGTTTATTTGACGTTGTTGTTGTTGTTGTTTATTTCACGTTGTTGATGTTGTTATTGTTGTTGTTGTTGTTTATTTGACGTTGTTGTTGTTGTTGTTTATTTGACGTTGTTGTTGTTGTTGTTTATTTGATGTTGTTTTAGTTGTTGTTGATTATTTGACGTTGTTGTTGTTGTTGTTGTTTATTTGATGTTGTTTTAGTTGTTGTTGTTTATTTGACGTTGTTGTTGTTTTTTATTTGACGTCGTTGTTGTTGACATTGTTGTTGTTGTTGTTGTTTATTTGACGTTGTTTTTGTTGTTTATTTGACGTAGTTGTTGTTATTGACGTTGTTGTTGTTGTTGTTGTTTATTTGACGTTTTTGTTATTATTGATGTTGTTGTTGTTGTTGTTTATTTGACGTTGTTGTTGTTTATTTGACATTGTTGTTGTTGTTATTTATTTGACGTTGTTGTTGTTGTTGTTATTGTTTATATGACGTTGTTGTTGTTGTTGTTATTTATTTGACGTTGTTAATGTTGTTGTCGTTGTTGTTGTTGTTTTTGTTATTTATTTGACGTTGTTGTTGTTGTTGTTGTTGTTGGTGGTGGTGTTGTTTATTTGACGTTGTTGTTGTTGTTTATTTGACGTTGTTATTGTTGTTTATTTGACGTTGTTGTTGTTGTTGTTTATTTGACGTTGTTGTTGTTGTTATTGTTTATTTGACGTTGTTGTTGTTTATTTGATATTGTTGTTGTTGTTGTTGTTGTTGACGTTGTTGTTGTTGTTGTTGTTGTTGTTTATATGTCGTTGTTGTTGTTGTTATTTATTTGACATTGTTAATGTTGTTGTCATTGTTGTTGTTGTTTTTGTTATTTATTTGACGTTGTTGTCGTTTTAGTTGTTGTTGTCGTTGGTGTTGGTGTTGTTTATTTGACGTTGTTGTTGTTGTTGTTTATTTGACGTTGTTGTTGTTGTTTATTTAACGTTGTTGTTGTTATTGTTTATTTGACGTTGTTGTTGTTTATTTGACATTGTTGTTGTTGTTGTTGACGTTGTTGTTGTTGTCGTTGTTGTTTATTTGACATTGTTGTTGTTGTTGTTTATTTGACGTTGTTGTTGTTGTTGTTTATTTGATGTTGTTTTAGTTGTTGTTTATTATTTGACGTTGTTGTTGTTTTTTATTTGACGTTGTTGTTGTTGACATTGTTGTTGTTGTTGTTGTTTATTTGACGTTGTTGTTGTTGTTTATTTGACGTAGTTGTTGTTATTGACGTTGTTGTGGTTGTTGTTGTTGTTTATTTGAGGTTTTTGTTATTGTTGATGTTGTTGTTGTTGTTTTTTATTTGACGTTTTTCTTGTTGTTGTATATTTGACGTTGTTGTTGTTGTTGTTTATTTGACGTTGTTGTTGTTGTTGTTGTTGTTTATTTGACGTTGTTGTTGTTGTTTATTTGACGTTGTTGTTGTTGTTGTTTATTTGACGTTGTTGTTGTTGTTATTTATTTGACATTGTTGTTGTTGTTGTTATTGTTTATTTGACGTTGTTTTTGTTGTTGTTTATTTGACGTTGTTAATGTTGTTGACGTTGTTGTTGTTGTTGTTGTTTATTTGATGTTGTTTTAGTTGTTGTTGTTTATTTGACGTTGTTGTTGTTTTTTATTTGACGTTGTTGTTGTTGACATTGTTGTTGTTGTTGTTTATTTGACGTTGTTGTTGTTGTTTATTTGACGTAGTTGTTGTTATTGACATTGATGTTGTTGTTTATTTGACGTTTTTGTTATTGTTGATGTTGTTGTTGTTGTTTTTTATTTGACGTTTTTCTTGTTGTTGTTTATTTGACGTTGTTGTAGTTGTTGTTATTGTTGTTGTTGTTGTTTATTTGACATTGTTGTTGTTGTTGTTGTTTATTTGACGTTGTTGTTGTTGTTTATTTGACGTTGTTGTTGTTGTTGTTGTTTATTTGACGTTGTTGTTATTTATTTGACGTTGTTGTTATTGTTGTTATTGTTTATTTGACGTTGTTTTTGTTGTTCTTTATTTGACGTTGTTAATGTTGTTGACGTTGTTGTTGTTGTTTTTATTATTTATTTGACGTTGTTGTTGTTGTTGTTGTTGTTGTTTTTGTTGTTGTTATTGTTGGTGTTGTTGATGTTTATTTGACGTTGTTGTTGTTGTTTATTTGGCGTTGTTATTGTTGTTGTTTATTTGACGTTGTTAATGTTGTTGACGTTGTTGTTGCTGTTGTTTATTTCACGTTGTTGTTGTTGTTATTGTTGTTGTTGTTGTTGTTGTTTATTTGACGTTATTGTTGTTGTTGTTGTTTATTTGACGATGTTATTGTTGTTGTTGTTGTTGTTTATATGACGTTGTTGTTGTTGTTGATGTTGTTGTTGTTGTTGTTGTTATTGTTTATTTAACGTTGTTGTTGTTGTTGTTTATTTGACGTTGTTAATATTGTTGACGTTGTTGTTGTTGTTTTTGTTGTTTATTTGATGTTGTTGTTGTTGTTGTTGTTTTTGTTGTTTATTTGACGTTGTTGTTGTTTTTGATGTTGTTGTTGTTGTTTTTTATTTGACTTTGTTGTTGTTGTTGTTTATTTGACGTTTTTGTTGTTGTTATTATTGTCGTTGTTGTTGTTTAGTTGACGTTGTTGTTGTTGTTTATTTGACGTTGTTGTTGTTGTTTATTTGACGTTGTTGTTGTTGTTGTTTATTTGACGTTGTTGTTGTTATTTATTTAACGTTGTTGTTGTTGTTGTTATTGTTTATTTGACGTTGTTATTGTTGTTGTTTATTTGACGTTGTTAATGTTGTTGACGTTGTTGTTGTTGTTTTTGTTATTTATTTGACGTTGTTGTTGTTGTTGTTTTTGTTGTTGTTATTGTTGTTGTTGTTGTTGTTTATTTGACGTTGTTGTTGTTGTTGTTGTTTATTTGACGTTGTTGTTGTTGTTGTTGTTGTTGTTTATTTGAGGTTGTTGTTGTTGTTGTTGTTTATTTGACGTTGTTGTTGTTGTTTATTTGACATTGTTGTTGTTGTTGTTGTTGTTGTTGACGTTGTTGTTATTGTTGTTTATTTGATGTTGTTGTTGTTTATTTGATGTTGTTTTAGTTGTTGTTGATTATTTGACATTGTTGTTGTTGCTGTTGTTGTTGTTTATTTGATGTTGTTTTAGTTGTTGTTGTTTATTTGACGTTGTTGTTGTTTTTTATTTGACGTTGTTGTTGTTGACATTGTTGTTGTTGTTTATTTGACGTTGTTTTTGTTGTTTATTTGACGTAGTTGTTGTTATTGATGTTGTTGTTATTGTTGTTTATTTGACGTTTTTGTTATTGTTGATGTTGTTGTTGTTGTTGTTTATTTGACGTTGTTGTTGTTTTTTTGACGTTGTTGTTGTTGTTTATTTGACGTTGTTGTTGTTATTTATTTATTTGACGTTGTTGTTGTTGTTGTTATTGTTTATATGACGTTGTTGTTGTTGTTGTTATTTATTTGACGTTGTTAATGTTGTTGTCATTGTTGTTGTTGTTTTTGTTATTTATTTAACGTTGTTGTTGTTTTAGTTGTTGTTGTCGTTGGTGTTGGTGTTGTTTATTTGACGTTGTTGTTGTTGTTGTTTATTTGACGTTGTTGTTGTTGTTTATTTAACGTTGTTGTTGTTGTTATTGTTTATTTGACGTTGTTGTTGTTTATTTGACATTGTTGTTGTTGTTGTTGACGTTGTTGTTGTTGTTGTTGTTTATTTGACGTTGTTGTTGTTGTTGTTTATTTGATGTTATTTTAGTTGTTGTTGTTTATTTGACGTTGTTGTTGTTGTTGTTGTTGTTTATTTGATGTTGTTTTAGTTGTTGTTTATTATTTGACGTTGTTGTTGTTTTTTATTTGACGTTGTTGTTGTTGACATTGTTGTTGTTGTTGTTTATTTGACGTTGTTGTTGTTGTTTATTTGACGTAGTTGTTGTTATTGACGTTGTTGTTGTTGTTGTTTTTTATTTGACGTTTTTGTTATTGTTGATGTTGTTGTTGTTGTTTTTTATTTGACGTTTTTCTTGTTGTTGTATATTTGACGTTGTTGTTGTTGTTGTTTATTTGACGTTGTTGTTGTTGTTGTTGTTTATTTGACGTTGTTGTTGTTGTTTATTTGACGTTGTTGTTGTTGTTGTTGTTTATTTGACATTGTTGTTGTTGTTATTTATTTGACATTGTTGTTGTTGTTGTTATTGTTTATTTGACGTTGTTTTTGTTGTTGTTTATTTAACGTTGTTAATGTTGTTGACGTTGTTGTTGTTGTTTTATTTATTTATTTGACGTTATTGTTGGTGTTGTTGTTGTTTATTTGACGTTGTTGTTGTTGTTGTTGTTGTTTATTTGGCGTTGTTGTTGTTGTTTATTTGACGTTGTTGTTGTTGTTGTTTATTTCACGTTGTTGATGTTGTTATTGTTGTTGTTGTTGTTTATTTGACGTTGTTGTTGTTGTTGTTTATTTGACGTTGTTGTTGTTGTTGTTTATTTGATGTTGTTTTAGTTGTTGTTGATTATTTGACGTTGTTGTTGTTGTTGTTGTTTATTTGATGTTGTTTTAGTTGTTGTTGTTTATTTGACGTTGTTGTTGTTTTTTATTTGACGTCGTTGTTGTTGACATTGTTGTTGTTGTTGTTGTTTATTTGACGTTGTTTTTGTTGTTTATTTGACGTAGTTGTTGTTATTGACGTTGTTGTTGTTGTTGTTGTTTATTTGACGTTTTTGTTATTATTGATGTTGTTGTTGTTGTTATTTATTTGACGTTGTTGTTGTTTATTTGACATTGTTGTTGTTGTTATTTATTTGACGTTGTTGTTGTTGTTGTTATTGTTTATATGACGTTGTTGTTGTTGTTGTTATTTATTTGACGTTGTTAATGTTGTTGTCGTTGTTGTTGTTGTTTTTGTTATTTATTTGACGTTGTTGTTGTTGTTGTTGTTGTTGGTGGTGGTGTTGTTTATTTGACGTTGTTGTTGTTGTTTATTTGACGTTGTTGTTGTTGTTTATTTGACGTTGTTGTTGTTGTTTATTTGACGTTGTTGTTGTTGTTGTTTATTTGACGTTGTTGTTGTTGTTATTGTTTATTTGACGTTGTTGTTGTTTATTTGACATTGTTGTTGTTGTTGTTGTTGTTGTTGACGTTGTTGTTGTTGTTGTTGTTGTTTATATGTCGTTGTTGTTGTTGTTATTTATTTGACATTGTTAATGTTGTTGTCATTGTTGTTGTTGTTTTTGTTATTTATTTGACGTTGTTGTTGTTTTAGTTGTTGTTGTCGTTGGTGTTGGTGTTGTTTATTTGACGTTGTTGTTTATTTGACGTTGTTGTTGTTGTTTATTTAACGTTGTTGTTGTTGTTATTGTTTATTTGACGTTGTTGTTGTTTATTTGACATTGTTGTTGTTGTTGTTGACGTTGTTGTTGTTGTTGTTGTTGTTTATTTGACGTTGTTGTTGTTGTTGTTTATTTGACGTTGTTGTTGTTGTTGTTTATTTGATGTTGTTTTAGTTGTTGTTTATTATTTGACGTTGTTGTTGTTTTTTATTTGACGTTGTTGTTGTTGACATTGTTGTTATTGTTGTTTATTTGACGTTGTTGTTGTTGTTTATTTGACGTAGTTGTTGTTATTGACGTTGTTGTTGTTGTTGTTGTTGTTTATTTGACGTTTTTGTTATTGTTGATGTTGTTGTTGTTGTTTTTTATTTGACGTTTTTCTTGTTGTTGTATATTTGACGTTGTTGTTGTTGTTGTTTATTTGACGTTGTTGTTGTTGTTGTTGTTGTTGTTTATTTAACGTTGTTGTTGTTGTTTATTTGACGTTGTTGTTGTTGTTGTTGTTTATTTGACGTTGTTGTTGTTGTTATTTATTTGACATTGTTGTTGTTGTTGTTATTGTTTATTTGACGTTGTTTTTGTTGTTGTTTATTTGACGTTGTTAATGTTGTTGACGTTGTTGTTGTTGTTGTTGTTTATTTGATGTTGTTTTAGTTGTTGTTGTTTATTTGACGTTGTTGTTGTTTTTTATTTGACGTTGTTGTTGTTGACATTGTTGTTGTTGTTGTTGTTTATTTGACGTTGTTGTTGTTGTTTATTTGACGTAGTTGTTGTTATTGACATTGTTGTTGTTGTTTATTTGACGTTTTTGTTATTGTTGATGTTGTTGTTGTTGTTTTTTATTTGACGTTTTTCTTGTTGTTGTTTATTTGACGTTGTTGTAGTTGTTGTTATTGTTGTTGTTGTTGTTTATTTGACATTGTTGTTGTTGTTGTTTATTTGATGTTGTTGTTGTTGTTTATTTGACGTTGTTGTTGTTGTTGTTTATTTGACGTTGTTGTTATTTATTTGACGTTGTTGTTATTGTTGTTATTGTTTATTTGACGTTGTTTTTGTTGTTCTTTATTTGACGTTGTTAATGTTGTTGACGTTGTTGTTGTTGTTTTTATTATTTATTTGACGTTGTTGTTGTTGTTGTTGTTGTTTTTGTTGTTGTTATTGTTGGTGTTGTTGATGTTTATTTGACGTTGTTGTTGTTGTTTATTTGGCGTTGTTATTGTTGTTGTTTATTTGACATTGTTAATGTTGTTGACGTTGTTGTTGCTGTTGTTTATTTCACGTTGTTGTTGTTGTTATTGTTGTTGTTGTTGTTGTTGTTTATTTGACGTTATTGTTGTTGTTGTTGTTGTTTATTTGACGATGTTATTGTTGTTGTTGTTGTTTATATGACGTTGTTGTTGTTGTTGACGTTGTTGTTGTTGTTGTTATTGTTTATTTAACGTTGTTGTTGTTGTTGTTGTTGTTTATTTGACGTTGTTAATATTGTTGACGTTGTTGTTGTTGTTTTTGTTGTTTATTTGATGTTGTTGTTGTTGTTGTTGTTTTTGTTGTTTATTTGACGTTGTTGTAGTTTTTGATGTTGTTGTTGTTGTTTTTTATTTGACTTTGTTGTTGTTGTTGTTTATTTGACGTTTTTGTTGTTGTTATTGTTGTTGTTGTTGTTGTTTAGTTGACGTTGTTGTTGTTGTTTATTTGACGTTGTTGTTGTTGTTTATTTGACGTTGTTGTTGTTGTTGTTTATTTGACGTTGTTGTTGTTATTTATTTAACGTTGTTGTTGTTGTTGTTATTGTTTATTTGACGTTGTTATTGTTGTTGTTTATTTGACGTTGTTAATGTTGTTGACGTTGTTGTTGTTGTTTTTGTTATTTATTTGACGTTGTTGTTGTTGTTGTTTTTGTTGTTGTTATTGTTGTTGTTGTTGTTGTTTATTTGACGTTGTTGTTGTTGTTGTTGTTGTTGTTGTTATTGTTGTTGTTGTTGTTGTTTATTTGACGTTGTTGTTGTTGTTGTTGTTGTTGTTTATTTGACGTTGTTGTTGTTGTTGTTGTTGTTTATTTGAGGTTGTTGTTGTTGTTGTTGTTGTTGTTTATTTGACGTTGTTGTTGTTGTTTATTTGACATTGTTGTTGTTGTTGTTGTTGTTGACGTTGTTGTTATTGTTGTTTATTTGATGTTGTTGTTGTTTATTTGATGTTGTTTTAGTTGTTGTTGATTATTTGACATTGTTGTTGTTGCTGTTGTTGTTGTTTATTTGATGTTGTTTTAGTTGTTGTTGTTTATTTGACGTTGTTGTTGTTTTTTATTTGACGTTGTTGTTGTTGACATTGTTGTTGTTGTTTATTTGACGTTGTTTTTGTTGTTTATTTGACGTAGTTGTTGTTATTGATGTTGTTGTTATTGTTGTTTATTTGACGTTTTTGTTATTGTTGATGTTGTTGTTGTTGTTGTTTATTTGACGTTGTTGTTGTTTTTTTGACGTTGTTGTTGTTGTTTATTTGACGTTGTTGTTGTTATTTATTTATTTGACGTTGTTGTTGTTGTTGTTATTGTTTATATGACGTTGTTGTTGTTGTTGTTATTTATTTGACGTTGTTAATGTTGTTGTCATTCTTGTTGTTGTTTTTGTTATTTATTTGACGTTGTTGTTGTTTTAGTTGTTGTTGTCGTTGGTGTTGGTGTTGTTTATTTGACGTTGTTGTTGTTGTTGTTTATTTGACGTTGTTGTTGTTGTTTATTTAACGTTGTTGTTGTTGTTGTTATTGTTTATTTGACGTTGTTGTTGTTTATTTGACATTGTTGTTGTTGTTGTTGACGTTGTTGTTGTTGTTGTTTATTTGACGTTGTTGTTGTTGTTGTTTATTTGATGTTATTTTAGTTGTTGTTGTTTATTTGACGTTGTTGTTGTTGTTGTTGTTGTTTATTTGATGTTGTTTTAGTTGTTGTTTATTATTTGACGTTGTTGTTGTTTTTTATTTGACGTTGTTGTTGTTGACATTGTTGTTGTTGTTGTTTATTTGACGTTGTTGTTGTTGTTTATTTGACGTAGTTGTTGTTATTGACGTTGTTGTTGTTGTTGTTGTTTATTTGACGTTTTTGTTATTGTTGATGTTGTTGTTGTTGTTTTTTATTTGACGTTTTTCTTGTTGTTGTATATTTGACGTTGTTGTTGTTGTTTATTTGACGTTGTTGTTGTTGTTGTTGTTGTTTATTTGACGTTGTTGTTGTTGTTTATTTGACGTTGTTGTTGTTGTTGTTGTTTATTTGACGTTGTTGTTGTTGTTATTTATTTGACATTGTTGTTGTTGTTGTTATTGTTTATTTGACGTTGTTTTTGTTGTTGTTTATTTAACGTTGTTAATGTTGTTGACGTTGTTGTTGTTGTTTTATTTATTTATTTGACGTTATTGTTGGTGTTGTTGTTGTTTATTTGACGTTGTTGTTGTTGTTTATTTGGCGTTGTTGTTGTTGTTTATTTGACGTTGTTGTTGTTGTTGTTTATTTCACGTTGTTGATGTTGTTATTGTTGTTGTTGTTGTTTATTTGACGTTGTTGTTGTTGTTGTTTATTTGACGTTGTTGTTGTTGTTGTTTATTTGATGTTGTTTTAGTTGTTGTTGATTATTTGACGTTGTTGTTGTTGTTGTTGTTTATTTGATGTTGTTTTACTTGTTGTTGTTTATTTGACGTTGTTGTTGTTTTTTATTTGACGTCGTTGTTGTTGACATTGTTGTTGTTGTTGTTGTTTATTTGACGTTGTTTTTGTTGTTTATTTGACGTAGTTGTTGTTATTGACGTTGTTGTTGTTGTTGTTTATTTGACGTTTTTGTTATTATTGATGTTGTTGTTGTTGTTGTTTATTTGACGTTGTTGTTGTTTATTTGACATTGTTGTTGTTGTTATTTATTTGACGTTGTTGTTGTTGTTGTTATTGTTTATATGACGTTGTTGTTGTTGTTGTTATTTATTTGACGTTGTTAATGTTGTTGTCGTTGTTGTTGTTGTTTTTGTTATTTATTTGACGTTGTTGTTGTTGTTGTTCTTGGTGGTGGTGTTGTTTATTTGACGTTGTTGTTGTTGTTTATTTGACGTTGTTATTGTTGTTTATTTGACGTTGTTGTTGTTGTTGTTTATTTGACGTTGTTGTTGTTGTTATTGTTTATTTGACGTTGTTGTTGTTTATTTGACATTGTTGTTGTTGTTGTTGTTGACGTTGTTGTTGTTGTTGTTGTTGTTGTTTATATGTCGTTGTTGTTGTTGTTATTTATTTGACATTGTTAATGTTGTTGTCATTGTTGTTGTTGTTTTTGTTATTTATTTGACGTTGTTGTTGTTTTAGTTGTTGTTGTCGTTGGTGTTGGTGTTGTTTTTTTGACGTTGTTGTTGTTGTTGTTTATTTGACGTTGTTGTTGTTGTTTATTTAACGTTGTTGTTGTTGTTATTGTTTATTTGACGTTGTTGTTGTTTATTTGACATTGTTGTTGTTGTTGTTGACGTTGTTGTTGTTGTTGTTGTTGTTGTTTATTTGACGTTGTTGTTGTTGTTGTTTATTTGACGTTGTTGTTGTTGTTGTTTATTTGATGTTGTTTTAGTTGTTGTTTATTATTTGACGTTGTTGTTGTTTTTTATTTGACGTTGTTGTTGTTGACATTGTTGTTGTTGTTGTTGTTTATTTGACGTTGTTGTTGTTGTTGTTTATTTGACGTAGTTGTTGTTATTGACGTTGTTGTTGTTGTTGTTGTTGTTTATTTGACGTTTTTGTTATTGTTGATGTTGTTGTTGTTGTTTTTTATTTGACGTTTTTCTTGTTGTTGTATATTTGACGTTGTTGTTGTTGTTGTTTATTTGACGTTGTTGTTGTTGTTGTTGTTGTTGTTTATTTGACGTTGTTGTTGTTGTTTATTTGACGTTGTTGTTGTTGTTGTTTATTTGACGTTGTTAATGTTGTTGACGTTGTTGTTGCTGTTGTTTATTTCACGTTGTTGTTGTTGTTATTGTTGTTGTTGTTGTTGTTGTTTATTTGACGTTATTGTTGTTGTTGTTGTTTATTTGACGATGTTATTGTTGTTGTTGTTGTTGTTTATATGACGTTGTTGTTGTTGTTGATGTTGTTGTTGTTGTTGTTGTTATTGTTTATTTAACGTTGTTGTTGTTGTTGTTTATTTGACGTTGTTAATATTGTTGACGTTGTTGTTGTTGTTTTTGTTGTTTATTTGATGTTGTTGTTGTTGTTGTTGTTTTTGTTGTTTATTTGACGTTGTTGTTGTTTTTGATGTTGTTGTTGTTGTTTTTTATTTGACTTTGTTGTTGTTGTTGTTTATTTGACGTTTTTGTTGTTGTTATTATTGTCGTTGTTGTTGTTTAGTTGACGTTGTTGTTGTTGTTTATTTGACGTTGTTGTTGTTGTTTATTTGACGTTGTTGTTGTTGTTGTTTATTTGACGTTGTTGTTGTTATTTATTTAACGTTGTTGTTGTTGTTGTTATTGTTTATTTGACGTTGTTATTGTTGTTGTTTATTTGACGTTGTTAATGTTGTTGACGTTGTTGTTGTTGTTTTTGTTATTTATTTGACGTTGTTGTTGTTGTTGTTTTTGTTGTTGTTATTGTTGTTGTTGTTGTTGTTTATTTGACGTTGTTGTTGTTGTTGTTGTTTATTTGACGTTGTTGTTGTTGTTGTTGTTGTTGTTTATTTGAGGTTGTTGTTGTTGTTGTTGTTTATTTGACGTTGTTGTTGTTGTTTATTTGACATTGTTGTTGTTGTTGTTGTTGTTGTTGACGTTGTTGTTATTGTTGTTTATTTGATGTTGTTGTTGTTTATTTGATGTTGTTTTAGTTGTTGTTGATTATTTGACATTGTTGTTGTTGCTGTTGTTGTTGTTTATTTGATGTTGTTTTAGTTGCTGTTGTTTATTTGACGTTGTTGTTGTTTTTTATTTGACGTTGTTGTTGTTGACATTGTTGTTGTTGTTTATTTGACGTTGTTTTTGTTGTTTATTTGACGTAGTTGTTGTTATTGATGTTGTTGTTATTGTTGTTTATTTGACGTTTTTGTTATTGTTGATGTTGTTGTTGTTGTTGTTTATTTGACGTTGTTGTTGTTTTTTTGACGTTGTTGTTGTTGTTTATTTGACGTTGTTGTTGTTATTTATTTATTTGACGTTGTTGTTGTTGTTGTTATTGTTTATATGACGTTGTTGTTGTTGTTGTTGTTATTTATTTGACGTTGTTAATGTTGTTGTCATTGTTGTTGTTGTTTTTGTTATTTATTTAACGTTGTTGTTGTTTTAGTTGTTGTTGTCGTTGGTGTTGGTGTTGTTTATTTGACGTTGTTGTTGTTGTTGTTTATTTGACGTTGTTGTTGTTGTTTATTTAACGTTGTTGTTGTTGTTATTGTTTATTTGACGTTGTTGTTGTTTATTTGACATTGTTGTTGTTGTTGTTGACGTTGTTGTTGTTGTTGTTGTTTATTTGACGTTGTTGTTGTTGTTGTTTATTTGATGTTATTTTAGTTGTTGTTGTTTATTTGACGTTGTTGTTGTTGTTGTTGTTGTTTATTTGATGTTGTTTTAGTTGTTGTTTATTATTTGACGTTGTTGTTGTTTTTTATTTGACGTTGTTGTTGTTGACATTGTTGTTGTTGTTGTTTATTTGACGTTGTTGTTGTTGTTTATTTGACGTAGTTGTTGTTATTGACGTTGTTGTTGTTGTTGTTTTTTATTTGACGTTTTTGTTATTGTTGATGTTGTTGTTGTTGTTTTTTATTTGACGTTTTTCTTGTTGTTGTATATTTGACGTTGTTGTTGTTGTTGTTTATTTGACGTTGTTGTTGTTGTTGTTGTTTATTTGACGTTGTTGTTGTTGTTTATTTGACGTTGTTGTTGTTGTTGTTGTTTATTTGACATTGTTGTTGTTGTTATTTATTTGACATTGTTGTTGTTGTTGTTATTGTTTATTTGACGTTGTTTTTGTTGTTGTTTATTTAACGTTGTTAATGTTGTTGACGTTGTTGTTGTTGTTTTATTTATTTATTTGACGTTATTGTTGGTGTTGTTGTTGTTTATTTGACGTTGTTGTTGTTGTTGTTGTTGTTTATTTGGCGTTGTTGTTGTTGTTTATTTGACGTTGTTGTTGTTGTTGTTTATTTCACGTTGTTGATGTTGTTATTGTTGTTGTTGTTGTTTATTTGACGTTGTTGTTGTTGTTGTTTATTTGACGTTGTTGTTGTTGTTGTTTATTTGATGTTGTTTTAGTTGTTGTTGATTATTTGACGTTGTTGTTGTTGTTGTTGTTTATTTGATGTTGTTTTAGTTGTTGTTGTTTATTTGACGTTGTTGTTGTTTTTTATTTGACGTCGTTGTTGTTGACATTGTTGTTGTTGTTGTTGTTTATTTGACGTTGTTTTTGTTGTTTATTTGACGTAGTTGTTGTTATTGACGTTGTTGTTGTTGTTGTTGTTGTTTATTTGACGTTTTTGTTATTATTGATGTTGTTGTTGTTGTTATTTATTTGACGTTGTTGTTGTTTATTTGACATTGTTGTTGTTGTTATTTATTTGACGTTGTTGTTGTTGTTGTTATTGTTTATATGACGTTGTTGTTGTTGTTGTTATTTATTTGACGTTGTTAATGTTGTTGTCGTTGTTGTTGTTGTTTTTGTTATTTATTTGACGTTGTTGTTGTTGTTGTTGTTGTTGGTGGTGGTGTTGTTTATTTGACGTTGTTGTTGTTGTTTATTTGACGTTGTTGTTGTTGTTTATTTGACGTTGTTGTTGTTGTTTATTTGACGTTGTTGTTGTTGTTGTTTATTTGACGTTGTTGTTGTTGTTATTGTTTATTTGACGTTGTTGTTGTTTATTTGACATTGTTGTTGTTGTTGTTGTTGTTGTTGACGTTGTTGTTGTTGTTGTTGTTGTTTATATGTCGTTGTTGTTGTTGTTATTTATTTGACATTGTTAATGTTGTTGTCATTGTTGTTGTTGTTTTTGTTATTTATTTGACGTTGTTGTTGTTTTAGTTGTTGTTGTCGTTGGTGTTGGTGTTGTTTATTTGACGTTGTTGTTTATTTGACGTTGTTGTTGTTGTTTATTTAACGTTGTTGTTGTTGTTATTGTTTATTTGACGTTGTTGTTGTTTATTTGACATTGTTGTTGTTGTTGTTGACGTTGTTGTTGTTGTTGTTGTTGTTTATTTGACGTTGTTGTTGTTGTTGTTTATTTGACGTTGTTGTTGTTGTTGTTTATTTGATGTTGTTTTAGTTGTTGTTTATTATTTGACGTTGTTGTTGTTTTTTATTTGACGTTGTTGTTGTTGACATTGTTGTTATTGTTGTTTATTTGACGTTGTTGTTGTTGTTTATTTGACGTAGTTGTTGTTATTGACGTTGTTGTTGTTGTTGTTGTTGTTTATTTGACGTTTTTGTTATTGTTGATGTTGTTGTTGTTGTTTTTTATTTGACGTTTTTCTTGTTGTTGTATATTTGACGTTGTTGTTGTTGTTGTTTATTTGACGTTGTTGTTGTTGTTGTTGTTGTTGTTTATTTAACGTTGTTGTTGTTGTTTATTTGACGTTGTTGTTGTTGTTGTTGTTTATTTGACGTTGTTGTTGTTGTTATTTATTTGACATTGTTGTTGTTGTTGTTATTGTTTATTTGACGTTGTTTTTGTTGTTGTTTATTTGACGTTGTTAATGTTGTTGACGTTGTTGTTGTTGTTGTTGTTTATTTGATGTTGTTTTAGTTGTTGTTGTTTATTTGACGTTGTTGTTGTTTTTTATTTGACGTTGTTGTTGTTGACATTGTTGTTGTTGTTGTTGTTTATTTGACGTTGTTGTTGTTGTTTATTTGACGTAGTTGTTGTTATTGACATTGTTGTTGTTGTTTATTTGACGTTTTTGTTATTGTTGATGTTGTTGTTGTTGTTTTTTATTTGACGTTTTTCTTGTTGTTGTTTATTTGACGTTGTTGTAGTTGTTGTTATTGTTGTTGTTGTTGTTTATTTGACATTGTTGTTGTTGTTGTTTATTTGATGTTGTTGTTGTTGTTTATTTGACGTTGTTGTTGTTGTTGTTTATTTGACGTTGTTGTTATTTATTTGACGTTGTTGTTATTGTTGTTATTGTTTATTTGACGTTGTTTTTGTTGTTCTTTATTTGACGTTGTTAATGTTGTTGACGTTGTTGTTGTTGTTTTTATTATTTATTTGACGTTGTTGTTGTTGTTGTTGTTGTTTTTGTTGTTGTTATTGTTGGTGTTGTTGATGTTTATTTGACGTTGTTGTTGTTGTTTATTTGGCGTTGTTATTGTTGTTGTTTATTTGACATTGTTAATGTTGTTGACGTTGTTGTTGCTGTTGTTTATTTCACGTTGTTGTTGTTGTTATTGTTGTTGTTGTTGTTGTTGTTTATTTGACGTTATTGTTGTTGTTGTTGTTGTTTATTTGACGATGTTATTGTTGTTGTTGTTGTTTATATGACGTTGTTGTTGTTGTTGACGTTGTTGTTGTTGTTGTTATTGTTTATTTAACGTTGTTGTTGTTGTTGTTGTTTATTTGACGTTGTTAATATTGTTGACGTTGTTGTTGTTGTTTTTGTTGTTTATTTGATGTTGTTGTTGTTGTTGTTGTTTTTGTTGTTTATTTGACGTTGTTGTAGTTTTTGATGTTGTTGTTGTTGTTTTTTATTTGACTTTGTTGTTGTTGTTGTTTATTTGACGTTTTTGTTGTTGTTATTGTTGTTGTTGTTGTTGTTTAGTTGACGTTGTTGTTGTTGTTTATTTGACGTTGTTGTTGTTGTTTATTTGACGTTGTTGTTGTTGTTTATTTGACGTTGTTGTTGTTGTTGTTTATTTGACGTTGTTGTTGTTATTTATTTAACGTTGTTGTTGTTGTTGTTATTGTTTATTTGACGTTGTTATTGTTGTTGTTTATTTGACGTTGTTAATGTTGTTGACGTTGTTGTTGTTGTTTTTGTTATTTATTTGACGTTGTTGTTGTTGTTGTTTTTGTTGTTGTTATTGTTGTTGTTGTTGTTGTTTATTTGACGTTGTTGTTGTTGTTGTTGTTGTTGTTGTTATTGTTGTTGTTGTTGTTGTTTATTTGACGTTGTTGTTGTTGTTGTTGTTGTTGTTTATTTGACGTTGTTGTTGTTGTTGTTGTTGTTTATTTGAGGTTGTTGTTGTTGTTGTTGTTGTTTATTTGACGTTGTTGTTGTTGTTTATTTGACATTGTTGTTGTTGTTGTTGTTGTTGACGTTGTTGTTATTGTTGTTTATTTGATGTTGTTGTTGTTTATTTGATGTTGTTTTAGTTGTTGTTGATTATTTGACATTGTTGTTGTTGCTGTTGTTGTTGTTTATTTGATGTTGTTTTAGTTGTTGTTGTTTATTTGACGTTGTTGTTGTTTTTTATTTGACGTTGTTGTTGTTGACATTGTTGTTGTTGTTTATTTGACGTTGTTTTTGTTGTTTATTTGACGTAGTTGTTGTTATTGATGTTGTTGTTATTGTTGTTTATTTGACGTTTTTGTTATTGTTGATGTTGTTGTTGTTGTTGTTTATTTGACGTTGTTGTTGTTTTTTTGACGTTGTTGTTGTTGTTTATTTGACGTTGTTGTTGTTATTTATTTATTTGACGTTGTTGTTGTTGTTGTTATTGTTTATATGACGTTGTTGTTGTTGTTGTTATTTATTTGACGTTGTTAATGTTGTTGTCATTGTTGTTGTTGTTTTTGTTATTTATTTGACGTTGTTGTTGTTTTAGTTGTTGTTGTCGTTGGTGTTGGTGTTGTTTATTTGACGTTGTTGTTGTTGTTGTTTATTTGACGTTGTTGTTGTTGTTTATTTAACGTTGTTGTTGTTGTTGTTATTGTTTATTTGACGTTGTTGTTGTTTATTTGACATTGTTGTTGTTGTTGTTGACGTTGTTGTTGTTGTTGTTTATTTGACGTTGTTGTTGTTGTTGTTTATTTGATGTTATTTTAGTTGTTGTTGTTTATTTGACGTTGTTGTTGTTGTTGTTGTTGTTGTTTATTTGATGTTGTTTTAGTTGTTGTTTATTATTTGACGTTGTTGTTGTTTTTTATTTGACGTTGTTGTTGTTGACATTGTTGTTGTTGTTGTTTATTTGACGTTGTTGTTGTTGTTTATTTGACGTAGTTGTTGTTATTGACGTTGTTGTTGTTGTTGTTGTTTATTTGACGTTTTTGTTATTGTTGATGTTGTTGTTGTTGTTTTTTATTTGACGTTTTTCTTGTTGTTGTATATTTGACGTTGTTGTTGTTGTTTATTTGACGTTGTTGTTGTTGTTGTTGTTGTTTATTTGACGTTGTTGTTGTTGTTTATTTGACGTTGTTGTTGTTGTTGTTGTTTATTTGACGTTGTTGTTGTTGTTATTTATTTGACATTGTTGTTGTTGTTGTTATTGTTTATTTGACGTTGTTTTTGTTGTTGTTTATTTAACGTTGTTAATGTTGTTGACGTTGTTGTTGTTGTTTTATTTATTTATTTGACGTTATTGTTGGTGTTGTTGTTGTTTATTTGACGTTGTTGTTGTTGTTTATTTGGCGTTGTTGTTGTTGTTTATTTGACGTTGTTGTTGTTGTTGTTGTTTATTTCACGTTGTTGATGTTGTTATTGTTGTTGTTGTTGTTTATTTGACGTTGTTGTTGTTGTTGTTTATTTGACGTTGTTGTTGTTGTTGTTTATTTGATGTTGTTTTAGTTGTTGTTGATTATTTGACGTTGTTGTTGTTGTTGTTGTTTATTTGATGTTGTTTTACTTGTTGTTGTTTATTTGACGTTGTTGTTGTTTTTTATTTGACGTCGTTGTTGTTGACATTGTTGTTGTTGTTGTTGTTTATTTGACGTTGTTTTTGTTGTTTATTTGACGTAGTTGTTGTTATTGACGTTGTTGTTGTTGTTGTTTATTTGACGTTTTTGTTATTATTGATGTTGTTGTTGTTGTTGTTTATTTGACGTTGTTGTTGTTTATTTGACATTGTTGTTGTTGTTATTTATTTGACGTTGTTGTTGTTGTTGTTATTGTTTATATGACGTTGTTGTTGTTGTTGTTATTTATTTGACGTTGTTAATGTTGTTGTCGTTGTTGTTGTTGTTTTTGTTATTTATTTGACGTTGTTGTTGTTGTTGTTCTTGGTGGTGGTGTTGTTTATTTGACGTTGTTGTTGTTGTTTATTTGACGTTGTTATTGTTGTTTATTTGACGTTGTTGTTGTTGTTGTTTATTTGACGTTGTTGTTGTTGTTATTGTTTATTTGACGTTGTTGTTGTTTATTTGACATTGTTGTTGTTGTTGTTGTTGACGTTGTTGTTGTTGTTGTTGTTGTTGTTTATATGTCGTTGTTGTTGTTGTTATTTATTTGACATTGTTAATGTTGTTGTCATTGTTGTTGTTGTTTTTGTTATTTATTTGACGTTGTTGTTGTTTTAGTTGTTGTTGTCGTTGGTGTTGGTGTTGTTTATTTGACGTTGTTGTTGTTGTTGTTTATTTGACGTTGTTGTTGTTGTTTATTTAACGTTGTTGTTGTTGTTATTGTTTATTTGACGTTGTTGTTGTTTATTTGACATTGTTGTTGTTGTTGTTGACGTTGTTGTTGTTGTTGTTGTTGTTGTTTATTTGACGTTGTTGTTGTTGTTGTTTATTTGACGTTGTTGTTGTTGTTGTTTATTTGATGTTGTTTTAGTTGTTGTTTATTATTTGACGTTGTTGTTGTTTTTTATTTGACGTTGTTGTTGTTGACATTGTTGTTGTTGTTGTTGTTTATTTGACGTTGTTGTTGTTGTTGTTTATTTGACGTAGTTGTTGTTATTGACGTTGTTGTTGTTGTTGTTGTTGTTTATTTGACGTTTTTGTTATTGTTGATGTTGTTGTTGTTGTTTTTTATTTGACGTTTTTCTTGTTGTTGTATATTTGACGTTGTTGTTGTTGTTGTTTATTTGACGTTGTTGTTGTTGTTGTTGTTGTTGTTTATTTGACGTTGTTGTTGTTGTTTATTTGACGTTGTTGTTGTTGTTGTTTATTTGACGTTGTTGTTGTTGTTATTTATTTGACATTGTTGTTGTTGTTGTTATTGTTTATTTGACGTTGTTTTTGTTGTTGTTTATTTGACGTTGTTAATGTTGTTGACGTTGTTGTTGTTGTTGTTGTTTATTTGATGTTGTTTTAGTTGTTGTTGTTTATTTGACGTTGTTGTTGTTTTTTATTTGACGTTGTTGTTGTTGACATTGTTGTTGTTGTTGTTTATTTGACGTTGTTGTTGTTGTTTATTTGACGTAGTTGTTGTTATTGACATTGATGTTGTTGTTTATTTGACGTTTTTGTTATTGTTGATGTTGTTGTTGTTGTTTTTTATTTGACGTTTTTCTTGTTGTTGTTTATTTGACGTTGTTGTAGTTGTTGTTATTGTTGTTGTTGTTGTTTATTTGACATTGTTGTTGTTGTTGTTGTTGTTTATTTGACGTTGTTGTTGTTGTTTATTTGACGTTGTTGTTGTTGTTGTTGTTTATTTGACGTTGTTGTTATTTATTTGACGTTGTTGTTATTGTTGTTATTGTTTATTTGACGTTGTTTTTGTTGTTCTTTATTTGACGTTGTTAATGTTGTTGACGTTGTTGTTGTTGTTTTTATTATTTATTTGACGTTGTTGTTGTTGTTGTTGTTGTTGTTTTTGTTGTTGTTATTGTTGGTGTTGTTGATGTTTATTTGACGTTGTTGTTGTTGTTTATTTGGCGTTGTTATTGTTGTTGTTTATTTGACGTTGTTAATGTTGTTGACGTTGTTGTTGCTGTTGTTTATTTCACGTTGTTGTTGTTGTTATTGTTGTTGTTGTTGTTGTTGTTTATTTGACGTTATTGTTGTTGTTGTTGTTTATTTGACGATGTTATTGTTGTTGTTGTTGTTGTTTATATGACGTTGTTGTTGTTGTTGATGTTGTTGTTGTTGTTGTTGTTATTGTTTATTTAACGTTGTTGTTGTTGTTGTTGTTTATTTGACGTTGTTAATATTGTTGACGTTGTTGTTGTTGTTTTTGTTGTTTATTTGATGTTGTTGTTGTTGTTGTTGTTTTTGTTGTTTATTTGACGTTGTTGTTGTTTTTGATGTTGTTGTTGTTGTTTTTTATTTGACTTTGTTGTTGTTGTTGTTTATTTGACGTTTTTGTTGTTGTTATTGTTGTCGTTGTTGTTGTTTAGTTGACGTTGTTGTTGTTGTTTATTTGACGTTGTTGTTGTTGTTTATTTGACGTTGTTGTTGTTGTTGTTTATTTGACGTTGTTGTTGTTATTTATTTAACGTTGTTGTTGTTGATGTTATTGTTTATTTGACGTTGTTATTGTTGTTGTTTATTTGACGTTGTTAATGTTGTTGACGTTGTTGTTGTTTTTTTTGTTATTTATTTGACGTTGTTGTTGTTGTTGTTGTTTTTGTTGTTGTTATTGTTGTTGTTGTTGTTGTTTATTTGACGTTGTTGTTGTTGTTGTTGTTTATTTGACGTTGTTGTTGTTGTTGTTGTTTATTTGAGGTTGTTGTTGTTGTTGTTGTTGTTTATTTGACGTTGTTGTTGTTGTTGACGTTGTTGTTATTGTTGTTTATTTGACGTTGTTGTTGTTTATTTGATGTTGTTTTAGTTGTTGTTGATTATTTGACATTGTTGTTGTTGTTGTTGTTGTTTATTTGATGTTGTTTTAGTTGTTGTTGTTTATTTGACGTTGTTGTTGTTTTTTATTTGACGTTGTTGTTGTTGACATTGTTGTTGTTGTTTATTTGACGTTGTTTTTGTTGTTTATTGGACGTAGTTGTTGTTATTGATGTTGTTGTTATTGTTGTTTATTTGACGTTTTTGTTATTGTTGATGTTGTTGTTGTTGTTTATTTGACGTTGTTGTTGTTTTTTTGACGTTGTTGTTGTTGTTGTTGTTTATTTGACGCTGTTGTTGTTATTTATTTATTTGACGTTGTTGTTGTTGTTGTTATTGTTTATATGACGTTGTTGTTGTTGTTGTTATTTATTTGACGTTGTTAATGTTGTTGTCATTGTTGTTGTTGTTTTTGTTATTTATTTGACGTTGTTGTTGTTTTAGTTGTTGTTGTCGTTGGTGTTGGTGTTGTTTATTTGACGTTGTTGTTGTTGTTTATTTGACGTTGTTGTTGTTGTTTATTTAACGTTGTTGTTGTTGTTATTGTTTATTTGACGTTGTTGTTGTTTATTTGACATTGTTGTTGTTGTTGTTGACGTTGTTGTTGTTGTTGTTGTTTATTTGACGTTGTTGTTGTTGTTGTTTATTTGATGTTATTTTAGTTGTTGTTGTTTATTTGACGTTGTTGTTGTTGTTGTTGTTGTTTATTTGATGTTGTTTTAGTTGTTGTTTATTATTTGACGTTGTTGTTGTTTTTTATTTGACGTTGTTGTTGTTGACATTGTTGTTGTTGTTGTTTATTTGACGTTGTTGTTGTTGTTGTTTATTTGATGTTATTTTAGTTGTTGTTGTTTATTTGACGTTGTTGTTGTTGTTGTTGTTTATTTGATGTTGTTTTAGTTGTTGTTTATTATTTGACGTTGTTGTTGTTTTTTATTTGACGTTGTTGTTGTTGACATTGTTGTTATTGTTGTTTATTTGACGTTGTTGTTGTTGTTTATTTGACGTAGTTGTTGTTATTGACGTTGTTGTTGTTGTTGTTGTTGTTTATTTGACGTTTTTGTTATTGTTGATGTTGTTGTTGTTGTTTTTTATTTGACGTTTTTCTTGTTGTTGTATATTTGACGTTGTTGTTGTTGTTGTTTATTTGACGTTGTTGTTGTTGTTGTTGTTGTTGTTTATTTAACGTTGTTGTTGTTGTTTATTTGACGTTGTTGTTGTTGTTGTTGTTTATTTGACGTTGTTGTTGTTGTTATTTATTTGACATTGTTGTTGTTGTTGTTATTGTTTATTTGACGTTGTTTTTGTTGTTGTTTATTTGACGTTGTTAATGTTGTTGACGTTGTTGTTGTTGTTGTTGTTTATTTGATGTTGTTTTAGTTGTTGTTGTTTATTTGACGTTGTTGTTGTTTTTTATTTGACGTTGTTGTTGTTGACATTGTTGTTGTTGTTGTTGTTTATTTGACGTTGTTGTTGTTGTTTATTTGACGTAGTTGTTGTTATTGACATTGTTGTTGTTGTTTATTTGACGTTTTTGTTATTGTTGATGTTGTTGTTGTTGTTTTTTATTTGACGTTTTTCTTGTTGTTGTTTATTTGACGTTGTTGTAGTTGTTGTTATTGTTGTTGTTGTTGTTTATTTGACATTGTTGTTGTTGTTGTTTATTTGATGTTGTTGTTGTTGTTTATTTGACGTTGTTGTTGTTGTTGTTTATTTGACGTTGTTGTTATTTATTTGACGTTGTTGTTATTGTTGTTATTGTTTATTTGACGTTGTTTTTGTTGTTCTTTATTTGACGTTGTTAATGTTGTTGACGTTGTTGTTGTTGTTTTTATTATTTATTTGACGTTGTTGTTGTTGTTGTTGTTGTTTTTGTTGTTGTTATTGTTGGTGTTGTTGATGTTTATTTGACGTTGTTGTTGTTGTTTATTTGGCGTTGTTATTGTTGTTGTTTATTTGACATTGTTAATGTTGTTGACGTTGTTGTTGCTGTTGTTTATTTCACGTTGTTGTTGTTGTTATTGTTGTTGTTGTTGTTGTTGTTTATTTGACGTTATTGTTGTTGTTGTTGTTGTTTATTTGACGATGTTATTGTTGTTGTTGTTGTTTATATGACGTTGTTGTTGTTGTTGACGTTGTTGTTGTTGTTGTTATTGTTTATTTAACGTTGTTGTTGTTGTTGTTGTTTATTTGACGTTGTTAATATTGTTGACGTTGTTGTTGTTGTTTTTGTTGTTTATTTGATGTTGTTGTTGTTGTTGTTGTTTTTGTTGTTTATTTGACGTTGTTGTAGTTTTTGATGTTGTTGTTGTTGTTTTTTATTTGACTTTGTTGTTGTTGTTGTTTATTTGACGTTTTTGTTGTTGTTATTGTTGTTGTTGTTGTTGTTTAGTTGACGTTGTTGTTGTTGTTTATTTGACGTTGTTGTTGTTGTTTATTTGACGTTGTTGTTGTTGTTGTTTATTTGACGTTGTTGTTGTTATTTATTTAACGTTGTTGTTGTTGTTGTTATTGTTTATTTGACGTTGTTATTGTTGTTGTTTATTTGACGTTGTTAATGTTGTTGACGTTGTTGTTGTTGTTTTTGTTATTTATTTGACGTTGTTGTTGTTGTTGTTTTTGTTGTTGTTATTGTTGTTGTTGTTGTTGTTTATTTGACGTTGTTGTTGTTGTTGTTGTTGTTGTTATTGTTGTTGTTGTTGTTGTTTATTTGACGTTGTTGTTGTTGTTGTTGTTGTTGTTTATTTGACGTTGTTGTTGTTGTTGTTGTTGTTTATTTGAGGTTGTTGTTGTTGTTGTTGTTGTTTATTTGACGTTGTTGTTGTTGTTTATTTGACATTGTTGTTGTTGTTGTTGTTGTTGACGTTGTTGTTATTGTTGTTTATTTGATGTTGTTGTTGTTTATTTGATGTTGTTTTAGTTGTTGTTGATTATTTGACATTGTTGTTGTTGCTGTTGTTGTTGTTTATTTGATGTTGTTTTAGTTGTTGTTGTTTATTTGACGTTGTTGTTGTTTTTTATTTGACGTTGTTGTTGTTGACATTGTTGTTGTTGTTTATTTGACGTTGTTTTTGTTGTTTATTTGACGTAGTTGTTGTTATTGATGTTGTTGTTATTGTTGTTTATTTGACGTTTTTGTTATTGTTGATGTTGTTGTTGTTGTTGTTTATTTGACGTTGTTGTTGTTTTTTTGACGTTGTTGTTGTTGTTTATTTGACGTTGTTGTTGTTATTTATTTATTTGACGTTGTTGTTGTTGTTGTTATTGTTTATATGACGTTGTTGTTGTTGTTGTTATTTATTTGAAGTTGTTAATGTTGTTGTCATTGTTGTTGTTGTTTTTGTTATTTATTTGACGTTGTTGTTGTTTTAGTTGTTGTTGTCGTTGGTGTTGGTGTTGTTTATTTGACGTTGTTGTTGTTGTTGTTTATTTGACGTTGTTGTTGTTGTTTATTTAACGTTGTTGTTGTTGTTATTGTTTATTTGACGTTGTTGTTGTTTATTTGACATTGTTGTTGTTGTTGTTGACGTTGTTGTTGTTGTTGTTTATTTGACGTTGTTGTTGTTGTTGTTTATTTGATGTTATTTTAGTTGTTGTTGTTTATTTGACGTTGTTGTTGTTGTTGTTGTTGTTTATTTGATGTTGTTTTAGTTGTTGTTTATTATTTGACGTTGTTGTTGTTTTTTATTTGACGTTGTTGTTGTTGACATTGTTGTTGTTGTTGTTTATTTGACGTTGTTGTTGTTGTTTATTTGACGTAGTTGTTGTTATTGACGTTGTTGTTGTTGTTGTTGTTTATTTGACGTTTTTGTTATTGTTGATGTTGTTGTTGTTGTTTTTTATTTGACGTTTTTCTTGTTGTTGTATATTTGACGTTGTTGTTGTTGTTTATTTGACGTTGTTGTTGTTGTTGTTGTTGTTTATTTGACGTTGTTGTTGTTGTTTATTTGACGTTGTTGTTGTTGTTGTTGTTTATTTGACGTTGTTGTTGTTGTTATTTATTTGACATTGTTGTTGTTGTTATTGTTTATTTGACGTTGTTTTTGTTGTTGTTTATTTAACGTTGTTAATGTTGTTGACGTTGTTGTTGTTGTTTTATTTATTTATTTGACGTTATTGTTGGTGTTGTTGTTGTTTATTTGACGTTGTTGTTGTTGTTGTTGTTTATTTGGCGTTGTTGTTGTTGTTTATTTGACGTTGTTGTTGTTGTTGTTTATTTCACGTTGTTGATGTTGTTATTGTTGTTGTTGTTGTTTATTTGACGTTGTTGTTGTTGTTGTTTATTTGACGTTGTTGTTGTTGTTGTTTATTTGATGTTGTTTTAGTTGTTGTTGATTATTTGACGTTGTTGTTGTTGTTGTTGTTTATTTGATGTTGTTTTACTTGTTGTTGTTTATTTGACGTTGTTGTTGTTTTTTATTTGACGTCGTTGTTGTTGACATTGTTGTTGTTGTTGTTGTTTATTTGACGTTGTTTTTGTTGTTTATTTGACGTAGTTGTTGTTATTGACGTTGTTGTTGTTGTTGTTTATTTGACGTTTTTGTTATTATTGATGTTGTTGTTGTTGTTGTTTATTTGACGTTGTTGTTGTTTATTTGACATTGTTGTTGTTGTTATTTATTTGACGTTGTTGTTGTTGTTGTTATTGTTTATATGACGTTGTTGTTGTTGTTGTTATTTATTTGACGTTGTTAATGTTGTTGTCGTTGTTGTTGTTGTTTTTGTTATTTATTTGACGTTGTTGTTGTTGTTGTTCTTGGTGGTGGTGTTGTTTATTTGACGTTGTTGTTGTTGTTTATTTGACGTTGTTATTGTTGTTTATTTGACGTTGTTGTTGTTGTTGTTTATTTGACGTTGTTGTTGTTGTTATTGTTTATTTGACGTTGTTGTTGTTTATTTGACATTGTTGTTGTTGTTGTTGTTGTTGACGTTGTTGTTGTTGTTGTTGTTGTTGTTTATATGTCGTTGTTGTTGTTGTTATTTATTTGACATTGTTAATGTTGTTGTCATTGTTGTTGTTGTTTTTGTTATTTATTTGACGTTGTTGTTGTTTTAGTTGTTGTTGTCGTTGGTGTTGGTGTTGTTTATTTGACGTTGTTGTTGTTGTTGTTTATTTGACGTTGTTGTTGTTGTTTATTTAACGTTGTTGTTGTTGTTATTGTTTATTTGACGTTGTTGTTGTTTATTTGACATTGTTGTTGTTGTTGTTGACGTTGTTGTTGTTGTTGTTGTTGTTGTTTATTTGACGTTGTTGTTGTTGTTGTTTATTTGACGTTGTTGTTGTTGTTGTTTATTTGATGTTGTTTTAGTTGTTGTTTATTATTTGACGTTGTTGTTGTTTTTTATTTGACGTTGTTGTTGTTGACATTGTTGTTGTTGTTGTTGTTTATTTGACGTTGTTGTTGTTGTTTATTTGACGTAGTTGTTGTTATTGACGTTGTTGTTGTTGTTGTTGTTGTTTATTTGACGTTTTTGTTATTGTTGATGTTGTTGTTGTTGTTTTTTATTTGACGTTTTTCTTGTTGTTGTATATTTGACGTTGTTGTTGTTGTTGTTTATTTGACGTTGTTGTTGTTGTTGTTGTTGTTTATTTGACGTTGTTGTTGTTGTTTATTTGACGTTGTTGTTGTTGTTGTTTATTTGACGTTGTTGTTGTTGTT
This sequence comes from Vicia faba, assembly GCA_948472305.1. Classification (NCBI taxonomy): domain Eukaryota; kingdom Viridiplantae; phylum Streptophyta; class Magnoliopsida; order Fabales; family Fabaceae; genus Vicia; species Vicia faba. Next base: position 458,118,931 of record OX451740.1, read on the forward strand.
ATTTATTTGACATTGTTGTTGTTGTTGTTATTGTTTATTTGACGTTGTTTTTGTTGTTGTTTATTTGACGTTGTTAATGTTGTTGACGTTGTTGTTGTTGTTGTTGTTTATTTGATGTTGTTTTAGTTGTTGTTGTTTATTTGACGTTGTTGTTGTTTTTTATTTGACGTTGTTGTTGTTGACATTGTTGTTGTTGTTGTTTATTTGACGTTGTTGTTGTTGTTTATTTGACGTAGTTGTTGTTATTGACATTGATGTTGTTGTTTATTTGACGTTTTTGTTATTGTTGATGTTGTTGTTGTTGTTTTTTATTTGACGTTTTTCTTGTTGTTGTTTATTTGACGTTGTTGTAGTTGTTGTTATTGTTGTTGTTGTTGTTTATTTGACATTGTTGTTGTTGTTGTTGTTTATTTGACGTTGTTGTTGTTGTTTATTTGACGTTGTTGTTGTTGTTGTTGTTTATTTGACGTTGTTGTTATTTATTTGACGTTGTTGTTATTGTTGTTATTGTTTATTTGACGTTGTTTTTGTTGTTCTTTATTTGACGTTGTTAATGTTGTTGACGTTGTTGTTGTTGTTTTTATTATTTATTTGACGTTGTTGTTGTTGTTGTTGTTGTTGTTTTTGTTGTTGTTATTGTTGGTGTTGTTGATGTTTATTTGACGTTGTTGTTGTTGTTTATTTGGCGTTGTTATTGTTGTTGTTTATTTGACGTTGTTAATGTTGTTGACGTTGTTGTTGCTGTTGTTTATTTCACGTTGTTGTTGTTGTTATTGTTGTTGTTGTTGTTGTTGTTTATTTGACGTTATTGTTGTTGTTGTTGTTTATTTGACGATGTTATTGTTGTTGTTGTTGTTGTTTATATGACGTTGTTGTTGTTGTTGATGTTGTTGTTGTTGTTGTTGTTATTGTTTATTTAACGTTGTTGTTGTTGTTGTTGTTTATTTGACGTTGTTAATATTGTTGACGTTGTTGTTGTTGTTTTTGTTGTTTATTTGATGTTGTTGTTGTTGTTGTTGTTTTTGTTGTTTATTTGACGTTGTTGTTGTTTTTGATGTTGTTGTTGTTGTTTTTTATTTGACTTTGTTGTTGTTGTTGTTTATTTGACGTTTTTGTTGTTGTTATTGTTGTCGTTGTTGTTGTTTAGTTGACGTTGTTGTTGTTGTTTATTTGACGTTGTTGTTGTTGTTTATTTGACGTTGTTGTTGTTGTTGTTTATTTGACGTTGTTGTTGTTATTTATTTAACGTTGTTGTTGTTGATGTTATTGTTTATTTGACGTTGTTATTGTTGTTGTTTATTTGACGTTGTTAATGTTGTTGACGTTGTTGTTGTTTTTTTTGTTATTTATTTGACGTTGTTGTTGTTGTTGTTGTTTTTGTTGTTGTTATTGTTGTTGTTGTTGTTGTTTATTTGACGTTGTTGTTGTTGTTGTTGTTTATTTGACGTTGTTGTTGTTGTTGTTGTTTATTTGAGGTTGTTGTTGTTGTTGTTGTTGTTTATTTGACGTTGTTGTTGTTGTTGACGTTGTTGTTATTGTTGTTTATTTGACGTTGTTGTTGTTTATTTGATGTTGTTTTAGTTGTTGTTGATTATTTGACATTGTTGTTGTTGTTGTTGTTGTTGTTTATTTGATGTTGTTTTAGTTGTTGTTGTTTATTTGACGTTGTTGTTGTTTTTTATTTGACGTTGTTGTTGTTGACATTGTTGTTGTTGTTTATTTGACGTTGTTTTTGTTGTTTATTGGACGTAGTTGTTGTTATTGATGTTGTTGTTATTGTTGTTTATTTGACGTTTTTGTTATTGTTGATGTTGTTGTTGTTGTTTATTTGACGTTGTTGTTGTTTTTTTGACGTTGTTGTTGTTGTTGTTGTTTATTTGACGCTGTTGTTGTTATTTATTTATTTGACGTTGTTGTTGTTGTTGTTATTGTTTATATGACGTTGTTGTTGTTGTTGTTATTTATTTGACGTTGTTAATGTTGTTGTCATTGTTGTTGTTGTTTTTGTTATTTATTTGACGTTGTTGTTGTTTTAGTTGTTGTTGTCGTTGGTGTTGGTGTTGTTTATTTGACGTTGTTGTTGTTGTTTATTTGACGTTGTTGTTGTTGTTTATTTAACGTTGTTGTTGTTGTTATTGTTTATTTGACGTTGTTGTTGTTTATTTGACATTGTTGTTGTTGTTGTTGACGTTGTTGTTGTTGTTGTTTATTTGACGTTGTTGTTGTTGTTGTTTATTTGATGTTATTTTAGTTGTTGTTGTTTATTTGACGTTGTTGTTGTTGTTGTTGTTTATTTGATGTTGTTTTAGTTGTTGTTTATTATTTGACGTTGTTGTTGTTTTTTATTTGACGTTGTTGTTGTTGACATTGTTGTTGTTGTTGTTTATTTGACGTTGTTGTTGTTGTTTATTTGACGTAGTTGTTGTTATTGACGTTGTTGTTGTTGTTGTTTATTTGACGTTTTTGTTATTGTTGATGTTGTTGTTGTTGTTTTTTATTTGACGTTTTTCTTGTTGTTGTATATTTGACGTTGTTGTTGTTGTTGTTTATTTGACGTTGTTGTTGTTGTTGTTGTTTATTTGACGTTGTTGTTGTTGTTTATTTGACGTTGTTGTTGTTGTTGTTGTTTATTTGACGTTGTTGTTGTTATTTATTTGACATTGTTGTTGTTGTTGTTATTGTTTATTTGACGTTGTTTTTGTTGTTGTTTATTTAACGTTGTTAATGTTGTTGACGTTGTTGTTGTTGTTGTTTTTTTTATTTATTTGACGTTATTGTTGGTGTTGTTGTTGTTTATTTGACGTTGTTGTTGTTGTTGTTGTTGTTTATTTGGCGTTGTTGTTGTTGTTTATTTGACGTTGTTGTTGTTGTTGTTTATTTCACGTTGTTGATGTTGTTATTGTTGTTGTTGTTGTTGTTTATTTGACGTTGTTGTTGTTGTTGTTTATTTGACGTTGTTGTTGTTGTTGTTTATTTGATGTTGTTTTAGTTGTTGTTGATTATTTGACGTTGTTGTTGTTGTTGTTGTTTATTTGATGTTGTTTTAGTTGTTGTTGTTTATTTGACGTTGTTGTTGTTTTTTATTTGACGTCGTTGTTGTGGACATTGTTGTTGTTGTTGTTGTTTATTTGACGTTGTTTTTGTTGTTTATTTGACGTAGTTGTTGTTATTGACGTTGTTGTTGTTGTTGTTTATTTGACGTTTTTGTTATTATTGATGTTGTTGTTGTTGTTTATTTGACGTTGTTGTTGTTTATTTGACATTGTTGTTGTTGTTATTTATTTGACGTTGTTGTTGTTATTTATTTGACGTTGTTGTTGTTGTTGTTATTGTTTATATGACGTTGTTGTTGTTGTTGTTATTTATTTGACGTTGTTAATGTTGTTGTCGTTGTTGTTGTTGTTTTTGTTATTTATTTGACGTTGTTGTTGGTGGTGGTGTTGTTTATTTGACGTTGTTGTTGTTGTTTATTTGACGTTGTTGTTGTTGTTGTTGCTTATTTGACGTTGTTGTTGTTGTTATTGTTTATTTGACGTTGTTGTTGTTTATTTGACATTGTTGTTGTTGTTGTTGTTGTTGACGTTGTTGTTGTTGTTGTTGTTTATATGTCGTTGTTGTTGTTGTTATTTATTTGACATTGTTAATGTTGTTGTCATTGTTGTTGTTGTTTTTGTTATTTATTTGACGTTGTTGTTGTTTTAGTTGTTGTTGTTGTTGGTGTTGGTGTTGTTTATTTGACGTTGTTGTTGTTGTTTATTTGACGTTGTTGTTGTTGTTTATTTAACGTTGTTGTTGTTGTTATTGTTTATTTGACGTTGTTGTTGTTTATTTGACATTGTTGTTGTTGTTGTTGACGTTGTTGTTGTTGTTGTTGTTGTTTATTTGACGTTGTTGTTGTTGTTGTTTATTTGATGTTATTTTAGTTGTTGTTGTTTATTTGACGTTGTTGTTGTTGTTGTTTATTTGATGTTGTTTTAGTTGTTGTTTATTATTTGACGTTGTTGTTGTTTTTTATTTGACGTTGTTGTTGTTGACATTAGTGTTGTTGTTGTTTATTTGACGTTGTTGTTGTTGTTTATTTGACGTAGTTGTTGTTATTGACGTTGTTGTTGTTGTTGTTGTTGTTTATTTGACGTTTTTGTTATTGTTGATGTTGTTGTTGTTGTTTTTTATTTGACGTTTTTCTTGTTGTTGTATATTTGACGTTGTTGTTGTTGTTGTTTATTTGACGTTGTTGTTGTTGTTGTTGTTTATTTGACGTTGTTGTTGTTGTTATTTATTTGACATTGTTGTTGTTGTTGTTATTGTTTATTTGACGTTGTTTTTGTTGTTGTTTATTTGACGTTGTTAATGTTGTTGACGTTGTTGTTGTTGTTGTTTTTTTTATTTATTTAACGTTATTGTTGGTGTTGTTGTTGTTTATTTGACGTTGTTGTTGTTGTTGTTGTTTATTTGGCGTTGTTGTTGTTTCTTATTTGACGTTGTTGTTGTTGTTGTTTATTTCACGTTGTTGATGTTGTTATTGTTGTTGTTGTTGTTGTTTATTTGACGTTGTTGTTGTTGTTGTTTATTTGACGTTGTTGTTGTTGTTGTTGTTTATTTGATGTTGTTTTAGTTGTTGTTGATTATTTGACGTTGTTGTTGTTGTTGTTTATTTGATGTTGTTTTAGTTGTTGTTGTTTATTTGACGTTGTTGTTGTTTTTTATTTGACGTCGTTGTTGTTGACATTGTTGTTGTTGTTGTTGTTGTTTATTTGACGTTGTTTTTGTTGTTTATTTGACGTAGTTGTTGTTATTGACGTTGTTGTTGTTGTTGTTGTTTATTTTACGTTTTTGTTATTATTGATGTTGTTGTTGTTGTTGTTTATTTGACGTTGTTGTTGTTTATTTGACATTGTTGTTGTTGTTATTTATTTGACGTTGTTGTTGTTGTTGTTATTGTTTATATGACGTTGTTGTTGTTGTTGTTATTTATTTGACGTTGTTAATGTTGTTGTCGTTGTTGTTGTTGTTTTTGTTATTTATTTGACGTTGTTGTTGTTGTTGTTGTTGGTGGTGGTGGTGTTGTTTATTTGACGTTGTTGTTGTTGTTTATTTGACGTTGTTGTTGTTGTTTATTTGACGTTGTTGTTGTTGTTGTTTATTTGACGTTGTTGTTGTTTTTTATTGTTTATTTGACGTTGTTGTTGTTTATTTGACATTGTTGTTGTTGTTGTTGTTGTTGTTGTTGTTGACGTTGTTGTTGTTGTTGTTGTTGTTGTTTATATGTCGTTGTTGTTGTTGTTATTTATTTGACATTGTTAATGTTGTTGTCATTGTTGTTGTTGTTTTTGTTATTTATTTGACGTTGTTGTTGTTTTAGTTGTTGTTGTCGTTGGTGTTGGTGTTGTTTATTTGACGTTGTTGTTGTTGTTGTTTATTTGACGTTGTTGTTGTTGTTTATTTAACATTGTTGTTGTTGTTATTGTTTATTTGACGTTGTTGTTGTTTATTTGACATTGTTGTTGTTGTTGACGTTGTTGTTGTTGTTGTTGTTGTTGTTTATTTGACGTTGTTGTTGTTGTTGTTTATTTGACGTTGTTGTTGTTGTTGTTTATTTGATGTTGTTTTAGTTGTTGTTTATTATTTGACGTTGTTGTTGTTTTTTATTTGACGTTGTTGTTGTTGACACTGTTGTTGTTGTTGTTTATTTGACGTTGTTGTTGTTGTTTATTTGACGTAGTTGTTGTTATTGACGTTGTTGTTTATTTGACGTTTTTGTTATTGTTGATGTTGTTGTTGTTGTTTTTTATTTGACGTTTTTCTTGTTGTTGTATATTTGACGTTGTTGTTGTTGTTTATTTGACGTTGTTGTTGTTGTTGTTGTTGTTGTTTATTTGACGTTGTTGTTGTTGTTTATTTGACGTTGTTGTTGTTGTTGTTGTTTATTTGACGTTGTTGTTGTTGTTATTTATTTGACATTGTTGTTGTTGTTATTGTTTATTTGACGTTGTTTTTGTTGTTGTTTATTTGACGTTGTTAATGTTGTTGACGTTGTTGTTGTTGTTGTTGTTTATTTGATGTTGTTTTAGTTGTTGTTGTTTATTTGACGTTGTTGTTGTTTTTTATTTGACGTTGTTGTTGTTGACATTGTTGTTGTTGTTGTTTATTTGACGTTGTTGTTGTTGTTTATTTGACGTAGTTGTTGTTATTGACATTGATGTTGTTGTTTATTTGACGTTTTTGTTATTGTTGATGTTGTTGTTGTTGTTTTTTATTTGACGTTTTTCTTGTTGTTGTTTATTTGACGTTGTTGTTGTTGTTGTTATTGTTGTTGTTGTTGTTTATTTGACATTGTTGTTGTTGTTGTTGTTTATTTGACGTTGTTGTTGTTGTTTATTTGACGTTGTTGTTGTTGTTGTTGTTTATTTGACGTTGTTGTTATTTATTTGACGTTGTTGTTATTGTTGTTATTGTTTATTTGACGTTGTTTTTGTTGTTCTTTATTTGACGTTGTTAATGTTGTTGACGTTGTTGTTGTTGTTTTTATTATTTATTTGACGTTGTTGTTGTTGTTGTTGTTGTTGTTGTTTTTGTTGTTGTTATTGTTGGTGTTGTTGATGTTTATTTGACGTTGTTGTTGTTGTTTATTTGGCGTTGTTATTGTTGTTGTTTATTTGACGTTGTTAATGTTGTTGACGTTGTTGTTGCTGTTGTTTATTTCACGTTGTTGTTGTTGTTATTGTTGTTGTTGTTGTTGTTGTTTATTTGACGTTATTGTTGTTGTTGTTGTTTATTTGACGATGTTATTGTTGTTGTTGTTGTTTATATGACGTTGTTGTTGTTGTTGTTGATGTTGTTGTTGTTGTTGTTGTTATTGTTTATTTAACGTTGTTGTTGTTGTTGTTTATTTGACGTTGTTAATATTGTTGACGTTGTTGTTGTTGTTTTTGTTGTTTATTTGATGTTGTTGTTGTTGTTGTTGTTTTTGTTGTTTATTTGACGTTGTTGTTGTTTTTGATGTTGTTGTTGTTGTTTTTTATTTGACTTTGTTGTTGTTGTTGTTTATTTGACGTTTTTGTTGTTGTTATTGTTGTCGTTGTTGTTGTTTAGTTGACGTTGTTGTTGTTGTTTATTTGACGTTGTTGTTGTTGTTTATTTGACGTTGTTGTTGTTGTTGTTTATTTGACGTTGTTGTTGTTATTTATTTAACGTTGTTGTTGTTGTTGTTATTGTTTATTTGACGTTGTTATTGTTGTTGTTTATTTGACGTTGTTAATGTTGTTGACGTTGTTGTTGTTTTTTTTGTTATTTATTTGACGTTGTTGTTGTTGTTGTTGTTTTTGTTGTTGTTATTGTTGTTGTTGTTGTTGTTTATTTGACGTTGTTGTTGTTGTTGTTGTTTATTTGACGTTGTTGTTGTTGTTGTTTATTTGAGGTTGTTGTTGTTGTTGTTGTTGTTTATTTGACGTTGTTGTTGTTGTTGACGTTGTTGTTATTGTTGTTTATTTGACGTTGTTGTTGTTTATTTGATGTTGTTTTAGTTGTTGTTGATTATTTGACATTGTTGTTGTTGTTGTTGTTGTTTATTTGATGTTGTTTTAGTTGTTGTTGTTTATTTGACGTTGTTGTTGTTTTTTATTTGACGTTGTTGTTGTTGACATTGTTGTTGTTGTTTATTTGACGTTGTTTTTGTTGTTTATTGGACGTAGTTGTTGTTATTGATGTTGTTGTTATTGTTGTTTATTTGACGTTTTTGTTATTGTTGATGTTGTTGTTGTTGTTTATTTGACGTTGTTGTTGTTTTTTTGACGTTGTTGTTGTTGTTGTTGTTTATTTGACGCTGTTGTTGTTATTTATTTATTTGACGTTGTTGTTGTTGTTGTTATTGTTTATATGACGTTGTTGTTGTTGTTGTTATTTATTTGACGTTGTTAATGTTGTTGTCATTGTTGTTGTTGTTTTTGTTATTTATTTGACGTTGTTGTTGTTTTAGTTGTTGTTGTCGTTGGTGTTGGTGTTGTTTATTTGACGTTGTTGTTGTTGTTTATTTGACGTTGTTGTTGTTGTTTATTTAACGTTGTTGTTGTTGTTATTGTTTATTTGACGTTGTTGTTGTTTATTTGACATTGTTGTTGTTGTTGTTGACGTTGTTGTTGTTGTTGTTGTTTATTTGACGTTGTTGTTGTTGTTGTTTATTTGATGTTATTTTAGTTGTTGTTGTTTATTTGACGTTGTTGTTGTTGTTGTTGTTTATTTGATGTTGTTTTAGTTGTTGTTTATTATTTGACGTTGTTGTTGTTTTTTATTTGACGTTGTTGTTGTTGACATTGTTGTTGTTGTTGTTTATTTGACGTTGTTGTTGTTGTTTATTTGACGTAGTTGTTGTTATTGACGTTGTTGTTGTTGTTGTTTATTTGACGTTTTTGTTATTGTTGATGTTGTTGTTGTTGTTTTTTATTTGACGTTTTTCTTGTTGTTGTATATTTGACGTTGTTGTTGTTGTTGTTTATTTGACGTTGTTGTTGTTGTTGTTGTTGTTTATTTGACGTTGTTGTTGTTGTTTATTTGACGTTGTTGTTGTTGTTGTTGTTTATTTGACGTTGTTGTTGTTGTTATTTATTTGACATTGTTGTTGTTGTTGTTATTGTTTATTTGACGTTGTTTTTGTTGTTGTTTATTTAACGTTGTTAATGTTGTTGACGTTGTTGTTGTTGTTGTTTTTTTTATTTATTTGACGTTATTGTTGGTGTTGTTGTTGTTTATTTGACGTTGTTGTTGTTGTTGTTGTTGTTGTTTATTTGGCGTTGTTGTTGTTGTTTATTTGACGTTGTTGTTGTTGTTGTTTATTTCACGTTGTTGATGTTGTTATTGTTGTTGTTGTTGTTGTTTATTTGACGTTGTTGTTGTTGTTGTTTATTTGACGTTGTTGTTGTTGTTGTTTATTTGATGTTGTTTTAGTTGTTGTTGATTATTTGACGTTGTTGTTGTTGTTGTTGTTTATTTGATGTTGTTTTAGTTGTTGTTGTTTATTTGACGTTGTTGTTGTTTTTTATTTGACGTCGTTGTTGTGGACATTGTTGTTGTTGTTGTTGTTTATTTGACGTTGTTTTTGTTGTTTATTTGACGTAGTTGTTGTTATTGACGTTGTTGTTGTTGTTGTTGTTTATTTGACGTTTTTGTTATTATTGATGTTGTTGTTGTTGTTTATTTGACGTTGTTGTTGTTTATTTGACATTGTTGTTGTTGTTATTTATTTGACGTTGTTGTTGTTATTTATTTGACGTTGTTGTTGTTGTTGTTATTGTTTATATGACGTTGTTGTTGTTGTTGTTATTTATTTGACGTTGTTAATGTTGTTGTCGTTGTTGTTGTTGTTTTTGTTATTTATTTGACGTTGTTGTTGGTGGTGGTGTTGTTTATTTGACGTTGTTGTTGTTGTTTATTTGACGTTGTTGTTGTTGTTGTTGCTTATTTGACGTTGTTGTTGTTGTTATTGTTTATTTGACGTTGTTGTTGTTTATTTGACATTGTTGTTGTTGTTGTTGTTGACGTTGTTGTTGTTGTTGTTTATATGTCGTTGTTGTTGTTGTTATTTATTTGACATTGTTAATGTTGTTGTCATTGTTGTTGTTGTTTTTGTTATTTATTTGACGTTGTTGTTGTTTTAGTTGTTGTTGTTGTTGGTGTTGGTGTTGTTTATTTGACGTTGTTGTTGTTGTTTATTTGACGTTGTTGTTGTTGTTTATTTAACGTTGTTGTTGTTGTTATTGTTTATTTGACGTTGTTGTTGTTTATTTGACATTGTTGTTGTTGTTGTTGACGTTGTTGTTGTTGTTGTTGTTGTTTATTTGACGTTGTTGTTGTTGTTGTTTATTTGATGTTATTTTAGTTGTTGTTGTTTATTTGACGTTGTTGTTGTTGTTGTTTATTTGATGTTGTTTTAGTTGTTGTTTATTATTTGACGTTGTTGTTGTTTTTTATTTGACGTTGTTGTTGTTGACATTAGTGTTGTTGTTGTTTATTTGACGTTGTTGTTGTTGTTTATTTGACGTAGTTGTTGTTATTGACGTTGTTGTTGTTGTTGTTGTTGTTTATTTGACGTTTTTGTTATTGTTGATGTTGTTGTTGTTGTTTTTTATTTGACGTTTTTCTTGTTGTTGTATATTTGACGTTGTTGTTGTTGTTGTTTATTTGACGTTGTTGTTGTTGTTGTTGTTTATTTGACGTTGTTGTTGTTGTTATTTATTTGACATTGTTGTTGTTGTTGTTATTGTTTATTTGACGTTGTTTTTGTTGTTGTTTATTTGACGTTGTTAATGTTGTTGACGTTGTTGTTGTTGTTGTTTTTTTTATTTATTTAACGTTATTGTTGGTGTTGTTGTTGTTTATTTGACGTTGTTGTTGTTGTTGTTGTTTATTTGGCGTTGTTGTTGTTTCTTATTTGACGTTGTTGTTGTTGTTGTTTATTTCACGTTGTTGATGTTGTTATTGTTGTTGTTGTTGTTGTTTATTTGACGTTGTTGTTGTTGTTGTTTATTTGACGTTGTTGTTGTTGTTGTTGTTTATTTGATGTTGTTTTAGTTGTTGTTGATTATTTGACGTTGTTGTTGTTGTTGTTTATTTGATGTTGTTTTAGTTGTTGTTGTTTATTTGACGTTGTTGTTGTTTTTTATTTGACGTCGTTGTTGTTGACATTGTTGTTGTTGTTGTTGTTTATTTGACGTTGTTTTTGTTGTTTATTTGACGTAGTTGTTGTTATTGACGTTGTTGTTGTTGTTGTTGTTTATTTTACGTTTTTGTTATTATTGATGTTGTTGTTGTTGTTGTTTATTTGACGTTGTTGTTGTTTATTTGACATTGTTGTTGTTGTTATTTATTTGACGTTGTTGTTGTTGTTGTTATTGTTTATATGACGTTGTTGTTGTTGTTGTTATTTATTTGACGTTGTTAATGTTGTTGTCGTTGTTGTTGTTGTTTTTGTTATTTATTTGACGTTGTTGTTGTTGTTGTTGTTGGTGGTGGTGGTGTTGTTTATTTGACGTTGTTGTTGTTGTTTATTTGACGTTGTTGTTGTTGTTTATTTGACGTTGTTGTTGTTGTTGTTTATTTGACGTTGTTGTTGTTTTTTATTGTTTATTTGACGTTGTTGTTGTTTATTTGACATTGTTGTTGTTGTTGTTGTTGTTGTTGTTGTTGACGTTGTTGTTGTTGTTGTTGTTGTTGTTTATATGTCGTTGTTGTTGTTGTTATTTATTTGACATTGTTAATGTTGTTGTCATTGTTGTTGTTGTTTTTGTTATTTATTTGACGTTGTTGTTGTTTTAGTTGTTGTTGTCGTTGGTGTTGGTGTTGTTTATTTGACGTTGTTGTTGTTGTTGTTTATTTGACGTTGTTGTTGTTGTTTATTTAACATTGTTGTTGTTGTTATTGTTTATTTGACGTTGTTGTTGTTTATTTGACATTGTTGTTGTTGTTGTTGACGTTGTTGTTGTTGTTGTTGTTGTTGTTTATTTGACGTTGTTGTTGTTGTTGTTTATTTGACGTTGTTGTTGTTGTTGTTTATTTGATGTTGTTTTAGTTGTTGTTTATTATTTGACGTTGTTGTTGTTTTTTATTTGACGTTGTTGTTGTTGACACTGTTGTTGTTGTTGTTTATTTGACGTTGTTGTTGTTGTTTATTTGACGTAGTTGTTGTTATTGACGTTGTTGTTTATTTGACGTTTTTGTTATTGTTGATGTTGTTGTTGTTGTTTTTTATTTGACGTTTTTCTTGTTGTTGTATATTTGACGTTGTTGTTGTTGTTTATTTGACGTTGTTGTTGTTGTTGTTGTTGTTGTTTATTTGACGTTGTTGTTGTTGTTTATTTGACGTTGTTGTTGTTGTTGTTGTTTATTTGACGTTGTTGTTGTTGTTATTTATTTGACATTGTTGTTGTTGTTGTTATTGTTTATTTGACGTTGTTTTTGTTGTTGTTTATTTGACGTTGTTAATGTTGTTGACGTTGTTGTTGTTGTTGTTGTTTATTTGATGTTGTTTTAGTTGTTGTTGTTTATTTGACGTTGTTGTTGTTTTTTATTTGACGTTGTTGTTGTTGACATTGTTGTTGTTGTTGTTTATTTGACGTTGTTGTTGTTGTTTATTTGACGTAGTTGTTGTTATTGACATTGATGTTGTTGTTTATTTGACGTTTTTGTTATTGTTGATGTTGTTGTTGTTGTTTTTTATTTGACGTTTTTCTTGTTGTTGTTTATTTGACGTTGTTGTTGTTGTTGTTATTGTTGTTGTTGTTGTTTATTTGACATTGTTGTTGTTGTTGTTGTTGTTTATTTGACGTTGTTGTTGTTGTTTATTTGACGTTGTTGTTGTTGTTGTTGTTTATTTGACGTTGTTGTTATTTATTTGACGTTGTTGTTATTGTTGTTATTGTTTATTTGACGTTGTTTTTGTTGTTCTTTATTTGACGTTGTTAATGTTGTTGACGTTGTTGTTGTTGTTTTTATTATTTATTTGACGTTGTTGTTGTTGTTGTTGTTGTTGTTGTTGTTTTTGTTGTTGTTATTGTTGGTGTTGTTGATGTTTATTTGACGTTGTTGTTGTTGTTTATTTGGCGTTGTTATTGTTGTTGTTTATTTGACGTTGTTAATGTTGTTGACGTTGTTGTTGCTATTGTTTATTTCACGTTGTTGTTGTTGTTATTGTTGTTGTTGTTGTTGTTGTTTATTTGACGTTATTGTTGTTGTTGTTGTTTATTTGACGATGTTATTGTTGTTGTTGTTGTTTATATGACGTTGTTGTTGTTGTTGTTGATGTTGTTGTTGTTGTTGTTGTTATTGTTTATTTAACGTTGTTGTTGTTGTTGTTTATTTGACGTTGTTAATATTGTTGACGTTGTTGTTGTTGTTTTTGTTGTTTATTTGATGTTGTTGTTGTTGTTGTTGTTTTTGTTGTTTATTTGACGTTGTTGTTGTTTTTGATGTTGTTGTTGTTGTTTTTTATTTGACTTTGTTGTTGTTGTTGTTTATTTGACGTTTTTGTTGTTGTTATTGTTGTCGTTGTTGTTGTTTAGTTGACGTTGTTGTTGTTGTTTATTTGACGTTGTTGTTGTTGTTTATTTGACGTTGTTGTTGTTGTTGTTTATTTGACGTTGTTGTTGTTATTTATTTAACGTTGTTGTTGTTGTTGTTATTGTTTATTTGACGTTGTTATTGTTGTTGTTTATTTGACGTTGTTAATGTTGTTGACGTTGTTGTTGTTTTTTTTGTTATTTATTTGACGTTGTTGTTGTTGTTGTTGTTGTTTTTGTTGTTGTTATTGTTGTTGTTGTTGTTGTTTATTTGATGTTGTTGTTGTTGTTGTTGTTTATTTGACGTTGTTGTTGTTGTTGTTGTTTATTTGAGGTTGTTGTTGTTGTTGTTGTTTATTTGACGTTGTTGTTGTTGTTGACGTTGTTGTTATTGTTGTTTATTTGACGTTGTTGTTGTTTATTTGATGTTGTTTTAGTTGTTGTTGATTATTTGACATTGTTGTTGTTGCTGTTGTTGTTGTTTATTTGATGTTGTTTTAGTTGTTGTTGTTTATTTGACGTTGTTGTTGTTTTTTATTTGACGTTGTTGTTGTTGACATTGTTGTTGTTGTTTATTTGACGTTGTTTTTGTTGTTTATTGGACGTAGTTGTTGTTATTGATGTTGTTGTTATTGTTGTTTATTTGACGTTTTTGTTATTGTTGATGTTGTTGTTGTTGTTTATTTGACGTTGTTGTTGTTTTTTTGACGTTGTTGTTGTTGTTGTTGTTTATTTGACGCTGTTGTTGTTATTTATTTATTTGACGTTGTTGTTGTTGTTGTTATTGTTTATATGACGTTGTTGTTGTTGTTGTTATTTATTTGACGTTGTTAATGTTGTTGTCATTGTTGTTGTTGTTTTTGTTATTTATTTGACGTTGTTGTTGTTTTAGTTGTTGTTGTCGTTGGTGTTGGTGTTGTTTATTTGACGTTGTTGTTGTTGTTGTTTATTTGACGTTGTTGTTGTTGTTTATTTAACATTGTTGTTGTTGTTATTGTTTATTTGACGTTGTTGTTGTTTATTTGACATTGTTGTTGTTGTTGTTGACGTTGTTGTTGTTGTTGTTGTTGTTTATTTGACGTTGTTGTTGTTGTTGTTTATTTGACGTTGTTGTTGTTGTTGTTTATTTGATGTTGTTTTAGTTGTTGTTTATTATTTGACGTTGTTGTTGTTTTTTATTTGACGTTGTTGTTGTTGACACTGTTGTTGTTGTTGTTGTTTATTTGACGTTGTTGTTGTTGTTTATTTGACGTAGTTGTTGTTATTGACGTTGTTGTTTATTTGACGTTTTTGTTATTGTTGATGTTGTTGTTGTTGTTTTTTATTTGACGTTTTTCTTGTTGTTGTATATTTGACGTTGTTGTTGTTGTTTATTTGACGTTGTTGTTGTTGTTGTTGTTGTTGTTTATTTGACGTTGTTGTTGTTGTTTATTTGACGTTGTTGTTGTTGTTGTTGTTTATTTGACGTTGTTGTTGTTGTTATTTATTTGACATTGTTGTTGTTGTTGTTATTGTTTATTTGACGTTGTTTTTGTTGTTGTTTATTTGACGTTGTTAATGTTGTTGACGTTGTTGTTGTTGTTGTTGTTTATTTGATGTTGTTTTAGTTGTTGTTGTTTATTTGACGTTGTTGTTGTTTTTTATTTGACGTTGTTGTTGTTGACATTGTTGTTGTTGTTGTTTATTTGACGTTGTTGTTGTTGTTTATTTGACGTAGTTGTTGTTATTGACATTGATGTTGTTGTTTATTTGACGTTTTTGTTATTGTTGATGTTGTTGTTGTTGTTTTTTATTTGACGTTTTTCTTGTTGTTGTTTATTTGACGTTGTTGTTGTTGTTGTTATTGTTGTTGTTGTTGTTTATTTGACATTGTTGTTGTTGTTGTTGTTGTTTATTTGACGTTGTTGTTGTTGTTTATTTGACGTTGTTGTTGTTGTTGTTGTTTATTTGACGTTGTTGTTATTTATTTGACGTTGTTGTTATTGTTGTTATTGTTTATTTGACGTTGTTTTTGTTGTTCTTTATTTGACGTTGTTAATGTTGTTGACGTTGTTGTTGTTGTTTTTATTATTTATTTGACGTTGTTGTTGTTGTTGTTGTTGTTGTTTTTGTTGTTGTTATTGTTGGTGTTGTTGATGTTTATTTGACGTTGTTGTTGTTGTTTATTTGGCGTTGTTATTGTTGTTGTTTATTTGACGTTGTTAATGTTGTTGACGTTGTTGTTGCTATTGTTTATTTCACGTTGTTGTTGTTGTTATTGTTGTTGTTGTTGTTGTTGTTTATTTGACGTTATTGTTGTTGTTGTTGTTTATTTGACGATGTTATTGTTGTTGTTGTTGTTTATATGACGTTGTTGTTGTTGTTGTTGATGTTGTTGTTGTTGTTGTTATTGTTTATTTAACGTTGTTGTTGTTGTTGTTTATTTGACGTTGTTAATATTGTTGACGTTGTTGTTGTTGTTTTTGTTGTTTATTTGATGTTGTTGTTGTTGTTGTTGTTTTTGTTGTTTATTTGACGTTGTTGTTGTTTTTGATGTTGTTGTTGTTGTTTTTTATTTGACTTTGTTGTTGTTGTTGTTTATTTGACGTTTTTGTTGTTGTTATTGTTGTCGTTGTTGTTGTTTAGTTGACGTTGTTGTTGTTGTTTATTTGACGTTGTTGTTGTTGTTTATTTGACGTTGTTGTTGTTGTTGTTTATTTGACGTTGTTGTTGTTATTTATTTAACGTTGTTGTTGTTGTTGTTATTGTTTATTTGACGTTGTTATTGTTGTTGTTTATTTGACGTTGTTAATGTTGTTGACGTTGTTGTTGTTTTTTTTGTTATTTATTTGACGTTGTTGTTGTTGTTGTTGTTGTTTTTGTTGTTGTTATTGTTGTTGTTGTTGTTGTTTATTTGATGTTGTTGTTGTTGTTGTTGTTTATTTGACGTTGTTGTTGTTGTTGTTGTTTATTTGAGGTTGTTGTTGTTGTTGTTGTTGTTTATTTGACGTTGTTGTTGTTGTTGACGTTGTTGTTATTGTTGTTTATTTGACGTTGTTGTTGTTTATTTGATGTTGTTTTAGTTGTTGTTGATTATTTGACATTGTTGTTGTTGCTGTTGTTGTTGTTTATTTGATGTTGTTTTAGTTGTTGTTGTTTATTTGACGTTGTTGTTGTTTTTTATTTGACGTTGTTGTTGTTGACATTGTTGTTGTTGTTTATTTGACGTTGTTTTTGTTGTTTATTGGACGTAGTTGTTGTTATTGATGTTGTTGTTATTGTTGTTTATTTGACGTTTTTGTTATTGTTGATGTTGTTGTTGTTGTTTATTTGACGTTGTTGTTGTTTTTTTGACGTTGTTGTTGTTGTTGTTGTTTATTTGACGCTGTTGTTGTTATTTATTTATTTGACGTTGTTGTTGTTGTTGTTATTGTTTATATGACGTTGTTGTTGTTGTTGTTATTTATTTGACGTTGTTAATGTTGTTGTCATTGTTGTTGTTGTTTTTGTTATTTATTTGACGTTGTTGTTGTTTTAGTTGTTGTTGTCGTTGGTGTTGGTGTTGTTTATTTGACGTTGTTGTTGTTGTTTATTTGACGTTGTTGTTGTTGTTTATTTAACGTTGTTGTTGTTGTTATTGTTTATTTGACGTTGTTGTTGTTTATTTGACATTGTTGTTGTTGTTGTTGTTGACGTTGTTGTTGTTGTTGTTGTTTATTTGACGTTGTTGTTGTTATTGTTTATTTGATGTTATTTTAGTTGTTGTTGTTTATTTGACGTTGTTGTTGTTGTTGTTGTTTATTTGATGTTGTTTTAGTTGTTGTTTATTATTTGACGTTGTTGTTGTTTTTTATTTGACGTTGTTGTTGTTGACATTGTTGTTGTTGTTGTTTATTTGACGTTGTTGTTGTTGTTTATTTGACGTAGTTGTTGTTATTGACGTTGTTGTTTATTTGACGTTTTTGTTATTGTTGATGTTGTTGTTGTTGTTTTTTATTTGACGTTTTTCTTGTTGTTGTATATTTGACGTTGTTGTTGTTGTTTATTTGACGTTGTTGTTGTTGTTGTTGTTGTTGTTTATTTGACGTTGTTGTTGTTGTTTATTTGACGTTGTTGTTGTTGTTGTTGTTTATTTGACGTTGTTGTTGTTGTTATTTATTTGACATTGTTGTTGTTGTTGTTATTGTTTATTTGACGTTGTTTTTGTTGTTGTTTATTTGACGTTGTTAATGTTGTTGACGTTGTTGTTGTTGTTGTTGTTTATTTGATGTTGTTTTAGTTGTTGTTGTTTATTTGACGTTGTTGTTGTTTTTTATTTGACGTTGTTGTTGTTGACATTGTTGTTGTTGTTGTTTATTTGACGTTGTTGTTGTTGTTTATTTGACGTTGTTGTTGTTTTTTATTTGACGTTGTTGTTGTTGACATTGTTGTTGTTGTTGTTTATTTGACGTTGTTGTTGTTGTTTATTTGACGTAGTTGTTGTTATTGACATTGATGTTGTTGTTTATTTGACGTTTTTGTTATTGTTGATGTTGTTGTTGTTGTTTTTTATTTGACGTTTTTCTTGTTGTTGTTTATTTGACGTTGTTGTAGTTGTTGTTATTGTTGTTGTTGTTGTTTATTTGACATTGTTGTTGTTGTTGTTGTTTATTTGACGTTGTTGTTGTTGTTTATTTGACGTTGTTGTTGTTGTTGTTGTTTATTTGACGTTGTTGTTATTTATTTGACGTTGTTGTTATTGTTGTTATTGTTTATTTGACGTTGTTTTTGTTGTTCTTTATTTGACGTTGTTAATGTTGTTGACGTTGTTGTTGTTGTTTTTATTATTTATTTGACGTTGTTGTTGTTGTTGTTGTTGTTTTTGTTGTTGTTATTGTTGGTGTTGTTGATGTTTATTTGACGTTGTTGTTGTTGTTTATTTGGCGTTGTTATTGTTGTTGTTTATTTGACGTTGTTAATGTTGTTGACGTTGTTGTTGCTGTTGTTTATTTCACGTTGTTGTTGTTGTTATTGTTGTTGTTGTTGTTGTTGTTTATTTGACGTTATTGTTGTTGTTGTTGTTTATTTGACGATGTTATTGTTGTTGTTGTTGTTGTTGTTGATGTTGTTGTTGTTGTTGTTGTTATTGTTTATTTAACGTTGTTGTTGTTGTTGTTTATTTGACGTTGTTAATATTGTTGACGTTGTTGTTGTTGTTTTTGTTGTTTATTTGATGTTGTTGTTGTTGTTGTTGTTGTTTTTGTTGTTTATTTGACGTTGTTGTTGTTTTTGATGTTGTTGTTGTTGTTTTTTATTTGACTTTGTTGTTGTTGTTGTTTATTTGACGTTTTTGTTGTTGTTATTGTTGTCGTTGTTGTTGTTTAGTTGACGTTGTTGTTGTTGTTTATTTGACGTTGTTGTTGTTGTTTATTTGACGTTGTTGTTGTTGTTGTTATTGTTTATTTGACGTTGTTATTGTTGTTGTTTATTTGACGTTGTTAATGTTGTTGACGTTGTTGTTGTTTTTTTTGTTATTTATTTGACGTTGTTGTTGTTGTTGTTGTTGTTTTTGTTGTTGTTATTGTTGTTGTTGTTGTTGTTTATTTGACGTTGTTGTTGTTGTTGTTTATTTGACGTTGTTGTTGTTGTTGTTTATTTGAGGTTGTTGTTGTTGTTGTTGTTGTTGTTTATTTGACGTTGTTGTTGTTGTTGACGTTGTTGTTATTGTTGTTTATTTGACGTTGTTGTTGTTTATTTGATGTTGTTTTAGTTGTTGTTGATTATTTGACATTGTTGTTGTTGCTGTTGTTGTTGTTTATTTGATGTTGTTTTAGTTGTTGTTGTTTATTTGACGTTGTTGTTGTTTTTTATTTGACGTTGTTGTTGTTGACATTGTTGTTGTTGTTTATTTGACGTTGTTTTTGTTGTTTATTGGACGTAGTTGTTGTTATTGATGTTGTTGTTATTGTTGTTTATTTGACGTTTTTGTTATTGTTGATGTTGTTGTTGTTGTTTATTTGACGTTGTTGTTGTTTTTTTGACGTTGTTGTTGTTGTTGTTGTTTATTTGACGCTGTTGTTGTTATTTATTTATTTGACGTTGTTGTTGTTGTTGTTATTGTTTATATGACGTTGTTGTTGTTGTTGTTATTTATTTGACGTTGTTAATGTTGTTGTCATTGTTGTTGTTGTTTTTGTTATTTATTTGACGTTGTTGTTGTTTTAGTTGTTGTTGTCGTTGGTGTTGGTGTTGTTTATTTGACGTTGTTGTTGTTGTTTATTTGACGTTGTTGTTGTTGTTTATTTAACGTTGTTGTTGTTGTTATTGTTTATTTGACGTTGTTGTTGTTTATTTGACATTGTTGTTGTTGTTGTTGACGTTGTTGTTGTTGTTGTTGTTTATTTGACGTTGTTGTTGTTATTGTTTATTTGATGTTATTTTAGTTGTTGTTGTTTATTTGACGTTGTTGTTGTTGTTGTTTATTTGATGTTGTTTTAGTTGTTGTTTATTATTTGACGTTGTTGTTGTTTTTTATTTGACGTTGTTGTTGTTGACATTGTTGTTGTTGTTGTTGTTTATTTGACGTTGTTGTTGTTGTTGTTTATTTGACGTAGTTGTTGTTATTGACGTTGTTGTTGTTGTTGTTTATTTGACGTTTTTGTTATTGTTGATGTTGTTGTTGTTGTTTTTTATTTGACGTTTTTCTTGTTGTTGTATATTTGACGTTGTTGTTGTTGTTGTTTATTTGACGTTGTTGTTGTTGTTGTTGTTGTTTATTTGACGTTGTTGTTGTTGTTTATTTGACGTTGTTGTTGTTGTTGTTGTTTATTTGACGTTGTTGTTGTTCTTATTTATTTGACATTGTTGTTGTTGTTGTTATTGTTTATTTGACGTTGTTTTTGTTGTTGTTTATTTAACGTTGTTAATGTTGTTGACGTTGTTGTTGTTGTTGTTTTTTTTATTTATTTGACGTTATTGTTGGTGTTGTTGTTGTTTATTTGACGTTGTTGTTGTTGTTGTTGTTTATTTGGCGTTGTTGTTGTTGTTTATTTGACGTTGTTGTTGTTGTTGTTGTTTATTTCACGTTGTTGATGTTGTTATTGTTGTTGTTGTTGTTGTTTATTTGACGTTGTTGATGTTGTTGTTGTTTATTTGACGTTGTTGTTGTTGTTGTTGTTTATTTGATGTTGTTTATTTGATGTTGTTTTAGTTGTTGTTGATTATTTGACGTTGTTGTTCTTGTTGTTTTTTTTTGATGTTGTTTTAGTTGTTGTTGTTTATTTGACGTTGTTGTTGTTTTTTATTTGACGTCGTTGTTGTGGACATTGTTGTTGTTGTTGTTGTTTATTTGACGTTGTTTTTGTTGTTTATTTGACGTAGTTGTTGTTATTGATGTTGTTGTTGTTGTTGTTTATTTGACGTTTTTGTTATTATTGATGTTGTTGTTGTTGTTTATTTGACGTTGTTGTTGTTTATTTGACATTGTTGTTGTTGTTATTTATTTGACGTTGTTGTTGTTATTTATTTGACGTTGTTGTTGTTGTTGTTATTGTTTATATGACGTTGTTGTTGTTGTTGTTATTTATTTGACGTTGTTAATGTTGTTGTCGTTGTTGTTGTTGTTTTTGTTATTTATTTGACGTTGTTGTTGGTGGTGGTGTTGTTTATTTGACATTGTTGTTGTTGTTTATTTGACGTTGTTGTTGTTGTTGTTGCTTATTTGACGTTGTTGTTGTTGTTATTGTTTATTTGACGTTGTTGTTGTTTATTTGACATTGTTGTTGTTGTTGTTGTTGTTGTTGACGTTGTTGTTGTTGTTGTTGTTGTTTATATGTCGTTGTTGTTGTTGTTATTTATTTGACATTGTTAATGTTGTTGTCATTGTTGTTGTTGTTTTTGTTATTTATTTGACGTTGTTGTTGTTTTAGTTGTTGTTGTCGTTGGTGTTGGTGTTGTTTATTTGACGTTGTTGTTGTTGTTTATTTGACGTTGTTGTTGTTGTTTATTTAACGTTGTTGTTGTTGTTATTGTTTATTTGACGTTGTTGTTGTTTATTTGACATTGTTGTTGTTGTTGTTGACGTTGTTGTTGTTGTTGTTGTTGTTTATTTGACGTTGTTGTTGTTGTTGTTTATTTGATGTTATTTTAGTTGTTGTTGTTTATTTGACGTTGTTGTTGTTGTTGTTTATTTGATGTTGTTTTAGTTGTTGTTTATTATTTGACGTTGTTGTTGTTTTTTATTTGACGTTGTTGTTGTTGACATTGTTGTTGTTGTTGTTTATTTGACGTTGTTGTTGTTGTTTATTTGACGTAGTTGTTGTTATTGACGTTGTTGTTGTTGTTGTTGTTGTTTATTTGACGTTTTTGTTATTGTTGATGTTGTTGTTGTTGTTTTTTATTTGACGTTTTTCTTGTTGTTGTATATTTGACGTTGTTGTTGTTGTTGTTGTTTATTTGACGTTGTTGTTGTTGTTGTTGTTTATTTGACGTTGTTGTTGTTGTTTATTTGACGTTGTTGTTGTTGTTGTTGTTTATTTGACGTTGTTGTTGTTGTTATTTATTTGACATTGTTGTTGTTGTTGTTATTGTTTATTTGACGTTGTTTTTGTTGTTGTTTATTTGACGTTGTTAATGTTGTTGACGTTGTTGTTGTTGTTGTTTTTTTTATTTATTTGACGTTATTGTTGGTGTTGTTGTTGTTTATTTGACGTTGTTGTTGTTGTTTATTTGGCGTTGTTGTTGTTTCTTATTTGACGTTGTTGTTGTTGTTGTTTATTTCACGTTGTTGATGTTGTTATTGTTGTTGTTGTTGTTGTTTATTTGACGTTGTTGTTGTTGTTGTTTATTTGACGTTGTTGTTGTTGTTGTTGTTTATTTGATGTTGTTTTAGTTGTTGTTGATTATTTGACGTTGTTGTTGTTGTTGTTTATTTGATGTTGTTTTAGTTGTTGTTGTTTATTTGACGTTGTTGTTGTTTTTTATTTGACGTCGTTGTTGTTGACATTGTTGTTGTTGTTGTTGTTTATTTGACGTTGTTTTTGTTGTTTATTTGACGTAGTTGTTGTTATTGACGTTGTTGTTGTTGTTGTTGTTTATTTGACGTTTTTGTTATTATTGATGTTGTTGTTGTTGTTTATTTGACGTTGTTGTTGTTTATTTGACATTGTTGTTGTTGTTATTTATTTGACGTTGTTGTTGTTATTTATTTGACGTTGTTGTTGTTGTTGTTATTGTTTATATGACGTTGTTGTTGTTGTTGTTATTTATTTGACGTTGTTAATGTTGTTGTCGTTGTTGTTGTTGTTTTTGTTATTTATTTGACGTTGTTGTTGTTGTTGTTGTTGGTGGTGGTGTTGTTTATTTGACGTTGTTGTTGTTGTTTATTTGACGTTGTTGTTGTTGTTGTTTATTTGACGTTGTTGTTGTTGTTATTGTTTATTTGACGTTGTTGTTGTTTATTTGACATTGTTGTTGTTGTTGTTGTTGACGTTGTTGTTGTTGTTGTTGTTTATATGTCGTTGTTGTTGTTGTTGTTTATTTGATGTTGTTTTAGTTGTTGTTGTTTATTTGACGTTGTTGTTGTTGTTGTTGTTTATTTGATGTTGTTTTAGTTGTTGTTGTTTATTTGACGTTGTTGTTGTTTTTTATTTGACGTTGTTGTTGTTGACATTGTTGTTGTTGTTGTTGTTGTTGTTGTTTATTTGACGTTGTTGTTTATTTGACGTAGTTGTTGTTATTGACATTGTTGTTGTTGTTGTTTATTTGACGTTTTTGTTATTGTTGATGTTGTTGTTGTTCTTTTTTATTTGTTGTTGTTTATTTGACGTTGTTGTTGTTGTTGTTATTGTTGTTGTTGTTGTTTATTTGACGTGGTTGTTGTTGTTGTTGTTTATTTGACATTGTTGTTGTTATTTATTTGACGTTGTTGTTGTTGTTATTGTTTATTTGACGTTGTTTTTGTTGTTCTTTATTTGACGTTGTTAATGTTGTTGACGTTGTTGTTGTTGTTTTTGTTTTTTATTTGACATTGTTGTTGTTGTTGTTGTTTTTGTTGTTGTTATTGTTGGTGTTGTTGTTGTTTATTTGACGTTGTTGTTGTTGTTGTTTATTTGGCGTTGTTGTTGTTGTTGTTTATTTGACGTTGTTAATGTTGTTGACGTTGTTGTTGCTGTTGTTTATTTCACGTTGTTGTTGTTGTTATTGTTGTTGTTTCTGTTGTTGTTTATTTGACGTTATTGTTGTTGTTGTTGTTGTTTATTTGACGATGTTATTGTTGTTGTTGTTGTTTATATGACGTTGTTGTTGTTGTTGACGTTGTTGTTGTTATTATTGTTTATTTAACGTTGTTGTTGTTGTTGTTGTTGTTTATTTGACGTTGTTAATGTTGTTGACGTTGTTGTTGTTGTTTTTGTTGTTTATTTGATGTTGTTGTTGTTGTTGTTTTTGTTGTTTATTTGACGTTGTTGTTGTTTTTGATGTTGTTGTTGTTGTTTTTTATTTGACTTTGTTGTTGTTGTTATTTATTTGACGTTTTTGTTGTTGTTATTGTTGTTGTTGTTGTTGTTTAGTTGACGTTGTTGTTGTTGTTTATTTGACGTTGTTGTTGTTGTTTATTTGACGTTGTTATTGTTGTTGTTATTTATTTGACGTTGTTAATGTTGATGTCATTGTTGTTGTTGTTTTTGTTATTTATTTGACGTTGTTGTTGTTGTTGTTGTTGGTGTTGTTTATTTGACGTTGTTGTTGTTGTTGTTTATTTGACGTTGTTGTTGTTGTTGTTGTTTATTTGACGTTGTTGTTGTTGTTATTGTTTATTTGACGTTGTTGTTGTTTATTTGACATTGTTGTTGTTGTTGTTTATTTGACATTGTTGTTGTTGTTGTTGGTGACGTTGTTGTTGTTGTTGTTGTTTATATGATGTTGTTGTTGTTGTTGTTTATTTGATGTTGTTTTAGTTATTGTTGTTTATTTGACGTTGTTGTTGTTGTTGTTTATTTGATGTTGTTTTAGTTGTTGTTGTTTATTTGACGTTGTTGTTGTTTTTTATTTGACGTTGTTGTTGTTGACATTGTTGTTGTTGTTTATTTGACGTTGTTGTTGTTGTTTATTTGACGTAGTTATTGTTATTGACATTGTTGTTGTTGTTTATTTGACGTTTTTGTTATTGTTGATGTTGTTGTTGTTGTTTTTTATTTGACGTTTTTCTTGTTGTTGTTTATTTGACGTTGTTGTAGTTGTTGTTATTGTTGTTGTTATTGTTGTTGTTGTTGTTTATTTAACATTGTTGTTGTTGTTGTTGTTTATTTGACGTTGTTGTTGTTGTTTATTTGACGTTGTTGTTGTTGTTGTTTATTTGACGTTGTTGTTGTTATTTATTTGACGTTGTTGTTGTTGTTATTGTTTATTTGACGTTGTTTATGTTGTTCTTTATTTGACGTTGTTAATGTTGTTGACGTTGTTGTTGTTGTTTTTATTATTTATTTGACGTTGTTGTTGTTGTTGTTGTTGTTTTTGTTGTTGTTATTGTTGGTGTTGTTGATGTTTATTTGACGTTGTTGTTGTTGTTTATTTGGCGTTATTGTTGTTGTTGTTTATTTGACGTTGTTAATGTTGTTGACGTTGTTGTTGCTGTTGTTTATTTCACGTTGTTGTTGTTGTTATTGTTGTTGTTGTTGTTGTTGTTTATTTGACGTTATTTTTGTTGTTGTTTATTTGACGATGTTATTGTTGTTGTTGTTGTTTATATGACGTTGTTGTTGTTGTTGTTGACGTTGTTGTTGTTGTTGTTATTGTTTATTTAACGTTGTTGTTGTTGTTGTTTATTTGACGTTGTTAACGTTGTTGACGTTGTTGTTGTTGTTTTTGTTGTTTATTTGATGTTATTGTTGTTGTTGTTGTTGTTTTTGTTGTTTATTTGACGTTGTTGTTGTTTTTGATGTTGTTGTTGTTGTTTTTTATTTGACTTTGTTGTTGTTGTTGTTTATTTGACGTTTTTGTTGTTGTTATTGTTGTTGTTGTTGTTGTTTAGTTGACGTTGTTGTTGTTGTTGATTTGACGTTGTTGTTGTTGTTTATTTGACGTTGTTGTTGTTGTTGTTTATTTGACGTTGTTGTTGTTATTTATTTAACGTTGTTGTTGTTGTTGTTATTGTTTATTTGACATTGTTGATGTTGTTGTTTACTTGACGTTGTTAATGTTGTTGACGTTGTTGTTGTTGTTTTTGTTATTTATTTGACGTTGTTGTTGTTGTTATTGTTGTTGTTGTAGTTGTTGTTTATTTGACGTTGTTGTTGTTGTTGTTTATTTGACGTTGTTGTTGTTGTTGTTTATTTGAGGTTGTTGTTGTTGTTGTTGTTGTTTATTTGACGTTGTTGTTGTTGTTGTTTATTTGACATTGTTGTTGTTGTTGTTGTTGACGTTGTTGTTGTTGTTGTTTATTTGACGTTGTTGTTGTTTATTTGATGTTGTTTTAGTTGTTGTTGATTATTTGACATTGTTGTTGTTGCTGTTGTTGTTGTTTATTTGATGTTGTTTTAGTTGTTGTTGTTTATTTGACGTTGTTGTTGTTTTTTATTTGACGTTGTTGTTGTTGACATTGTTGTTGTTGTTGTTGTTGTTTATTTGACGTTGTTTTTGTTGTTTATTTGACGTAGTTGTTGTTATTGATGTTGTTGTTGTTGTTGTTTATTTGACGTTTTTGTTATTGTTGATGTTGTTGTTGTTGTTGTTTATTTGACGTTGTTGTTGTTTTTTTGACGTTGTTGTTGTTGTTGTTATTTATTTGACGTTGTTGTTATTGTTGTTATTGTTTATATGACGTTGTTGTTGTTGTTGTTATTTATTTGACGTTGTTAATGTTGTTGTTGTTTTTGTTATTTATTTGACGTTGTTGTTGTTGTTGTTTTAGTTGTTGTGGTTGTTGGTGTTGGTGTTGTTTATTTGACGTTGTTGTTGTTGTTGTTTATTTGACGTTGTTGTTGTTGTTGTTGTTTATTTAACGTTGTTGTTGTTGTTATTGTTTATTTGACGTTGTTAACGTTGTTGACGTTGTTGTTGTTGTTTTTGTTGTTTATTTGATGTTATTGTTGTTGTTGTTGTTGTTTTTGTTGTTTATTTGACGTTGTTGTTGTTTTTGATGTTGTTGTTGTTGTTTTTTATTTGACTTTGTTGTTGTTGTTGTTTATTTGACGTTTTTGTTGTTGTTATTGTTGTTGTCGTTGTTGTTGTTTAGTTGACGTTGTTGTTGTTGTTGATTTGACGTTGTTGTTGTTGTTTATTTGACGTTGTTGTTGTTGTTGTTTATTTGACGTTGTTGTTGTTATTTATTTAACGTTGTTGTTGTTGTTGTTATTGTTTATTTGACATTGTTGATGTTGTTGTTTATTTGACGTTGTTAATGTTGTTGACGTTGTTGTTGTTGTTTTTGTTATTTATTTGACGTTGTTGTTGTTGTTGTTGTTGTTTTTGTTGTTGTTATTGTTGTTGTTGTAGTTGTTGTTTATTTGACGTTGTTGTTGTTGTTGTTTATTTGACGTTGTTGTTGTTGTTGTTTATTTGAGGTTGTTGTT
The DNA here is from genome assembly GCA_948472305.1 of Vicia faba. Classification (NCBI taxonomy): domain Eukaryota; kingdom Viridiplantae; phylum Streptophyta; class Magnoliopsida; order Fabales; family Fabaceae; genus Vicia; species Vicia faba. The sequence continues at coordinate 458,145,503 of OX451740.1, forward strand.
GTTGTTGTTGTTGTTTATTTGACGTTGTTGTTGTTGTTGTTTATTTGACATTGTTGTTGTTGTTGTTGTTGACGTTGTTGTTGTTGTTGTTTATTTGACGTTGTTGTTGTTTATTTGATGTTGTTTTAGTTGTTGTTGATTATTTGACATTGTTGTTGTTGCTGTTGTTGTTGTTTATTTGATGTTGTTTTAGTTGTTGTTGTTTATTTGACGTTGTTGTTGTTTTTTATTTGACGTTGTTGTTGTTGACATTGTTGTTGTTGTTGTTGTTGTTTATTTGACGTTGTTTTTGTTGTTTATTTGACGTAGTTGTTGTTATTGATGTTGTTGTTGTTGTTGTTTATTTGACGTTTTTGTTATTGTTGATGTTGTTGTTGTTGTTGTTTATTTGACGTTGTTGTTGTTTTTTTGACGTTGTTGTTGTTGTTGTTATTTATTTGACGTTGTTGTTGTTGTTGTTATTGTTTATATGACGTTGTTGTTGTTGTTGTTATTTATTTGACGTTGTTAATGTTGTTGTTGTTTTTGTTATTTATTTGACGTTGTTGTTGTTGTTGTTGTTTTAGTTGTTGTGGTTGTTGGTGTTGGTGTTGTTTATTTGACGTTGTTGTTGTTGTTGTTTATTTGACGTTGTTGTTGTTGTTGTTGTTGTTTATTTAACGTTGTTGTTGTTGTTATTGTTTATTTGACGTTGTTGTTGTTTATTTGACATTGTTGTTGTTGTTGTTGACGTTGTTGTTGTTGTTGTTGTTTATTTGACGTTGTTGTTGTTGTTGTTGTTTATTTGATGTTGTTTTAGTTGTTGTTGTTTATTTGACGTTGTTGTTGTTGTTGTTTATTTGATGTTGTTTTAGTTGTTGTTGTTTATTTGACGTTGTTGTTGTTTTTTATTTGACGTTGTTGTTGTTGACATTGTTGTTGTTGTTGTTTATTTGACGTTGTTGTTGTTGTTTATTTGACGTAGTTGTTGTTATTGACGTTGTTGTTGTTGTTGTTGTTTATTTGACGTTTTTGTTATTGTTGATGTTGTTGTTATTGTTTTTTATTTGACGTTTTTCTTGTTGTTGTATATTTGACGTTGTTGTTGTTATTGTTGTTGTTGTTGTTTATTTGACGTTGTTGTTGTTGTTATTGTTGTTGTTGTTGTTGTTTATTTGACGTTGTTGTTGTTTATTTGACGTTGTTGTTGTTGTTGTTGTTTATTTGACGTTGTTGTTGTTATTTATTTAACGTTGTTGTTGTTGTTGTTGTTGTTTATTTGACGTTGTTGATGTTGTTGTTTATTTGACGTTGTTAATGTTGTTGACGTTGTTGTTGTTGTTTTTGTTATTTATTTGACGTTGTTGTTGTTGTTGTTGTTTTTGTTGTTGTTATTGTTGTTGTTGTAGTTGTTGTTTATTTGACGTTGTTGTTGTTGTTGTTGTTGTTTATTTGACGTTGTTGTTGTTGTTTATTTGAGGTTGTTGTTGTTGTTGTTGTTGTTTATTTGACGTTGTTGTTGTTGTTGTTTATTTGACATTGTTGTTGTTGTTGTTGACGTTGTTGTTGTTGTTGTTTATTTGACGTTGTTGTTGTTTATTTGATATTGTTTTAGTTGTTGTTGATTATTTGACATTGTTGTTGTTGCTGTTGTTGTTGTTTATTTGATGTTGTTTTAGTTGTTGTTGTTTATTTGACGTTGTTGTTGTTGACATTGTTGTTTTTGTTGTTGTTGTTTATTTGACGTTGTTTTTGTTGTTTATTTGACGTAGTTGTTGTTATTGCTGTTGTTGTTGTTGTTGTTGTTTATTTGACGTTTTTGTTATTGTTGATGTTGTTGTTGTTGTTGTTTATTTGACGTTGTTGTTGTTTTTTTGACGTTGTTGTTGTTGTTGTTGTTTATTTGACGTTGTTGTTGTTATTTATTTGACGTTGTTGTTGTTGTTGTTATTGTTTATATGACGTTGTTGTTGTTGTTGTTATTTATTTGACGTTGTTAATGTTGTTGTTGTTTTTGTTATTTATTTGACGTTGTTGTTGTTGTTGTTGTTTTAGTTGTTGTGGTTGTTGGTGTTGGTGTTGTTTATTTGACGTTGTTGTTGTTGTTGTTTATTTGACGTTGTTGTTGTTGTTTATGTAACGTTGTTGTTGTTATTATTGTTTATTTGACGTTGTTGTTGTTTATTTGACATTGTTGTTGTTGTTGTTGTTGACGTTGTTGTTGTTGTTGTTGTTGTTTATTTGACGTTGTTGTTGTTGTTGTTGTTTATTTGATGTTGTTTTAGTTGTTGTTGTTTATTTGACGTTGTTGTTGTTGTTGTTTATTTGATGTTGTTTTAGTTGTTGTTGTTTATTTGACGTTGTTGTTGTTTTTTATTTGACATTGTTGTTGTTGACATTGTTGTTGTTGTTGTTTATTTGAAGTTGTTGTTGTTGTTTATTTGACGTAGTTGTTGTTATTGACGTTGTTGTTGTTGTTGTTGTTTATTTGACGTTTTTGTTATTGTTGATGTTGTTGTTGTTGTTTTTTATTTGACGTTTTTCTTGTTGTTGTATATTTGACGTTGCTGTTGTTATTGTTGTTGTTGTTGTTTATTTGACGTTGTTGTTGTTGTTATTGTTGTTGTTGTTGTTGTTTATTTGACGTTGTTGTTGTTGTTTATTTGACGTTGTTGTTGTTGTTGTTGTTGTTTATTTGACGTTTTTGTTGTTATTTATTTGACATTGTTGTTGTTGTTGTTATTGTTTATTTGACGTTGTTTTTGTTGTTGTTTATTTGACGTTGTTAATGTTGTTGACGTTGTTGTTGTTGTTTTTGTTATTTATTTGACGTTGTTGTTGTTGTTGTTATTGTTTTTGTTGTTGTTATTGTTGGTGTTGTTGTTGTTTATTTGACGTTGTTGTTGTTGTTGTTGTTTATTTGGCGTTGTTGTTGTTTATTTGACGTTGTTGTTGTTGTTGTTGTTTCTTTCACGTTGTTGATGTTGTTATTGTTGTTGTTGTTGTTGTTGTTGTTTATTTGACGTTGTTGTTGTTGTTGTTGTTTATTTGACGTTGTTGTTGTTGTTGTTGTTTATTTGATGTTGTTTTAGTTGTTGTTGATTATTTGACGTTG